>NMRA01000669.1:170581-216449 GCA_002633005.1 Phoronis australis
AGGGCCCCCCTAAATCTGCCACTCATGGATCTCCCATAAATTAGTGCCCAAGTTTGACGGCGACATCCCGTTGCTCCCAACTGATGTTCGATTCTATAGCCCAACAACAAGTTGGGAAGTTTACCCCCATAGCCAATATCTTACACGACTCATTAACTCCATTCTGCCATTTACGGTTGGAGGGCCTGCGCTCTTTTGTTCGATAATTGCTCTAATTTCCGATCAGAGTAGCCTGATTGGGCTGGGCTGATAAAAATGAATGTTAAGTTCATATTTGAGCTTAAACCAATAGCATTTCGGAATTCCTCGTCAAATGCTGATCATGTTCCGTTTTTGAATCACCAAAATCGGCCAACTACAACAGAAGTTAGACAATCTATTGGCTGTCCAAACGGATTACCAACACACTGGGTTTGACTGTGTTCATACGCGTTCATGCAACCAACATACGTTTCCATTGAAGCCTGGGAGATAATTGGCCTGCTTGTTATCATACGGGACAAAAGACTGAGCTGGGCAGTTAAAAAATGAGCCAGATGTTATCGCACGTTCATCACCCCGGCCTCACGTCTAGAAAAGTTACTGAACGACAGAACGCTGTAATGCAGTAGTTACCTCGAATCTGAGACTCCTCAAACAAGCACTTGGATCAGAAACTCATTTACATGAATTATAATGTACTCAAGCACAGACTAATCTACACTTATCGTGAGTTTTGCTCTATTGTAGAACAGAAAATACCCAAAATAATACCAATTCCGAGATTTTTATACGCAGACAGTTTTTTGAGAAACTGGCCCCAGGCCGGTCAGAGAACAAATGGCCTGCTAAACTGACCAGTAAACTACAATATGGTGGTGGTTTTGAATCTGTTCCAGCAAAATGTTGGCTTGGCATGAGAGGAAAGTCCTTTTTAGTTATGTGAGCAAGTAAGATCATGAAGTTGATAATACTCACCAGAGATCAGAACAATCTATTTTTTATTTGGCTTTTGCCGACAACCTGAGATTTTCGAAAGAGATAAAATGCTGTTACACAGCAGACTTCAACAATGAATCAAATGTAAGATGATTGGTGTGATGAGGGGACAAGTCTTCGCCCTTTTAATTTTTGGGAGGGTCAGTCTTTGTTGCTAAGTTACTCGACATCATTTCTATGACTAGTCATAAAACGGATTAGATCAGAAACCACTGCTCTCTGCTATGGTACGAGTCTATGTCGGTTGTAATCCCGCCGGAAGCCAGATTGTGACCGTGGACATTAGTCTGTTTCTGCATAACACAACTGAAGGAAATGTCAGATAATAGTTGCAGAAATTTTATTATGATACAGAAATACTGAAAGAGCTACAACAAACATGGAACAGAATCTAAATCAAATTGCAGGACTTGGTGGGGGAATCACCATGACTTACACCGTAATTGCTGTTTCATCGTTTAAATAGTTGTTGGCCCCTCAATTTCACCACTAACACTCAGCAGCTTAGTCTTACTATAACTTTTGCTCAGCTCTGACAACAAATGTTTATGTTCAATCGTTACACGTAGCACAATGAATGATTAAGTGTAACATACGTCCAATAACAGTAATGGTTCAACACTCCTGTTACCCAGCTAGCGGGAATGAAAGCTGAAGATTCCTACCATTTTCTGCCTGACAATATTGAACAAGGAAAACGACACAGACAAGATTCATGAAACCTTACACAATTACGGTAAAATCCCACCAACTTAAGACACAATATAGCAGACATGGGAAATTTTATTTTTCCATAGATATGCAGCAGCAAATTCATGCTTCTCCATAATTACATTCTGCACCACCGCAACCAAAAGACAATATTTAGAAAAGTCTTTGGCATGTGTGACAATGATAGAAACCATAAAATATTGGAGACATCCAGTTGAGGTAACAAAATATAGAGATATTGAGTCAAATACTGGAATTTGCTTACTTGAGATGGCGACGTTGCATCGGTCTCTCATGAACATCAGCTCTCCACGAACACACTGAAAGCCCCTCTGAAGGAAGATTAAGGCTCCAACTGTCACCCTTGTGGGATATTGTCCTGACCTTGATGGTTAAAATGCCACCTATTGGTCAGAACGATAATAACACCACTATCCAAGCTAAAGTCTGTGAGAGAATGATGCAAAGTCGGTAACTCAAGTAAACAAACTCCAATATTTGACTTGATTTTTCTGCATTATTGTAAGAAACGATTAAAAAGGTGAAAAAGGGGGAATTTTTGTAGTTAATTTGTGCTGTATTGGTCAGATTTGCCATAACTGTACTGTCTTTTCTGACAGCAATCTCAGAAAGATTCATGATCCATTTATAGTTTTCTTACTTCCAGTCAAGTGGAATCATTTGGCTCAGTCTAACACGTTCTACATAGCCACCACTTCCTTCTAAGTGAGCCAAGACTTGAAAATGGACTTCATTTTCTCACGACTTGTCGCGTTGCCATTATTAACTGTTGGAATGATCTCGAGTGGTCTAAGAAACTGGACGAACCTCATCAGTTCAGAGTAACTGCTGTGTTCACTATAAGGAATTCCTGTAACATATATCAGATGAAATAAGGGTACAGAAAAACAACAGGTAATCAGAAAAATTTTCTGTCATGGGAGGCATTTTACATCATTTTCATTATTAAGGGCTTATTAACTAAAATAAAGGAAAATGGTTGAATTTCTAGCAATTTTCATGATCTGATCAGAGTTCACTGACAAATCCACAATTATAATGACCAAGTAATCCAATGGTGAAATTAAATGACATGAATTATTAATACTGAAATACAGTAGCTTGTTTATCATTCTTCCAAGAAGTATACATGAAGTCCCATAGTCAGAATCAGACTATGAAGAGGTGCACTTTAGAAGCACTTGAGTTACATCTTTAAAAAAAGATTTTAGATAAAAGTAAACAATGCATGTCAAAAGTCTTGATGCGTTGCCCCTAATGCGATAATGCACAAAGTCATTCTGAATACAATGGATGATGTCTAGCTAGTGTGCTGAGTCAGTCAGACTATAAATTAAAGACAACAGATACGCAACTCCAACATTTTCTTGCGTACCACTCTAGAGGAGGTCCCACTCTCCTAAATTACCAAATTCAGCTTCGGGTTAGTGTATTGTGATGGGAAATTCTCGCATCTCTTTTACTGTCCAGAACAACGAAAAATAAATTTTGGCAATGAGACGCTGTTCAAAGTCTTCCAATAATAGAATTGTGCAGAATTGTTGTTATCATGAGCACTTTCATGGTACCCGACAACACAGCAACCGACCATGATTAGCAGACGACACACTTGCCATAAGTAAAACTGCTAATTTTGCCAGGTGTCGCCAGTGAATAATGACACCACGGCTTATGCGTGAGATCACAGATCTCGTCCACTGATAATATACGGAGTTGGTCATCCATGTACTATAATCTAAGGTCAGGCTCATTAAAACATAATAAATTATCTGACAAGACAGAAAAAACATTCAGATCCCACACTCTACACAGTTCTCTGCAAACACCCATAGCCAAGCTACTGCTTGAGCCAATACAGTATATAGTGTTAAATAATCCGACTAAATTTACAGTTTTGAACAAACAGTTATTGTTAGAGTATGATCTCATATCTGAGTGAGTGCATGTGTAGAGTAGTTCAGAGAATTAAGTGTTACGTAATACACCCCCAACATGAGGAATTGTAGTAAACATGTTTGTTCAGTATATCCTGTTATGATTCATGTATGTCACTATATAAGTGTATGATCGCATGGATTGTAACAGACTCAGTAGTATCAGTAGAAGAGTATGTAATAAAACTATTATCCTCCTTCAGACTAGTATTATCCTTGGACCGCGTTCTCGCACTGTGTCGCGCATTCAACGTTCCTAACCGAACAGAATGCCTTTCACTGCTAGCACATCAACAGTTATGATCATGGTTGGTACATGTAAATCATTTGTTACTGTTTTCCCCATAAAATTCTAATTGTTCACGGACATTGCCATAACTTCCTCGGACACAAAATTCTTCGCACGAAATTCATAAATTTAACAATCTTTATTTTTTTTAGCTACAATGCATATTTGGGATTTTCTCACCAAAAGGAAATGCCTTGAAAGCACCGATTCTTGACCAAAGCCTCTGCTCACCTGAGAGGAATGGTAAACTAGTGTGCCATCTGAGTACAGGTGAGAGAAAAATCCCCCTCAGCCTACCCATCCCAGTCGTCACCAATTCAATGTTTTTGAAGCCAAGACTTCAAATCGTAATTTGCGAATTCCATGTAAAAAAGCGTGTATGTGGAAACTAATTGCTATGTTCTTCAAGACATGACTTTTATAGAAATGCAGTCAAACCATTGCAAACATCTGTGGCCCACTTTATTAAGATGGCATGTTCAGTCATGATCGTTTTGCAAGCTCAACACTGCGTTTTTATAAGGGTGAAACGTTGAAAATGACAATTTAGTTGATAATTTTTTCATATTCATGTGTAACCATAGGCTTCATGAGCAAATGGTTGTCAACTATGCCCAAGCTGAAGTTACAACCGTCCCAGTTATTACTGGACATACCTTTGATAAAACAGGCCACAGTATACTACTTTCGTGCATATAATAAAATGCTGCAATCATCAAGAACTCTCATGGATATATCAATCAGTACTCAGTTGTCTAAAATCACTTGTGACCTTAAATCATGTTCATAGTCTAAATGTGTCAAGGTCAAGTTTTAGCATAAAGGCACTGTACCATAGCAAGAAATGCAGATTATCAATTTTAGTATAAATTATATCAAGGAATACAGATTATCAATTTTAGTATGAAGTTATCATAGCAATCAATACAGATTATCAATTTTAGCTTAAACTTACCATAGCAAGCAATACAGTTTCTGTTCTGAGTAGGCTGCAGGTTTCTCAGGTCAGTCTTGCCACTATGGGTCCATCCAGTCGGGGAGAATGATACGATATGCGAGAAACATTGCTTGTACTTTTTCAGGTGCTCTTGAAGTCTCTAAACAAAACGATAATAGTGAGGACTAGGCTGGTAAGACCCTGGAAAAATGGTCAAATTTGGCTAGCTTCGGACCATCATACCCAAGAGATAGCTGACTGAATTCGTAATTATGAAATTTCAAGTTTCATACTATGTACTGTTCTACAAAATACCGTATTAAGGAAATATTCCAGTTTTGTAAGAGAAGATAGTTTTATGATTAACTTGAAGAAATTCAAGAGTTGCATAAAATGAAAACAAAGAATTTTGAGATTTCGTTTTGGACATTTATATCAAACGTAACGTGGTTAGCAATTGATGTCATTGTTTGGCTGCGAATGTACATGTACTAGCTAACAAATGCTCATGAGCCTCAAATGGTGTTAGGTCAAAAATCAAATTCTACAAAGTTTCTTCTTTTAGAAAATCCATACTTTCAGGGAGCCAGAGTTAAAGCCTAGTTTTGTACACACTTGGCTCAATGCACAGAGGTGACAGTTACCACATGACCTCATTAAAGGCAGTTTGTTCATAAGTTAAGAATTCAATTCTTCCTTACAAGCAAACTTACAGATCATGTACACTGTGTGAGTACTGACACACAACTTCCCATCTTGGTGGAAAACAGAAAATTCATTTAATTAATACTGTGACATATCGTGGGCTTGGGAATATACATGTAAACTTTAATGGAATCAACTCATAAAATCGAAGACGGGTAAATAAAATTTAAAACTAAAGGGTCTTAATTCAAGTTCACAAATTAGATTTCAGGCCTTAACTGATAACAATAGAGGGCTCACCAGTTGACACATTATTTTGCAGATGAAAACACTCAACGTAAAAACAGTCTTTATGCTTCAGAAGGCATTGAAAGCAAGACATTTGAGGAAGCCCAGCCATTTTGGAATAATTATTATTATTGAGTTTTATGAAATTCATACAAGGTGCAAAAACAATTTTCACTAACTTGTACTCCACGGACTTTGTACAGTATCATAAATCTCACAATAGACATAGTCCCACAATTTTCAGACTAAGCAACTAGATGTGCTATAACATAACTCATAATTCAGGACCAGTCAACTCTCGATTCATCCTGCCAAATTGTTCAGGTGATGACTCAAAACATCAGCTTGAAATAGAAGACATACATTTACAATGGCCGTGTAATGTTTATTTTTGTCATAACACTAATGCACGAGTAATTCTATTAGTTATGCATTTATCTTGTGCATCGGCATTTTTACAATAAATACTACAACCGTATACTACAACCGTATACTACAACCGTATACTACAACCGTATACTACAACCGTATACTACAACCGTATACTACACCCATATATTACAACCATATACTACAACCTTATACTACAACCGTATACTACAACCGTATACTACAACCGTATACTACAACCGTATACTATAATTGCCATGATCTTAATATGCACTACGCTACATTGTGAAAATTTACAACTCTGTATTGCCCAATGTTTGCGAGGCTGGCGTAAAATTCAAGTACAACGGGAACCTTCACTGATTTGGTCATCCACAGTCAAATTATTTTACATTACATGTCCAGATGTTATTAAGGAATTGTAATTTCAAGATGCTTTGTTGCTATGATGCACGCTGTGATAACTCTACTGTACACTGTGAGGGTCAAGGTCATTAGATGGCCTTGATTGCTTGTCCTGATGATGATGTTTGAGACATCAAAACATGTTGAAGTTGAAGAAAAATATCATCGTTTTTAACTTTGACCATACGGTTTAACAGATACCTGACCAGTAAAACATTTACAGAGAACACCTAGTTTTTTTTTTAATCCAACAACTTTGGGATCAGCACAGATAGTGCTTATACCAAACGTTTTATTTTCAATTCTATTTTAACAATGGATACCTTTTATTAATAAATGAATTGAAATATGCCAGCTTGGTAAAAAGACATGCTTGAAATCTGTGGAATCTACTTTTACAAGTCACAATATCTGTGGTTCGTGGGAAGAGAAAATTGAACTGAACAAAGCACCATTGTTAGCAGAGCCACATTATACTACCTACGTCAAATCTCAGTTGCATCATGGGAAGTACGTGTATCTGGGCAGTTTCCCACTTGGTAGTGAGCCGGGCCAAAATGCGTGAATCCCCGATACAATTTAGCACGGCCAGCTTATCCTTTGTGACGCAGATTTTTATGTCCAAAGCCTCAGCAATTCCTGCAAACACACTGATACTGGCAAATGGAACAATGCAATTTGGATAAAACCATCATTTAATAGACAACATAATAATAGTAAAATGAGTACAACTGTGTTTAAAACAAACTATTAAAGTTTAACTTATTAAACAATGCTTTCTATTTGACAAAATGCTTGCACCGCAAATAATTTGCATTGAAGAAATGATAGCAAAATACGTAATGTGATACAACATTAGGGGAAATGCAAAACCTCTGCCCATGGTAAGCAAAGTATCCTTTGATCTCATGGTACACATATCAACTTCCTCAGTTATCCCCAGTACTAGAGAGAGGGCTGAGCATGTTGGCTTTAACTTTATTGACTCGGGTTACAAACCACACAGCTGCCTGGCTCTACTGAATTATTGTTCTGGGTTGTTCTTGCTTTTCCGAGTTTAAAAGTTTGTGCATATCCGTCTTAATTACAGAAAAACTTCACATTTCTTTTTTAAAGCACAAAAATTGACCTACGAATAATGAGGTTACAGACGTGACCAGTTGAGTATTGCGATGTGGAAAGTAATCCCCGAAGTCAGACACTGTTCGAAAACAGGTGGCCAGATAATGGCTACTGCTAACTGATATGGCTTGTGCCCATCACTACAGGGAACTGGACTGGTGCGACAACTTTCTCACGCACATTTTGAATTTCAATATTTTGGCTAATGAATATTTTGCTTTAAAAAACACACACTACATTGAGTCAAAATACCAAAATACCAAAGGCTAAAACTCTGAATGCCTTTTGAGCATCATTGTGACTTACAATACTTCATGGCATGAGGGCAAAAACATACAGCCAGTGGTTGCATTAACTTAAGCCATTTTCTCAACTCAAAGCATACCCATGAAAATCTTCTCTTTGCCAATGGTGTATGAGCCACAAACAATCAGGGTCCTGGGATTTTTCTTCATGGCTTCAGTAGCCACAGAAACGGCAAGCTGCACCATATCACTTTGTGGAGGAAATGTGTAGGATGGATCACAGTACCTAGTAACAAACAGAGAAATAGAAAGCCTTAAAGTGTGGCTAGTATAAACTTGTGTTTCGTCTGACAAGCGAGCTTTTTGGTTTAGACAAGTTGCCATAACAAAAATGCCCTCGTCTTGTTCCATACTGGGGCGAGAAATGATTTCTGAATTTGCAAAGAACTGGCAGTTTTTCATTCCTCGAGACAATGCTCGGTACATAAAACCTCACGCCATGACAGCCAACTTGTAGCCTCTGGTCTCGAACAAAAACGAACTATCCATTCTTTCAAAGTCCTGAAGTCACCTCCCATTTGAATGAGGAACACTTTGAGGCCAATTCCTTAATAGTAATTGGTCTAGCTTGGAGATTCCGATGTTGGGAGACAGAAACAACCCATCTTCCTCCATCATGCTAGTGGTGCATAACATGATGAGGCCTTCCATTGCACCTCATAGAGTTCCTCTTCAGCACTGATGACTTGTTGGACCTTAAGGTTATGTACCTTAAGTTTGGAACGTCATATCTAAAAATTGGCTAGTCGGATTCAAATGAATTTACTTTTGAAACTTTCAAGAACAGCAGCAGCTGTGCCTTATGCCCTCTTCTCTAAATGACTGCAACAAATCTTTACTTCTAAACTGATCCAGTTTTTCAAAAGGGGCCATGAAAAATAGGACTTTTATGAAAAAAAAACAGATACATTGAACAAAACGAAAACAAAATTGTAACAGCATTTTGAAATTTCATCTTAAACATTAGATAAAATGCAATGGATGACAAGGTTTTGTTATGAATGTACCTTCGTTTTCCCTATAATTTACCACAAAGACCTAAATAATGGCAGACTGGCACAAAGTCAAAAATCAAATTTTACAAGTTTGCAGCGTAATATCTTATAGCTTTACTCAGTACAGAGACTTGTCATGGCCCTCTACAACTTTACCAAGATGAGAAATCACTTAGAATCTCATTTGGGCAAATAACGGACACAGGTGGAGACCAGATATTCCAAAGCTAGTGATTTTAACAATGAAAATAACCAAAGTTGAATACACTGGGTTTAAAAGATAACAGTTAAAATGTTAAGTATTTAGATCATCCCCAAGACTGATTCAAACCCAACAGCTCAACAGTCGCAGTCCATTATTTGCTACTGGAGATAAAAGCTAGGCTAGCAAGCGGGAATTGTAAGCGTAACTGAAGAGGTCACTTGCCTCAATTTCAGTTAATGCTTCTGACTGGAAGCCAACATTGAGAATTGGCAATTCCGCAATTTCCTACAAAACATGAACTTCAAAAATGCATTTTCAGCCCTATGTCCAACTGTGTCCCTTTGAAAATAAATAACGTGGAACAAAAGATGTCACTGTTTAGTAACACCTGTAATTGCTGACAGTAAATTCTACCCAATTTTGCCCAATCTTCTTTTGATATTCAAAGGTTTCTAACATTGTCATGAGTGTCCAAAATTTCAAAAAACAATGTCTGAGGGTGCCTATGATATAGAACATGAACACAGTAACTACATGTATTAGTATCTGTACATTATTCAGACATTAGGCAAAATTACTGCAGAAATTGTCCATATTACATGTTCCGAATTTTATCAGGTGTCATTCTGTGGCACTTGGAAATAAAATTCGCTGCATAATGAATACAATTGATGAAGAATTTGACAACATAATATTATTCAACTGATATTCACCACACTGGAGAAGGACTACTGCCATACTACACAATGACAACACAAAGTTACCGTGAATGATTGACTTGCAGTAAATTTCAAAAAAAAAACTGAACTGACAGTCGAAATTCAACTAGTTTCCTTGAAGTTACGGGTAAAATCTGGAAGGAAACCGTGCAAAAACTAATCAGAATTGCCGATATTCGATGAAAAGAAATTTTGCCAACTTTTAGTTGAAAAGTACCATCGTGTCAAACGATGATTCCAGTTGCTAATAAAAAATACTGGGTGTCATCCCAAAAAATGAACTCACACTGTATTTTAAAGCCTTGTTGTGAAAGTAAATAGCTGCCATATGCTTTGTTAGCACGGTAATGGCAAACAAGACTTAGCTTTGGTGAACAAAAGTTCATCACACAATGCTAAAAAATGTCAAGGAAGAGCAAAGACAGGTAATTGTTTTCCTAGGTTAATTTTAACAATTAATTCACAATGATTTACAAACTAAGTTACTTACTTTTGGTCACCTCTTTTTGAATTTATTGTCAGTATTGTCATTTGAAGAGTGAGTACATTTTTAGGACACCCTAAACATTAGGCTTTAAGTACAAACTGACTAACGTGGTGTCCAAGTAAAGATGCCTTATCCTGATATTCTGCAACTCTGGGTAATGTTCCATTTCAACACAAGCTCGGAAATCTCCAACGTGCAGGCAACAATGTCCATTTTTCAATTTGAAGAGAAACATCACAGCACCGGGGCAACTAAAAGAATGTAACCAATTAATAAAAAAGATAATCATTTGCAAGAACAAAGCAACATTATGAAGGAAAAATCAAAAGGCCAGCAAGGTGGCAATAGACTGAGTTTTCCATTTTAATTTTTCTAACACAATGAATCTAATTTCCATTGGTCAGTGATAACTGGAAGATTTTCTGTTCCTCAAGCTTCATGAAAATCCTGCTAAGAACAGATGAAACATTAGAATGGTTGCATGACTGTGAAATTTATTGTCATTTGATGTAAAAGTGTTACGTGATTTAGCTGTACTGAGTGTTGCATTGTCTTCTTCTGTTATAAGTTATGTTAGGTTATATTATGTTGTTAAGTTAAGTACCAACACATTTTAAAATAGAAACACTTTGACAAAACCACCAGACTGTCAAACTTGGAGGAGCTTCAAACCAGATTTGGCAGTTTTTAAGTAAAACATTTGTTGCACTAAAACCATTTTTGATGAAGAGCTAATGTGACATTATTGCTAATTATTCAATTTGGTGACAGGACAAAGTAAGTCATCGCAACTTAAAGTGCGTGGAGCAACACCTGTCGAGATCTTGTCACAATTTAACGAGAGCTCAGAAACAGATTCTTGCAGAAATAAAATTTGCATCAGATTTATGCACTGAAACTTCACCAAATTCAGAGACTGTTTATTTTGAAAACTAACCTACGTTAAGTCTCTGCAGATTCTTGAGCAACTAGACTTTGTGCTGTAACTCCCATTTTTAGGCTATGACACTTCTGATGAATAAAAGAATGTGTTTTTGTTGCTTAAATTCAACGGTAAGAAAGGAATACTTATCAGACTAAAGTTAACACTTGCAATACTATGACAAAGCCAAAGTTAACATTGCAATACTATGACAAAACCAAAGTTAACACTTGCAATACTATGACAAAGCCAAAGTTAACACTTGCAATACTATGACAAAGCCAATTATAATTAAAAGACACAATACATCAGAGCTCACGACTGAAGACAGACAAGCACAGGATAACACCTGACAGAAGAGAATATAATATTATGAAGGTATGACTTTGAACAACCCAAGGTACGTGTTACTATTCTGAGTGTACTGTGGTGTTCATCAAACCAGGGCCTGTGTTTCTAGGGGTTTCAAACAGTGGAGTGCAAACAAGATTACACTCCAAATGCTCTGATTTGAAATGTAGAGCGGGAAAAGAATTGATTTGGCCTTTACCAATTAATTTTAAGTCAGGGTCAGGGGTCACTAAACATTTGACCTACTTACTGATTTGCATCAAGCAGGGTAACTTCAACATTCTCAATGACGTGAGGTGTGTTCATGGAGAGCCGGCGAATAAAATGAGGCTTCACACGAAGTTTCTTTTCAACTAGGTTTCCTGTAATCTTCAAACAAAGAGGTCACCTCTCATTGAATATTTAAACAGAAAACTTGCAGTCATTCATTTGTTTATATCAGCAGAAAGAAAAAAAATGAGACTTCCACCAACTGAAGACGTCAAAACAGTAAATGCTCCGGGCCCATACACCAATATCCAAAATTCGAAGAGAAATGTTTTCTTAAAAATGTTTCTCATATAGACCCGGTACGGTTAAGTTCCCTTTACAGTACAGTTAATCTATTGCACAAGCACGTGTCTAGCTCTGGATATAGGTACATGGCATGCATTGTCCTTTACGTAATATTCCAAAGCCAAACACTTTCCTATAACTAAGTTTAACAGTGCATTTTCTTGAAATTCACTCCAAACAGATGTCTTGTTTGGCTCACTTTTTTTGAAGAAGTTAAGTGGGTGGTACACAGTTTGGACCAGTGCATAACTGTGACTAAAGAATGCAAACTTGGTTTTAACGCTTTCATTCGCAGAGGATTGAATAAAATAAGAACGCACTGAATAAGACCAATGAGAACAATGTGCATTGACCAAAGACTAAAATCATTGATTTAACCTTCCCAATTTGAAATGAAAAACAAAAATAAGTGCTCAATAAGGTTCCCAACTGACTACATATTCCACATTTACAGGTATATCCAGTATCACTATTAGGAACCAGACTCCTCGCACTCATTTGGGGTGCTCATCATTAGATTCAATTTCAATGAATTTCCCGCCAGAACGTTGCTTTGAAGTCCGTACTATATGAGCCTACATCATTTGCAATAATCTTTGGCAATGGTTACTTAAAGAGAGAAAACCAATTTTCTCCACTGAGTAACAGGCACCAAACAGGTTCTCAAAATGTGAGACATCTGTAGGCAACTGTAAGAACCAAAATGTGAGACCTCTGCAGGCAACTGTAAGTGCCCAATCTTCACTACGTTCCATGAGATAAAATTACAGAGGTTCGCCAAAATGATCACTTGATTTACTCATGGCTTATGTATAGCCTGCACATGCATGAAATTCCAGGCATGGCACTGCTCCGAATAAAGACACAACAAAAGTCATTAACCTAAATTACGCACACAAATACTAATTGTAATGACACAGCAAATGTTCGAAAAGAAAACTCACAACCATTGCTAGGTTACGGTGTAATGTATTTTGAGCCTTCTTTTCTCAGGTTGTCCAACAAAGTCAGTCAAGTACATACAAGATGCTTACAGTATGGGGAGACTCAACTAACCTGGCTACAGTATATAGGCTGTGAAAATTTGTTGGTGAGTCCACCATAATGATCGTAGTGGAAGTGACTTAGGAAGTAGGCACTGCATCCAGGAATGACACCGTATGAGAATGCGTCCACGGTAATGGATGATCCTGAAAGAGAAATTCCTACCGGGACTATTCATTTTGTGGAGATGTGCAAGCACAGAAGAATGGTATTACCAGCAAAAAGTCTATAAATATTATTTTTTTGTAAAAAAAAACAATATTTGGTTTAGGTCACCTACAATTAAAGATTAATAGTTTCATTTTATTCCTTATCTAGAATAGAAATAATTTCAAAGCTTCAGAAGACCAATGACCAATGACAAAAAAGAGGAAATTTTCCAGGTGATGTATGTGTGACAGAATTTCTTTGTGTTGTAAAATTTAACTGAAATAAAACGTTTTTGCACGAATAAAGTCAAAATAATTATAAAAAAGCAATAATTTCAAGGCTTGAGAAGAACTGATCTGTCATTAATGGTTAAGTTGGCCTTGCATGTCAGATTAGTATCAGTGGTCAGGTAACACGGTTGTCGAGGGACACATGAACCTGGTGACATACTGTTAACTAATTTCAAACCAAACATACTGTAGGATGATGTTGGTTTGGATGATTAACTTTGTGCATAAAGTTGACTTTTTAACACAGGAATGTAGTCTAAAAGTTGTTTGAAGAGGTATTATTCGGTCATTACCAGTGAAGTTAAAAAAATGTGTAAACAAACGGTACATTTACAATATGCAAAAAGTCATGGTTAATTCTCCCAGTTCAACTTGAGATTTGTTCATAACACAGCCTCCAATGATATTTTGCAGATTAGTTTAAACTACTGCACCGAAAGACAACATCAGGCTAAAAATGAGTTAGCATTTGGAAACACTTCATCCGAAAAGATATCAGTCATCATTTTTCATGGGACAGACAATACTTAGTTACAGCTGCAGTTTTTATTGCTTAGTATTACAATTTTTACACACATAGAACTGGCTGCATAATTTTCCTTAAAATGATGGGATTCTATTTCTGTTACTTATTAAAGTCACATGTACCTAGTACATGCGCCAAATTCAAATTCAAAACTTTTGGGTTGGCCAACCTCAATGAAGTTTGAAGTGTTTTCTTGAGTGGCTGGTGGTTTTGATGTGCTTAGTGATGACGGAAAGAAAACCCATCACGGCAAGGCATATTACAAGACAGATTTTAAAATCTTAGGGCTAATTTGATTTTTAGCTAGCTAAACACGGTTAAGTGCAGCTTTAAGACCATGGCCAGAGATATAACAACTAATTTTAGATGAGTTAGCATTGGGAACAACACGTACACTCGAGACATCCTAACTGAGAACACGAAATTGCAGTAGTTGATATTCGGCTATTCAAACCTGGAATTTTCTTGTAAAATGGACAGCTTCTGTTCTTTTTGTAGCCAGCAATGTTATTACTCGATTTAGACTGCGCAGAGGAAAGCCTCTTTTTCCCGTAAGCGTTCAAGCCCTTCGTCTGATTTGTTGAAGATGTAGAAGCTGGTCGTGAAAAAATCTTTGCCCAAGCTTTTGCCGCATCACCTAGTCCAGACAAAACACCAGAAATAGATAATGATGACGTCTCCTGCTTAGAGGTACTGGCTGCAGAATTGACTGTGGTTTTCTTTTTGGGAGAAGCAGAAAAGAAAGACATCAACGTTGTCTGCTTCATACTGGAAGACGTTTTACTATAAGCACACTTTGTCTTCCAAACCTGAGAATGTGACCTTGGTGATGGTTCATCTCTTAGTGTCACTGCTGTTACAGTGTCAGAGCCATCTCCAGTCAAGCAGGTTGGAGGAGTATGAAAACTATCAGCGCCCTCTTCTGTTTTCTCCTCATCCCACGGAAGGCATATTTCATCGTAAGCATCCTCAAAAAGATCAGTTTCCGAAACAGTACTGAAGTTGGTACTTACACTTGGCCCTCCGAGAATAGCTTTTGGTGAAGAACACTTTTCATCGCTAAACAAGTCAGAAAAACTGCCATCGTAATGCTGAGTTTGAACAGTAGTTTGCAGGTCAGAGTCACTTTCAAACACACTACCCGTGCCACCTTGGGACAGACGAACCTGGTCATCTGCACTCTCAGAGCAAGCCACGTCAAACGTTTTGCTTTTACCTGCAACAACTTCAAGAGAATCTCTATCAGAACGCGCAGGCTTATTAACGTCAAAGCCTTCACCAGACATGACATTTACAGCATCATCACTAGATCCATCACAGTTATTTTCACATAGACCTTGTCTTTCATTAATATTGCCTCCATTTACGATGCGTAAATTACCAGCACTTGTCCCACAGCCACTGCTGGACACACCTCTTACCAGAGCATCACTGCCATGTGAACAAGAATTGTTTGACCTTGGTTTTCTCAACTCATTAGTGTGATCATTTACTAAAGGAACTGAAAATATATCATCATCACTCAAACTGTCCTCTGCACACAGACCATCCTCCATAGCCACATCCTCTTCAGTAGTGTTCAAAGGACTGTCAGGTATGTTTACAACAGATTCTCCTCGCTCGGACCTTGTTCCCTTCATTCGTATTTTTGGAAATTTTACAGGCACACGTTTATGGTTACTTTCAGAGGATTTCCCGTCATTGTGGGACCTTATTATGACCTCAATTAAAGGTTCAGTCACAGTTTTACCAATCTGTGGCGCATTGCAATTCTTTTTGGGCAACTGGGTCACATTTCTGAGACGTGGTTGCATGACAGTTTCGTGGCTGATGTTTTGAAAGCTGTCTTCACTTTCACAAACCTCCAAGTCAACTACACTGGAACAGGATCCTGCGACACTGTAACCCCGCAGTTTGAGCTTCGGACGCCATTTCAATCCGTGTTTGCTATCTTCGCCTTTTGTTTCAAAATGAACATCAGCACTTGATGATTTGTTATGTTCCGCTTTCTGGCTAGTTCGAGCTGAAAATAGAATAACTCTGTCAAATTCATAAAATTGAGAACAACACCATCTAATGATGCCTAGCCACAAAGTGCTTATCAGTTATCAACAACAAAATAATACTTACATGTAAGACAAACGGTGCATGTCAAAAGTAAAATTTACAGCATCAGTGAAATGATAAAAAATCTGGTTCAGTCTCAACCATTAGGGGTTTCCCAACATACGGTTGTCATTCTCGTACAAAATACATGGTTGGGTTAACTCGTTTGGGTTTTCTCCACATACAATTGCCATTGCTATGTAAAATCACCATATTTCACATCAAAAACACCAAGAAAACAACACCAGTCTATCAGTTGTCAAATTAGAATTCCTGCAACACTATCCGATGATATGTTAGTTAGCTGATCTCCAGTTACGAGCATATATTGGTCGATACGTATTACATAGAATAGAGGCAACAAAGCACACCATCAGTCAACCTCCATTGTGCTTAGTGTGAAAAGTCGTGATATTGCTGCTCATTTTCCCCTAGTTTATGGTATAATGGGTGACAGTCAGAAAATCAAGTCGCCAAGTCCAAAGTTGAGTTGCACAGTTGCTTAAATAGTATTTTCAAACAAAGTAAAATTCTAAAATTTACAATTTGAAGTCATGGTTTCTGAGTTATTGAGCTATAGCATTGTCAGCGAATCATAATGTTGGTATGGCGCTCTTACTGAGCCATCCGATCTGGTATGCCATGGAAAAATTGGTCATTTGAGAGACCTAACCCTACCCATGGGTTCTCAAAACCCTGGAAAACAACGGACTCTATTGATATATCAACTTGGTGCAGAAATGCCACGACAGTCTGTGGCTGAAAGTATGGTCTTGGTGAACTTGCAGCAATTGGGCACCACAATTTCAAGAGAAGTCCATCAAACCAGAATCCCTGGATTTCTGGCATGTCATTTTTACGAGCTTACGTCAGAACCTGTCACCTGAAGAGCAGTGCCTTCTGGTGGCGCACTTCAGAAAGAAATTCTGCATTCAGACAACAGGACACGAGTACAACCGTAGTGTTGGCACTCTTCACAACACCCCCAGCAGTTTCCATTAACCAGTTAACTCTTGGGACTCAGTGGCGGATCTAGGATACCATAAGGGGGGTGACATGTTACCTCGAGGAATTGGGCGAAGCGCGACTGTACGTGCACAGGCGGCCCGAAGGTTGCGGGAACGGGAATGAGAAACTTTTGTTCCGGAAAATCCATCAGTGGACTAAAAAAAAAGAAAAAAAAACAGGAACGCGATTCCCCCCCCCTCTCCGGTTACTGGTCNCCCTGCCCCCCCCCCCCAAATCCGCCTATGGGACTTAATTTGGTTAATTTCATGACAATGGTCAGATACAGTGGTCCCTGATACAGAAAATCACGCAATTACTTACTATAATTCAGAAGATAGAATCGGTGCTTTAAATCAGGGACTGCTATAGTGGCAGTGACTCATACTTTCAGGGACTACTGTAGGCAGTTTAATCGCCTGTGGTCGCTGCAGGTGTCCACAGCACCAACAGACAGCATGCCCAGGGTCTGCGACAACGTGTTGTCTAAGACCACACTCCAGGTCACAGCACAGGCAAAGCACCACACTGCACATCTGACCAGTGATGGTGCCTATTTCAGATTATAAACAACTAAGTGAATGTGTTCTAACAAGTTAAATCAATGCATAATTTACGTCTCAACTACTGATCAAGACCTAAGAAACATTTTTACCACCGATGTAAGCCTTAGGCTTAGATTTTGAGTTTGGATTGGCTTTGCAGTTGGTTTTGGAAGACTTGGCGGGAATTTCGATCGCTTCGTCACATGGCCTTGGCTTTATTTTATCACTTCTTCGAGATCGTTTCAGAGGGCGGTAGTTCCAAACGTTGTCTTCGTCATTTTCCGTACAAAGATGTGGTTGTTTAGCGGACATATCAACACTGATCACCGTCTCTTTTTACACTGGGCTGATTGAAAAACAAACCCTTGTCCAACTTCCCCGGAAAATCAACGTTCATAAGCTTCCTCTGATACTAAAGAGTTACTTCCTGTATCGACGAATGTAGGCCTCAATCAAGACGCTGAAGCTGTGAAGGCTCAATTAATTTCTCAGTGTAAGTTTTCCAAGAATCACTGGATCGCTTTGCTTGACAGTAGTCCAAACGTGAATTGGCATTAGCTTATTTATAATATTTCGGACTGTATTTTAGTATTTTTTTCTGCATGCACGTTAGTCACAGCAAAGGCACCGTCCGGGCCACAGCCTCAGTCACAACGCCCTGGATGCCGCATGCATACGGGGCCACCGAGGGGCTACGTGTTGCTGCCTACCTCACGCAGGCAGACGAATTCCATTAGTAGTAAGGGACGTCAGTGGTGATCGAGTAACAGATACACATAGTGTACCTATAATTGTTGGATGTACCCTAGATATCGGACATTACACAAAATCTTACTTGAAACATAACCAGAGAAATAAGGCAATGACCATCGCCTCTGTTGGCCCGACTACATTCGCACTCTACACAATACGCCAACTCTTCCCATCTATTATTTTATTATGGAATAGACTCCCACAACATGCCATCTCATCAGAAACAATAGATGTTTACGAGTCACATCTCGAACATCAACCTTACTCAGTAAAATACTTGTTTTATCCTGGCGCTAACCCGCAATTTGTTTTGTTGTTATTTTTACAGTATGCACAGTTCAACTAATCACTAACATGTGTCAACATATAACGATCAGTATTTTGAAACCAGAATAGGAAGAAGGGTCTCGTTTTTCATAGCGTTGCCTCGTTCCAATTTCATCGACAGATGGTGCAATTCAGACCCCCAATCCCAAAACAGTCTTCAATTAACGATCGCATAAATCGGTTTTAAATTTGAAAACAAAATCCTTTCCCACAATGAAATCATTTCAATAAACTGACAATACGCCACTGTTTCATTTCTTCTTTTGTTTTTAAACTCGTGTTAAATCCCGACCATGCACATGCGTGTGTCTTATCAAGAAGACAAAGAGAATGCACAATGCTTTACTTGTGCACGCTGATTCATCGAAACAACCCGGTGCTGTCATCACATTACATTTTATGGATTATTTTGTAGCAAACTGAGCTATGTTCCAGCAGCAAATGTACCAAAACTCACGAGCTGCAATTTGGCGATAAGGTAGCCGCGGTCATCACTTGGTTAGTCAGTTTTGCACAAGTGTGGCATATGCAGAAACATGGTGTCCGATATTTAGGTTCTCCGAGGGTTTGTTTGTTCTGCCACCATCTAGACAGGCCCCAGTAGAGATGTGATGCTCCTACAGGCACTTTCATCAGGTTTTTGGTGAATTATGCCTCACACTGATTAAAACATCAAAACCATATTGCTAAAGTACCTTGTGTGCCTAGAGGGTCACCTTAGGAGGCCAGCGATGTCTTTAATTCCTACTCAAACAAATTCTCCCATAAATCAAACTTTTTTCAAGCTGTCCTTCATTCAGTTGTCCATGTGAATCTTCAACTGGCCATTTTTATGTACCCACATATATATATGTGGACGCATTATGCCGTCATCCTCGTCCGTCCGTCCGTCCTGGCGGCGTCCGTCCGGCGTCCGCTGCTTTATCTCCAAAATCCTTTGACATACATGTAGGTTCATGAAATTTGGTACATATGTTCCATTCATGAATGGGACGGTATGTGCGAATTTTCGTACGGATCCGACTACCGGTGTGCCCCCTAGTGGCAATTTTAGTTTTTTACGCTTACCTTTGTATCTTCAAAAGTCCTGAACGGATTTTTATGAAATTTGGTATGTAGTGAGATGACGCTATCCTCCCGTTTTCAGATGGATTCGACATAGTTTGCGCCACCTAGTTGCCATTTTTATTGTTTTCGAGTCTGTTTTTGTGCGTCCACCCCTCTATCAACCAAACTGCTCAAAGGATGATTGTGAAAATTGGCATGTATATGCTTACTATGTAGAGGACGGTTGACGATGATTTTCCGACGATTTCGACTACTGTGGAGCCTCCTAGTGGCAGTTTTGTTTTTTTGCACCTATGGCTGTATCTCCTAAACCGTTCGCAGGATCTTTACGAAATTGTGTAAGTATATTTATATGATGTTAACAACGGAACATGACGACTTTTGGACTGATCTGACTACCAGTGTGCCCCCTAGTGGCAATTTTAGTTTTTTACGCTTACCTTTGTATCTTCAACAGTCCTGAACGGATTTTCATGAAATTTCGTATGTAGGCACCTATTAGTGAGATGACACTATGCTCCCGTTTTCAGATGGATTCGACATAGTTTGTGCCACCTAGTGGCCATTTTTACTGTTTTTGAATCTGTATTTTTGCGTCCACCCCTCTATCAACCAAACCGCTCAAAAGATGATTGTGAAAATTGGCGTGTATGTGCTTACTATAAAGAGGACAGCTGACAATGATTTTCAGACGATTTGGACTGCTGTGGCGCCTCCTAGTGGCAGCTTTGTTTTTTTGCGCCTATGGCTGTATCTCCTAAACCGTTCGCAGGATCTTTACGAAATTTAATAAGTGTATTTATATGATGTTAACAACAGACGATGACGACTTTTGGACGGATCCGCGTACCAGTATGCCCCCTAGTGGCAATTTTAGTTTACGTTTACCTCTGTATCTTCACAAGTCCTTAACGGATTTTCATGAAATTTGGTATGTAGGCACCTATTAATGCGATGACGCTATCCTCCCGTTTTCGGATGGATTCGACCTAGTTTGCGACACCCAGTGGCCATTTTTACTGTTTTTGAGTCTGTTTTTTGGTGTCCACCCCTCTATCAACCAAACCGCTCAAAGTATGATTGTGAAAATTGGCATGTATGCTCTTACTATGAAGAGGACGGTTGACGCTAAATTTCCCATGACTTTGATTACTGTGGCGCCTCCTAGTGGCAGTTTGTTTTTGCGTCCATGGCTGTATCTCCCAAACCGTTTGCAGGATCTTTACTAAATTTAGCAAGTGTATTTATGTGATGTTCACAACGGACGATGAGGACTTTAGGATGATTCTGACTACCGGTATGCCTCTAGTGGCAATTTTAGTATTTTACATTGATCTCTGTATTTTCATAGGTCTTCAGGTATATACTTTGTGTTAGTTCGTGACTATGAAGGAAAAGTTCCAAGTAGAAATTTGTTTCTGGCATTCTAATGCTGTGCTAATCTCGAAAATGTTGGTAAATTTGTTTTTAATTCTATGTTTCTGTGGTGCTTTAAGCAACTGATGTATAGGATGTGCTTGTATTATGCAGATCACTCACATTTTGCCCTTGCCTATTGAGGAGACAATGACCATGCCTTTCCATTTTGCAAAGTACAACATACTACATATATGCCCTCTACTGGCCACTTTATGGTACCAATAAACAACCCTAGAAGGATACCGTATATGGTGCAATTGTGGGCGCATTTCAACGCTCTGCGTTGCTCTTGTTACGCTGTGCAGGCGTGCAGGTGATTGCGTACCCCATAAATGAAGCATTTATGTGTATTGCGTGAGTAAACCATCATGAATCTGGAGACTAAACTTGCCATTCCACAAGAGCATGAAAAGGTCAACTCTGGGGTTAGTGACGCAGATCAAGAGATGTTTCTACACCCTGGTGTGATGTGTTCCAAGAGATGTTTCTACACCCTGGTGTGATGTGTTCCAAATGTTTATTTCAAATTTTATTGGCCATTATTTTTAAGTTAGAGCATCATGAATATTTTTGCCCTCAATAGCCCAATTTGGGTTCAGAAAGGGTCAGTTACATGTAATAAGTGAATGTAGTTTTAAAGCAGCTTACAGGAACGGGAAAGAAAAAATCTTTAATATGATGTTTGTATTTTCAAAGGGGTTTCAGTTAACCTTCATTGGAGTACCAAAATTCAGTAAATTTTTCTCGATTTTATGTGTTTGGCTTTTAGCCATTTTTTGTGGTGCTCTGGGGGCCAGTTTGTGGGCTGTTGGTGATTTCGAATAATATTTTCATTAAATTCTCTGCGTACGTCCATCACACCCTTTTCAAGGCAATTTTCTTAGTCAGATGAAAAGATAGGAGAAAAGTTGATACATGCTTTGAAAGCTATCAATTATCCCTATCAATCGATGCATTAATTATTTTGAACATTCTCCTCAAACTCTATCAAAATGTTCTGTGATTGTATGTCTGTCACATATCGAATTGTCCTGTTACAAAAACATTCATTTAAAAGTGACAGTGTGGAATATTCAATTTGGGGACATTTTTAGAACAAAGAAATAACAAATGCCCATTTGAGAGATTTCTTAAGTTTGTTCACACATACAAGATGTATCCGTAAAAGTACTAGTAAGTAAATCTTTCAATGTCCACAGTCCTGAAAAATGGCTTGTGGAAGCACTTGAGTGACACACACTTTCAACCCCAAAAATTGTGTCTTCTGATTCCTCTCTCATGTCACATGATGGATGTCGCAAAGTTGTTTGTGTCAATTTTATTTGGTAGCCCTGATGTATCACTTTCTATGCAATCCCGTTATGAATTTTCTCTCATTGCATGTTTTTGATTGTGGAAAATTGCTATTTTTGGTACGTAAAAACGTGCCATATATTAATTTATGAACATTTCAATGCCTTTTAGGTAAGAACTTACTAAAGAGGTCAGTAATTGTAAAATTATTGATTTTTTGTATCGGAACCACACCAAGATTATATACGCAGTTTATGGGCACTTCCATTTGTGATCAATCAGAGAATATTTTGACCAATTGTGAAAACATGTTCATCCTTGGAAAAATACAACAACTGTTAGGTCTCGTCAATAGCTTTGAAAGCATGAATCAATTTTTCTTCCATCTGTATACCTTCCATCTGTTTACCTGACTGAACAAATTGCCTCTAAAGGGGTGTGACATACATATTCAGAGCATTTGAATTTTTGGAAAAAAATAACATTAATTCCCTGCGAGTTGCATTTACATGTAGTTATAATTTTTTGTTTTATATTATGCTTTAGTGGAATGTTTGCAAAGTACCAACATGGGAGGGATGAAATTAATGCATTGACAGACCTTTTTAGCCTCTGGCCAACTAGTCAAAGGCAGGCTACGTTTTGAAGCCAAGTTGAAGCCAAGGTTGGAAAAAAGCAGACTTGTGTATGTTGTGAATGAAGGACGTACATGCATCAATCTTGATTAGAGACTGTAACTGCCAACATTTCAAATTATCAAACTCAGTTTAATTCCATAGTGTCGACATGAAACCATGGATAGCCTATGGTGTCATTTCAGTGCGGACTAAATCTCAACGAAATATGGACAAGTCATGCACTTTGTTGAAATCCTGATAACTTACTGCACGCATTCATGAATAAAATATGATTTAGAGGCTAACCATAATAACTTGCTATTAAACTTTGAGTCAAACATTTCAATCTAAAGGCTGTTTTGTGGCAACAAAAATTCCACATAACTGCTAAGTAATTCTGTCTAGAAGTTTGTTTAAGTCTAATGGAGTCTGTCTAGTTTATTTTGGAAACTACAGTGCTGTTGTGCATCTACTTTGAGCTCAATAGCTATTTATAAAGAAGACCACCTATTTATACATTTATACATTTAGCTTTAACAGATTACTCCAGACAAAGTGTATTGAGATTTTAATGATAGAGAAAATTTAGTGTCTTGAAAAGTAGATGACTAAATTTGTTTGTATTATGATATGCTATCCTTGCCAGATATTTCCTTGCAATGTAGGTCATTCACCTCCATCAGTGATGGATGTATATAATCAGGTCAAACAAAACATTCTGATAAGACGATAAACCATCTTACAAGTTGTGCCACCTTGAGACTTGGGGTGTGGGCAAACAGTGGTATCATTTTGATAGTGAAACTGTCATTTGACAATGAAATTAGCATTTGACAATGAAACTGTCATTTGACAAGTTGTCACTGTTCTTTGGTGTTGCCTGCCTACCATATTGGTTGAACAGCAGCCTTGTTGAAACTTATTATTTGACTGCATTTGCAGTGGTTGAATATGGGAGAACAGCAGAAAAGGAACAAGGGACAGTGCTTGATTTGTGACTGCTTTGGGAAATGAAATTATTGTCACTTTTAGAGGACAAAACACCCATCTTTTTAGTTTTCTGCGTCAACATATCATCAAACAAATGTACGTGAACATTATCTAGAAATTTTTATAGCAATCCTACAAATAATGATTTTACAGAGTTGTCATTGATTGCACCTTAGGCATCCATTACTATGTGGTATGCGCAGAAATATTTGCACTGTATGATTATTTTTTAACTATCATTCAGTTAACCCATAAAACTTAATAGTTTTAAAAGCCAAGGTGATCACCCTATTATGCATGTGCCAAAGCGATGCCCAGATTATTGTGATGAGATGTTTGCCTTCTCAGGAATCCATTAGTATCAGATGCTAATATTGCTTCATGTGCATTGTGACAACTAGCTGAGCTTGGTCTCCAACAGTAACCAACTGTCCATTCTCTCTAGGCCCAGAAAAAAAGTTTGAATCTTCATGAGAAAGAGGCAAGTTTTATAATTTGTTAAAATGGTCTAAATTAAACATTATTTTTTGACAGAAGCCATGTTAATATCAGCTTTCAGGCACTAGTTCATTGTATATGTATTGTAATTTACTGTGAAATAATGTCTTTTTGAACGGCATGCCATTTAAACTATTTTTCGTGGTCCACAAAATGCGTACAAGGTCCAAGAACCTTCTGAATATTAAGTTTTTGGATTTCAGACAATTTCATAAATAAGGCAAATTTCTATTCTACAATTTCTGGGAATTGAAATGAAAGTGTAACAAACAATATGCTCAATTATGCAAATCTCCATTATTCCCGCCAGATTGTTCTAATGACGTCTGCAACTCATTAGGCTTGAACTTAAAGAGATTAATAGTAACCTGTATTTTACCTTCTTTCAGGTTTGAGTATCCTAATTAAATGATGACGATTCACCGTTCTTCAGTCCGGGGCCCGATGAAATTTGTTGTCGTTGCACTACTATTGGTCATTGCATTTGTGACCTATAGGTATATCTCATCATGGCGATTGCCGGAGCCTCTTCAAATGTATGAGAAATCGGGGAACAAACAAGATTCCATAGCCATCAGTAGGAGTAGAGATGCTGGTTTCAAGTCGAGACGTAAAGAATTTTCCTTTGACGTTCATTCTGTTCCTCATTTTTCTAAAAAACAATCGGTTATCATCAATAATATTCGAGGCACCATTGCTAGTACACTGATCACCCAACCAGTGACAAATAACGTTGAGGTGGTAAGTGCGAAAAAAAAATGCGTTCTTGATGAAGACAAGATGTATAAAGATCCAAATATACCTGCTCTGTATAGTGTGTGTGAGATGACTGTAGACAATACACAGTTTAAGCAATGGTTGGGTAAAACACAGAGGCTGGTCCATCTTGATTTGAAAGGCGCTGCCCCTAAACCTGCATATCTTGTGAAGTTGTTTCCTCTGATGAAGGAGGCAGGGGCCACGGGTCTGTTGATTGAATATGAAGATATGTTCCCCTACAGTGGAGAATTGGCACCTCTTGCATCAGGTATGTATGCCGCACTTTCAAGGTGTCTGTACCCACATAAACTTTACAGTAATGTCCTATGTTCTGTATTGTTTGCAGTGTATTAGTCAGCGTTTTCCTTCTTCCTACCTTGTGAATTTTTGGGGGTTTTTTTGCTAAAACTGTTATTACGTATAAAGTATTAGAACTGTGAGTGTGAAACACATTTTATTCTTTTCAGTGCTGAAAACTCACTGAATAAGTTTCATCAAGTTATGCCCTCTCTTGATAAAATTTTGTTCTAGCCTACAGTACTCTGGCGTTATCTCCTTTGAATCAGCATCTGTCCGGTGTCTACTGTTGCATCTCCAAAACATTCTTGGTGGAAGTTTGCGAAATTTTGCAGACATGCTCATATCATGGACAGGATTGCACTACATGTGCAAATTTTTGGATGAATTCAATTACTTGTCGATTTTGGTTTTTATGTTGCTTTCTGTATCAGTTGAATTTGACTGTCTAGTAACAATTTTCTTTCTTGCATGGGCCTCTGTACAGGATGTTACATCACTTTCAACACAGGACACAAATGCATGTTTTGCCACAAGATAGTGCTGCATTTTTAGCCTCCAACTCTCTTTGCCAAACCACTTCTGGTCAATTATCATAGTAAAATTTAGCAAGGCAGCAGTCGCCCTTCCCCCCAGTATACCGTTTAGTGTGACTGATGTTAGTAGTGCCATCTAGTGGCAGATGCTATTTTCTGACATCCAGTTTGGTATTTCCCAAACTGTTTGATTGACAGTGGTGGAATTCTCTAATAAGGAGAGGATTCCCCATGCATTTTGAGCAACTGGCTTTGCACCACCAAGAATCTTTTTCAAATTTACTTGTATTGCTCCTTACGAAAATGTCAACAGTGGTGATTTATCCCTAGGCTTGTATTTTAGGCTACTAGCTTTGTATCTCCATGTCCTTAAAAGCGTAATTGTATTGCTCTCTCTTATGAGAATGTCTAAAGTCACAATCAATCCTCGTATTTTGAGCAACTCGCTTTGCACCCATGAAGTACACTAATTTCTATTGCTCCCTCCTGTGAGAATGTCTTTTGCTGTTATGGTGGGCCAGGCCCGTAGGAAGGTAAAAATTATTGGGGGGGCACCGACCCTTGTCGATACGTAACTTCTAATTTCGAAACCACTGCGTTGCACTGGGGTGTATATATCAACGCTGTAAACTGAACTACTGCAACCACTAGGTACGTTTTGAATTATATGAAAAAATATGTCTACTAATAATAAGGTGTGCAACAGATGCTGTACTTTTAGAGTTAATTTTTTGTTAAGATTGACTGGAAATTTTTGGAGCAACATGCATGCCGCTCATACGATTACTCTTGCTGAACAGTAAGAATGAAGGTGTGAAATAATTATAAATGTTTTTATTTACTCTTCAACATAAATCAGTGGACGTTGCCCTGCTGCACACAGGAACTCGGGCTGCAGCTAAGTCTAACGTGGTAAAAACCCCGAGTTGTGCCTTTTGCATTTCACTTCCTCGTACAAAATCGTTTGCCACATCAATCAAATTTAGCTTATCGCACATGTCTTTGTGAACATGGAGCAACATTAAATGGTTCAACCTCTCCTGTCCCATTGTGGAACGTAAATATGACTTAACACGCCTAAGAGCACTAAATGCTCGTTCGCTACTGGCATTTGTTGCAGGCATCACTAACAGCAAGTTTGCTAGTTTAATTACATTTTCGATCAAGTGTTTTTGACCGGCTGATAATTTCTGCAAATGATCCACAACACGAGACAATGTTACCTCTTGACTACCATCCTGTGCATAATTGGCCCCAAACGTAGCCAGGTGACAGCGCAGTGTTGAATCAAAATCATCTTCATAAAAACTGATAACATCTTGGTATTCATTTTCAAAGTTTTCCCCTTTTGCCGCCTTGAGTATCAGCTCCTCACACTGCATATAAATTTTGTAATCTTCTTGATCAAACCTGTCCCGTATTGATGCAATGATATTGTCAAGAGCTTCAAAATAAATTCTTCTATAATAATCTTCTGGACTCGAAGAAAACTCCGGAGGCGCATTTCCTGTTTCGTATCTAGCGGGTTTTCTATTGCGTCTAGGGAGACCAGGATCTTTGACGTGATGATCCTTTGCACAAGCTAGGACTTCATCCCAGAAGTTTTTAAATTCTCTGTCGTTTCTCATCCGTTCTAATGTAGTAAGGGTCATTTTGGCAATCTTTTGAGCCTCAGCCGCGGACATCTGAACGCTTTGTAAAGTTGTACTCAGATTGTCAGCATGCACCAACAGGCGCTCTGAAAGTACTAAACCGTAAAAGAAACTAAACTGTGTCATGTGAGACTGAATTCCACGTATCCGCGCTTTCATTTCTGAATCATTGCAATTTTGGACTCCCCAGGACCAGAGTTCCTGTAAACAATCATAGTTACCTATCACACGATTCAGAGCGTCAGCCTTCACGGTCCATCTCGTTGGACACAGTTGCCGAATATTACCCACTTCTCTGTCGTCAAGCAACGCATCTCGTATTTTATTCAACTGTGCATAACGTTTGGGAGATTTTTTTTATCAGTTTGGTAATTTCGTACGTGGTGTCTAAAGCATCTGCCATCAGCTTGCATCGTTTGGTACTATCTGAGCAGGCAAGATTCAACGCGTGGCCATAACAATGTGTGTACAGGGCGCGATGTTCTTCCTGTTTAATGTTGACAATGACTCCATTTTTGGACCCACTCATTGTGCTGCAACCATCATAGTATTGACCACGACATCTGCTTAAAGACAAGTTCATCCGCAACAGTGTGTCTTTTCGAAGTGACGTAATTGTTTGGGCATCCATCAATTACAAGCGGCGAAATCCGATGAAATCTTCATGGGGTTGTAATGATTCGTCTACCCATCGGATACAAACAACGAGTTGTTCGCTATGACACGTCAGTAGTTTCGTCTGCCAGTATACTAAAATAAGGACTGCCGCGAATGCACGACGCTATTTCTCGGAGAACTTTTAAAGCCATCGGTTTGATCGCTTCATTTTGAATATCTGGAGACGTATATTTATTTGTTTTCTGCGACAACCATGATTTCAAAATATCTGTCTCTGTTTCTTTTAGATGGAGTAGTTGAATAAAATTGGAATCTTGTTCATCTCCGTCACCCCTAAACGGTATACCTTGTCTTGCCAAAAAACGTATGTTTGTTAATATTTTCAGGAACATTCTGCGGTTTTTCGCTTTTTGCTCTCCGTGGGCTGTTGACAGTTGTTCCGCAACATCTTTGACAGACAACTTCACTATCAGTGTGCGTTCCATTGCTTCTTTATGGCACTCAGATTTCTCATGCTTCGTAAAGCCAGACGTCTTGTCAGTAGCCTTTTTCCAGTTGGTATAACCGGTAACAACAAATGATAGCTCTTGTTTTGCTGAAGACAGCAGACCCATGTGGTAAGCTTTTGCACATATGTGACACAACACCTTATCTTCCCCCTCAATATAATGCAGCCACGGCCATGAGATAAACCACTGTTTTTGAAATTGACGATTTTTCTTGCCAAAAGGTCGTTTTGGAAAGACGTGATTTGAAGGTTGGTGTGGATGCTCGGGAATGTCGTGTAAACCACGTTTTTCTTGCATGGTGTGAGCCGACTGAGAAGAACTGTTTTGGTGAGTGTGGGAGTTTTCACTTGGTGCTGAAGAGCTACAATAAAGCTCCTGTGACTGGCTCGATGGTTCTAAATTCGTAGGACCAGATTTGTGAGTCCCTGAGCGTTCACCACAAGTGGCTCTGTGTGCAATGTGGCTTATTCAGAAGTGCTGTTTGCTAACTGCGTAGGACAGCTACTGTGGGACTCCAGGACGTCCAGTAGTTCTGTGTTTGACGTTTCAGAGTTACTTTTTATATTCCAAGCTGAAGCACCTCCAGGTTTAGTGCGTGATGCGCCGTCTATTAAGTGAGTTTCGAGCGTGAGTGAGTTACTGGTTACAGGTAGGGATTTTACCTTAAAGAAGGCACCTATTTTTCTTTGGTGACTGGAAGCGTGCTGCTTCTTTGCTCTTGAACATTCCTGGGAATCGTCGCAAAATTTTTTTTTATTCATTTGTCACTCAGCTACAGGGCGTGTGTTTTTTATTCTAACTGCTACGACATGATTTGGTTCAAAAAATCGCATATTTGTTGCATGAAGCATTTCCTAATACACGTGGTAAGATCTCCCCATGAAGGGAATGAACACTTTTTCCTACATCGGGATATACACTTGTTACTGGCATTTTCAATATAGACGACAGACCCATGACAGCCATGAGACCACTCTAATTCCCATCGTGGCACAGATGCTTTGCCTCTCTTACAATGGCTGCTTCATTATCATCGTTTACAGTGTCTCCAAGACTGTCCTCCTGAGACATTACCACAGTGAATAATTTTTGAAAATCCGAAGATATATAGAGTTTTCTTTCTGAGTAGCAGCAATAACGTGTGGGTGCCTTGCATAAAAGTCAGAGTGAATGAAGAGCTCGGCTGCAGTCAGCAGCCTTAATGTCACGTGGAGGGATTCGTCACCTATAAACAGAAATTAAGCAACTGCAAGGTTGTATCAAGAGATTACTTGCCTTTATAAAATAAGGCCATGCGATACTTTAGATAGTTTTTGAAATTCTGTGTAATGACAAGAAATTCGTAAATGGGCCTTATTCCAGGAATGAGTTTATAGACATAATTTCGACTTTCCGAAATGGCACTTTCAGTGAATGCCAATGGATTTTTTTCCCATTTCACGTCCCCAACTTCATGGCACATGCCCAAAATGCGCTCATACACAGAACAAAGTACGGGATGATAGTTGTTTCAAAGGGACAAGCCACATACATGTAACCGCCGTCGCGAACCTAACATTACTATTTGCACAATTTCAGGTTAGTTTTCTGCTAGGAAACCAGGAACTTGTCGCAATTTTTTATAATCTAAGTTTTGCATTTTGTGCTTTTAAAGTTATGTAGAACCTAATAAGAGTTCCAATTTTTCCAAATTCAAAAATGTATTGAATTTGCATCGAACTTTCAAATTCCGATACACTGTTCTCGAACACGCTGCTAGGAATTTTTCTTAAAATGTTCGACTTTTGCATGAGGGCTAATCAAAATAGTGCTTCAGATTTTTATGAAAACGTTTTAAGAGTGACTCCATATAAAAACCAACAGGTAGAGTCTATACCCAAAATCACCGATTTTTTTGAAACTTAGCACATAAGTTTGATTTGTTGAGAAGTAGAAAAACCTCAATTTTTAAGAATTTTCATTCATTATTCTTCTTTTTATGACCTGTACCTCCATTTTGCAACAAAATTGGGCGTCGAAGTACGCATGTTTGAATGCATTTTACTAGCATGTATGATACGGTCAAAACAAATGAATAATACGAATTGAAAGGGCAATGGNTTTTTCTTAAAATGTTCGACTTTTGCATGAGGGCTAATCAAAATAGTGCTTCAGATTTTTATGAAAACGTTTTAAATTTGCATAAAACGAAAACGAAACGATATTTTAGAAAATTGTAACAGCGTTTTTGAGATTTTTATCTTAAACAATTATACTCCACGAAATTTGCGCATGCTATTGACGCCGTTGTTTTGTTTGATTAACAGAATGTACCTTATTAATTTGCTAAATTTTCCTATAAGTTAATGTCAAGCAACCTATTTAGTTGCGGACTGGTATGAAATCAAAAATCAAATTCTACGGAATTACTACTTTCCAAAAATATACTTTTGCTGGGCTAAGTTGTATACAATTTAGTATATATGTATTTGGCTAAATATACAGGCATGACGAGAAGGTGCTACATAAACTTAGTAAGGCGAGATGTGTTAATGTAAAAACTAATTTTGTATTTTTAGGCTGTTGTGATAATTTGCATAGGCTATTTACTTCGTTTCAATTTTTCACTCCCAGTTCTTTGGAAATTTCATTGAAAATATTTAAACTCTTTAATTTTAGAGAATGAGCGTTCTGCCTGATCCACACGTTTTTATGGTGTTTTTCTGATAACTAAGTCAGATTCTTCAATTTCGTTATAAGTCTGAGAGAACTGTACTTCAAATCAAAATACAATGTTGCAGAAGCTTCTACGCTGAAATTTTTTGGGGGTGGGGGGGCACGGGCCCACCCGGCCCCCCGCTTCCTACGGCCCTGTGGTCACCACCACGACTTAACTACCAACCTTACAAGAGACCTACTTGTTTATTGTCCACAGCGTTTGCGCGCGAAACCTACTTCTTTTTGTAATGCTTCAGTATTACAGCCGCCTTAAACAAGGTAAAATGAAATTGGACTTTACTGTTTTGTTTATCATCCCAAAGGTAACTAAAATGCATAGTATGGTTCGAATCGGTGAAATTGGGTTTATCACCCCTTTGCCTGCTGTGAGCCGTACTTCACATTCAGAAACCAGTTCACGTCATAAATGACGTGATCAAAAGGTTTCTGAATGCGAGGTAGGCCTATTTTGTATGATTCCGCATGACATGATGCCACACTATGTGACTTAAGTAATTTATAGTGACGAAGCTACAAGCGTAAGAACAGCGCTTGGGTCTAACATACATTTTACTTGGCAAGAATGACGTTATCGTCATTCCCAGGCTGTCTTACAAGCAGATCACCATTCGACCTGAAATTTTCATTCAACATGGCGGACTGATCATGCAACGGCCATTATGCTTTTGGATCTGGGTGATTTTGCTTTGCTAAATGTCAATTTTAATAGCGATGAAGTAAGACTCACAAAACTACCACATGGCTACAATTTTTAGATCATGTATTTCGCACTCTCACTCAGAGAGAACATACATTTGAACTGCATACTACGTTACGTATGTAAACTGTTTATTCCCATCAACTATTTTATTCTGGAATAAATTTCCACATGCCATCTCATCAGAAACAACGGAGATATTCACGAGTCACGTCACAAATAACCTTTATACTCAGTAAATGATAAAGCTTGTTTTTATCGTGGCACTAACCGGCACTTCTTTTGTTATTTTCACAGTTATCACAGCTCAAATTTATCACTAACGTGCATCAACATATTTGATCGAAACTTCGATCGTTTGTTGAAACCGGAAGATTGATGGGCTCAGAAACATTCAGCAGACCTATTCCCATTCTAAAAGTTTTATCGGACTTCAACTGCTTTTCCATCCCCTGCGAGACGTTTGCTTTCGACCTTGAGTTCAAAGTTCACGCCACACAAAATGGACCTCCAGCAACTGACCAAGTGTGCGTTCAGTAGACGCTAGGACCTACGCTATGACCTAGCTAAAACCTAGTCAAAGTCACGTGCTCTAAATTAAAATAAACGGCAATATCTCACGTAATCTCGCGAAGTCTTGCTTTTTAGCGAGGTCCTAGCGTTACTGAACGGGAGGCAGTTTTGCCATCTTTGCGCCCATAGGAAGGTCCAATAAGAAGTGTGAAGCCTGGAGGTTGCTTTTTGTAAATGCAAGGTCAAATTTCTGGGATACAGAGAAGAGTGCGACAAAGAATTTTTATCTTTTATGCTTTATTTGCTTCAGTCAAGCTGTTGAGCTACCAAAGTTAAAATCGAAGAAACTAGAAGTATACTGAGACATGAACTTGAGTTTCTTGTGTGTGCTGTGGAGCATGAGTGAGGGCCCAGCAGTTTGTTGCTAAAGGGATTTCACCCAAAAAATTATTAAAATTCTGTAGTCGCAATAATGTATAAAGTATGTTTTCATGTTCCTTGCAATGCACGTTGTTTACCTCGTATCTGGACGGCATACTTCACTCATATTATACTATATAACTATGGCTGTAGTGTTGGTCGATTATTTTGGATAGGTCATAGATATTCTAGCTTTCCTGTAGCGAGGGACTACTTCAGTATAAATAGTTATAACTTTAAAAAGTTCTCCAATTTAGAACAGTAAAAATTTAATCGTTTTTGCTCAGTGTTGGAGCTTGTCCCTAATTCTAGAAATAGACAACATTGGCCTTGCCAAATTCAAGAGTTACCTGAAAGACAGCAAAATTACCCACCTTGAAGATTGAAAACACATTGTCTGAAATTTCAGAATTACAGCGAGCAAAACCACTCTCCAGAATCAAAAAATTCAACTTTTTGTGGAAGTATCTGTGTCCCAAATTCTAGAAAGTGTTCGAAATTGGCAGAATTTTTACCCTAGGCATTAGAAGTGAGAATGGCCGTACGGTTTTTGTTGACTGTGGTTGCTTTTGAGGTTAAGTTGTTTCTCACTTAAGATATCTTCATTCGTGCATGTATGATGCACAGAGACTGACATTGCTGACCCAGGACAAAAATGGGTTGTTTCAGAGACGTACACGAAAAGACATCACAAATTACCGTATTCGCTGTAATAACCGCCCATGCCCCTTTTAGCGCCCCCCACGCGTTTTCAGTCTTTGCTGAAATAAGCGCCCAGTCCATGAACATATACGTGTGAACAGTCCTAAAACTCGGCTACAGTAACGTGTTCAATTTATCAAAAAAATTTTGCACGGGTCTTCTAGACCAGCAGCGGCACTGCTACGTTGGTATTTAGCTGTGACTATACACTTCAAAGTAACGCAGCGCTTCAAAAAGAACGCAACAACGTTGCTACGCTCTCGCGACGACCGTGTCCCACTATGGTCTGACCTTTCAGTAGACACATCGATTGTCTCACGAATGAAAATAACTCGGTGTTAAACGCACGTGGCCAGGAAGCGCGCGCTACATATATGAACCTGTCATCAAAGACATTAGTCGGGAACTATCCATTCATGAAATGGGTAGCATAGCATCGGTAAGAAATGAATAGTGGCACTAATTTCCGACAATTTCTAATACTATAAAACATGTTTGCGTTATTTTTGAGATAGATTAACCATAATTGGTGTTTTTAAGCTGAATATCCAATAAAATGACAACTGACAGTGAATGCTTACACACCCTTACACCGAAAAATAACTGTCAGATAGTTACAAGTACGTACGCATCGAGATACACGGCGACTAATATGGGCCTTACCGAGACAAATGTCAAACGTTTTTAGCACATGAGACCGGCAAGTGCGGAATGAAACACGTTCTGGTTTAGGTCTACTGCTTGTGCAAATTTCTTTAGACACAATCAATGGACATCTAGCTTGTTAAATTGCGTGGCTTTGGCCAAAAGACGGTCTGTGCTTTAGCAAATGAACTCTGGTGACACGCACTCGCTTGCTTACTCACAAACGCAGACGAACTTCAAAACAAACGTCACGTGACAACAACATGTGTGTTCGTCCAGACGTGTTGCCAATCATACATGTAGGTGGCATGATGTTGCACAGATTTGTACTTAAACCTGCCGTTAATCCAGACTCCACGGGAACTTAAAAAAAATCTTAGAGACGTTAGAAAACTAATGAAGATTTCAGGTAATTTGGTCGAGTCGAAACTATTTTTATTCAAGCATTGAAGTCGCCATATCGAAGACGGTGATTTCGAGGCAGTCAGTCGGCGAGTTTTCGCCCTGGGATTTCAGCACAATTTTCTGTAAAATGATCGTAATTAAGTAGCAAATTTTGATAGCAATGCACCACAGTTTTGTTGAAAGTCTTTCATAGATTACAGATCTATACGTCACAGAGTGAAATTTGATGAATCTTAGCTTCCGATTTCACCCGTTTCGGAGACCGGGTTTCAACCGCCTTGGGTTATAATAAGCGCCAAAATAATTCTGTTTTTGTAGACAAAGGAAGTTATTACATCCGAAAATTTCAAATTTCAGTTGATCCATTCTTGTTGTTTTATTTACCGATTTATAAAATAATTCTAAAAATGAAATTTACATAAAATTGAATTCAGAAAGAGCAAAAACCAGAAATCTAGTCTTTTTGTGAGTATTTTGTCATTTATTTGAAAACCTGGGAGGTTTTGTGAATTATTCTTTTTTCCCAAGTAAGATCAATGTTTTTACAATCTTAAGTTGCACACCATATGATGAAAAATGATGATGTTCATTTTTTAATTAAACCAAATTAAATTAGACCCTAAAATAGAATTATAAAAATATTCTGTACTATGTTAATGAAAATATTTCACCAGTTTGGGCCACTTTAAAGTGAAAAAAATGACGAGGATTGGATTAGAAGATGATAAGTCTTACATACTTTCTAAAGATCGGTATGGGCAAACCACCATGGTAGGTCTCCGCTCTGAAGGAAGCTGTTCAATTTTATGATCCTGTGAATGGCAAGCCTGAGAGAATTCCATTGACGAAGGAACTCAGATTGGCCTACAAATCTGCACATTCAAATTATCAGGCATGACTAGAAGAATATAGACAAGAACAGGGGCAATTATGGCAAGAAGCATGAGCAAGTAAAGTTGAACTGGAGATGGCACAGAAGCATCAGAAGAGTTGAAACATGCGAAAAACACTTTTTGAGTCAGAAGACGGTCTCGCTAACGTTAACATGAAAAGTACTTCTATAGCAAAACAATGGATCAATATCATTACCAAGTTTCAATTGGTAATTTTACATTGAACTTTTAACATTCCCTGAAAATAGTTAAATAACAACAATATATAATGTTTAGTCACCGAGGAATCGGCGCCTGAGTTGCAGACGATATAATATTTAGCAATTGAAAACAGTGACAGATGTGTCATATAATTAACAGTTTTGTACCAGATGTTACGTTTAGGGCCTGATTGCATGTCGAGTGTTATTTATACTGTTGTAATTGTATTACTTTAAACTATATTCGGAAAATATGATGTTTGAACCGGCTACGAACATCGAGTCGACACTGACCTACCTTTTGAGCTTTCCATGTCAGAGGTATCTGTTGAAGTAGTGTGAGAGGGGAATACGGAAAACAATATTACATGGCCATATGGCACTTGATTGATTCAACGCGTATGGGATACTAAGCTTTTTGGATTTCTCATCAATTTTTTTCAGTCGTTTTTCTGTCTAGAGTTTATTGTTAGACATGTTTATTCAGGATAAAATCTATTGAAAGGGCTAGGGTTGCACTGTGCATGCTTGGGACTTGTTTGTATTTGTTTGTTCCATTGTCATTTCTTACTATGGAATACAAGGGAATGTTTTTGTAGAATTGAAGCATTAAGTTGAGAACTGTTTTTGTTAATACAAAAGAAATCAGTTTGGAATTGTTATCACTGAAAAGTTATTATGGTACGTCAATAACAGACTTCATAATTGACGATGTGGGAAATTAAATAAGTAATTGTGAATTGGCATCTGGTCGTGTGCAGATTTAACAAAATGCTGCTTACCAGTTGCTAACGTGATCCAATTGGCAAGAATTAAGTGTTTTATGCTTTTCCATTTGCTTCATTAGAGGTTGCAATGCGCATGACTTGACCAAAAATAATCAGACATTCAGACGTCTTATCTGCTATTCCGTCATTGGATGACAGTCCTGTTGGTGAATCTACAAAATAACACACACTGTACTGCGACGGTGTACCTGCTGGTCACAGTCCTTCGTGATTTAACACTTTCAGGCAGTATCTTCTACCCACGATTCCTCTTGTTGGTCACTGTCTCTTGTGACGCAACACTTGCACACACTTTCTCACTACCCACGATGCAAGTGATATTCTTTTAGTTAACTTCCTGTTTGTTAACCGTTGCCAAGATCCTCTTTAAAATCTTCCACGACAAGGTTCTGTTGTACAATTTCTTCTGCACACTGTAGCAAGTCTTTTAGCTTCAACAATTAAATTTTTTATCTGTGTATTTTGCAAGGATGTGCACCTATGAACCTGACAAATGATGGCGTTTTTCAGACGAATCAGGCTACTGTTGTACAGGGCGTAATCCAGAATTTCAAAAATTGGGTGTCCAAAATGGGGGTTTCCAATATTTTAGGGCGTTCATGATTCCGATGACGCGTTACCCCCACCGTTCACCAGCAATACCCCCACACACACTGAGATTTTTTTACAAAAAATGTGTAGACCAAGGCTTTTACATCTAAGTTTACAAAAACAGCCTCTCTGTTGTGAGCTGTTTTACTACAAGAACTGTGTGGACCAAAACTTCTACGTCTAAATTTACAAAAACAGCCAAGTAGCTTACCAAACAAATATTAGCGATATTGATTGAACGATGAGTGCACTAGGTTTTTAGTGATTTCGAGTCAAATTATTGTTTTAAATTGTATCATTTACGTTAAAGATGTCACATTAAATTATGCAAATGCAAATGAAGTTAGTTTACAAACTACCTCGGGTGTTCCGGTGTGCCGGAAACCATCCTAGAACCAGTTACCATTACATTCTCGCAAAAGTTTTGTTTTACGAGACGTTTTTGTGTAAACAAGTTTGGTAATATGTCTTCGTTAGTTACCATAAGGAAACAAGACTCATTTTATTGGAATTACATGTTCTTTTTATTATGCGCCCACATATTTATATGTGGACGCATTATGCCGTCATCTCCGTCCGGCGTCTGGCGCCCGGCATCGGCTGCTCTATCTCCAAAACGCCTTGACATATGTTAATGAAATTTTGCACGTGTTTCTTCCATGGATGGGAAGGCATGAGCGAATTTTCGGACGGATCCGACTACCAGTGTGCCCCCTAGTGGCATTTTTATTTTTTTACGTTTACCTCTATCTTCAAAAGTTCACCTAGTGGCCATTTTTACTGTTTTTGAGTATTTTTTGCGTCCACCCCTCTATCAGCCAAACTGCTGAAAGGATGATTGTGAAAGTTGGCACGTATGTTTTCACTTACACTCTATAGGGCCTTTCATACTAACGTCGACGCGTCGATGGTTTGGGGAGTTGCGGTCAGTATGAACGCTTAACTCCGGTCCTGGATCGCAGTTAAGAGCTCCAGTTAACATCGCAGTTAATAGGTGGATTTAAGACCACAGCGTCGACGCTGCGGTGCAGTATGAACGCTTAACTCCGGTCCAATCGAAGTTATCGCCAGGTGCCACTGTTATCNTAACTCCGGTCCAATCGAAGTTATCGCCAGGTGCCACTGTTATCGTCAATAGTGACAGAGTAGTGCCGTCACTAATAACTACTTATTTTTTGGTTTAATGATAACCAATCGATTTAAAAATGAGTTTTATGTCATTTAGCACATTTAAATGTTCCAAATTGTCACATTGAAAAAAATCTTAGCGTGCAGCGCTACCTTGCGATAACTTCTATGACGTCAGCGTCACCAACCCTTTACTTCGATGGTCATTAACTACCGAAGCCAGTATGAACGGTCCAGTTAACTGCGCTGTTTACGTCGACGCTCCGCTCAGACCGGAGTTAAGTCAATATGAAAGGGCCTTATCACAGTGCTAAACGAAAGTCTGTGTGTCTAGTAATCAGCCCGCTGAATGCCATTCTGTCCCAACAGAGATATATAGGGAAGCTCTAATTCTTTCTTTTGGTGAAGAAGGTGAACTGGTGAACACTAACTTTGTTTTTATAATTACATGAGGTCACGTAACTTGGCTTTATTCAGTGGCGGATTTAGGGGCGGGGGGCAAGGGGGTCATGGCCCCTCTAAAATTCTACCAGATACCATTTGGGAGTTTTGATGCGAATTGCACATGCGCGCAACCCGGGACCGCTCGGGGGTGATTAGGCAATGCATACCCCTTTCTTTTTTTAGTCAACAGGTCCTCAAACCCAAAATTTGAGACCTCTGCATTTTAGGCTGGACGCACGCATCTGCCGAAATTCTGGTTATCCCCTGGCCCCGCCTAACTCAAAATCCTGAATCCGCCCCTGCTATTAGTCAATCACAATGGCCAACATAGCCTTGATCTGGTTTGGCAAGGAGGCAAGCAGGAGCTTGGTGATAACAGACTTGCTAAAATCAAGCCTCACTAACTCTAACACGGCCAACAATTGATCATCAATTTTTTCAATACCTGTATAACCGAAAACTTTTTTTTTGAAATGTATTTATTATCATTTACAAACAATTACAAAAACAAACAAAACAAATAAGTACACCATTCATTCACGCATGCACACCTCAGGAAGACCATTCTCATATCTCGTTTAAAGTAAATATCTTCTACATGAAGTTAACATGAACAATAAATTTTTCCCATTTTCCAGAGAAGCTGTCATGTACAAGGTTTTTATGTGCATTTAATTTTTCAGCATTATAGTATTCATAAGTTTTTGTAACGAACTTGAGAAAATTAGGTATANTTAAATAGAAAATCATGCGTCTTGTAAAGTCCAAGATTAACAATATCGTAAGACAGACAGTTGGGAAGCTGAATGCCACACTTTTGAAGTAGCTTTCCGAATTCCTTCCAGAAATCTTGTACAAAGCTACATTCCCAAAAAAGGTGTGACAGCGTCTCTGGAGCTTTATTACAAAAGGAACATAGATCAGAATCCCTAACACATATTTTGACTAAAAAGGTATTTGTTGCAATAATTCTATGTAGTATTCTAAATTGGAACCATCTAATATGGGGATCCTTTGTAATTTTGTAAGGTAAAGCATATATTTTCTACCAATCTAAACTATCTCCTAGCTCTACTTCCCATTGAGACTCTGACTTAGGTTTCTTAACGTTATTAAAGACTGAACAAATATATCTACAAACCTTCAAATCTTTCCGTAAGTGAGTAATTGCTCAAGGCATGCAAGGAGAGTAGACATTAACACTTTTAAATTTACTTTGAAATAGACTTTTTGAAACCTTCTTAGAACAGAAACAACACCATTATATTCTACAAAGTTGGTTTTCACGTCGAACCTATTTTTCATATTGTTTAGACTAACAAAATCACCATCAGAGGTATACATATCTCTAATAAATCTTAAGCCTTTTACAAACCGAGGCTTATAAAAAACAACCGCGCCTCCGATCGCCAAGTTAATATTAAACCACAAAGGTTGGTTCAAAAAGTCATCTTTGCAACAATTATTTTCTTGTAGAAAGATAACATACTTTCAAATACGTCGCGCCAGTAGGAATTACCAATTAGAGTTAACTTCGACTTAATAAAGTCATCTCCAAATGAAGCAAAATTCTTTAAGAACGGGTAGAGTGAGTACAGTAATTCACCACTTTTAAACGCAGGGCTTTCCAGATATCTACGGGCCTTAGCAAGTTTTAAAGCTTTGCTGAAAGTATGCATATTAACCATTTGAATTCCCCCTTGAGCAAGTCCTAAACAGGCCGTAGTTCGTTTAATTTTATCATTACGGGCCTGCCATACAAATCTAAAAAATGTCGTATTNAAGATATCTTCGGGCCATAGCGAGTTTTAAAGCTTTGCTGAAAGTATGCATATTAACCATTTGAATTCCCCCTTGATCAAGTCCTAAACAGGCCGTAGTTCGTTTAATTTTATCATTACGGGCCTGCCATACAAATCTAAAAAAAGTAGTATTCAATTCACCCAAGACTTTTACTGGTGGATTTGGTAAACTTGACAACAAAAAATTAAGTTTAGAAATAGCTAATGTTTTAATTACCGTTACTCTACCAAACGGCGTTAAATTTCGTCGACTCCAACTTTTTAGTAAAGACTTGATCTCAGTTATTCTTGCAGTGAAGTTCTTATGCGTCATACTATCCAATTGAGTGTCAAAATCCACCCCCAAAAATTTAAATGATTTTTTTGTCCAAGACAGACTTTCTTTTGTAGGAATCACGTCATCACTACCAGTTTTACTTCCAAACCATATGGCTTTTGTTTTATCCACATTCACTTGGAGACCGGAGACACTAGCAAACAAATGTAGTACATTCAGTGTGGTAGTCAATGACAAATTCGACCCATCCAACGTAATTGATGTGTCGTCCGCATATTGCGAAATCAAATATTCCTTATTCCCAGCAACTACACCAGCAATATTTTTATTATTCTTGATTAAGTACGCCAAAATCTCCGCGCACAATATAAAAATGTAGGGAGACAATGGGTCACCTTGTCTGCAGCCACGTGAAATATTGAACCAAGAAGATGGGTGACCATTTACGACAACACAGGACTTAATATTACTGTAAAAGACTTTCACCCACCTTCTGATCGACCAACCAAAATTAAGGAAAGATAAAGTTTTTTGAATAAAATTCCACGACAATGAATCAAATGCTTTCTCAAAATCAATCAGCAAAAGCAATCCAGGTTTGTTAGCTGCCTGGGCATAAAACATTAAATCATATAGCACTCGGATATTTTCGTTCATATTTCTTCCAGAAACGAAACCTGTCTGATCCCTACTGATTACTTTTCCCAAAACGGATTTTAACCGTTCAGCTACTGCCGAAGAAGCCAATTTATATGTCACATTGAGCAAGGATATGGGTCTCCAGTTTTTCAAATAATGTTTACTTTTATCTGCTCCCTTAGGGATGCAGGTGATCACTCCCTCTTTCTGTGTTGAGGATAACTGGCCAACAGCAAAACCTGTATTAAGTGAGCGAACAACGAAATGTCCAATGTCAGCCCAAAAAAATTTCAAAAATTCCACTGAAAAACCATCAGAGCCTGGGCTTTTGTTGTTTTTCATTTTTTTCAAGCATTGTGTGACTTCTTCATATGTAAGAAGACCTTCTAATTTTTCTTTTTCTGTCTCATTCAGCTTGGAGACACAAACATTATCAAGAAGAGTTTTTAAAGAAGTATTGTTAGTCTGTCTATATTTGTATAGATTTTCATAAAAAGTTTTGGTTTCCTGAATAACCTCTTCTTCACTATTGGTTTTAGTATTGTCAGATTTCCACAAAAAAGGCATAAACTTACTTGTGTAATGCCTATTTTCCAAGTGAAGAAAATATTTGGAAGGCTTTTCACCTTCTTCAATCCATCTTGCTCTCGACCTAGTCATAAGACCTCTTAACTTATTTTGCCTTAGCTCGGCAAGTAAATTATTTTTTTGTTCCAGTAGTTCCCTGTCAAGGTTTAGACTTCTTTCCAACAAGCTTATTTCTTTGATAAGTTGCTGTTCAACTCTATCACTTTTTCTTTTTAAGTAAGTGGCAAAGGAAATTGTTTTGCCGCGAATCTCCATCAACAACGTTTCAAGAAAAAGTTGATCATTTATAGACAATTGTAAATCTGAATTACTTGTACTATCAACAGTCTGAATGTCGTCAGTCATATACTGTTGTTTAACTAATTTAATAGTATTCTTGACTGCAGCAATATACTCAGAGTTCTTTAGGAGAGAATTATTAAACTTCCAAAATGATTTTCTCCTCCTGGAAACATCACTTTTAAAAAAAACCGTTACCATTGAATGATCGGAACGGTAACCGAATTCTATTATGGAGTCGTCAATATCAGCTAAAAGGTTTTCAGAAATTAGAAAAAAATCTAGTCTGGATCGTTTACTTCCAGCTCTCCAAGTATATTCTTTACTACTGGGGTTTAGTTCCCGCCACACATCAACAATAGACAATTCTGTACAAATCTCCATCAACTTAATCCGTGACTTCGGATTATTAACCTGTCGATAATTAATCGTGTCCTTAGACTGATCGAGAGCAAGATTAAAATCGCCTGCCCAAATAACAGAGTAATTTCCTATATCTTGAATATCTTGTTTTATTCTTTCAAAAAATGACGGCGAGTCCCTATTCGGACAATACGTATTAATTAACGTAATTCTTGTCTCATTAATAGTAATATCCAAAATTAATTTATTACCATTGTAGTCTTGCCTAATGTTATGTAATTTATACTCAAAAGTGTTCTTAAAGAGGATCGCCACTCCACGGGAGTTTGAGGTATTTGAATTGAAAAAACATTCATATCCCCACATTGATCTAATATTGTTTTCTTCTCTCTTAGTAAAGTGTGTGTCCTGTAGGCAATAGATGGAATATTGTTTTTCTCCTAAATAATTGAGTACATCTTTTCGTTTTTCATGGAGACCCAGCCCTCTGCAGTTCAATGACGTTACTTTAAGTTCACCTGTCATCATTACAACGGTTATGCACATATATCAAATGACAATCAAATAATAATGGTACAATCCTGACCCATTCACACCACATACAAACAAAACAAAACAAAAACAATACAAACACATCCACGAGCACATCATAGATTTCACAGAGTATAACATCGAGGTGAAATATGATGTAACATAGGATAGAAAAACTGATCCTCATGGCAAAGGTTATTCTCCCAGTATTTTCATAATGAGACTATAATAAAAGCATTTAGAAGCATTGCTCACACGGTCTCATACAAAAAACAAGTAGAACGAAATTTAAGGATAACTACATTTCAGTAAAGTGATTTGGCTCTATAGTATGCGTTTGAGACTTGCCGGGACGCCCGTACAGAGCAAACAGAACACACACATAAACTAATAAGGTTGCCCGCACTCTGTGGCTACACGCAATACAAAGCCCTCTCCTAAATAGCCTCCCAGATAGATTGCCCAGCATGAAGCTATATGAAGCTTAGCCCAAAATAGAACAAAATAGAACACAGCTACAACAATAAGACTACGCGACACGGTTGTCACGAACTTTGACATAGCCTGAGTAGCAGGTATATGTTAGCTATGAAAACGATACGTTGGGCACAACGGCTAACGTGAAGAAAAAAAAATAGGCTAATCATATACACAGTTATGGCTACCGGAAGTACGGGAAGTACGTTTGTACTGAGGTCTCTCAAACGGCAAAGTGAACAAAAAAGATTCTCCTAACAGAAACGAAAACTCCAAGAAAAGTAGTTAACGAGACACTGAAAAGACAGGAACTACCAAAATTTAGCGAATGCGCAATTCATAGCTGTGAACGGAGCTCTTGAATTTTAGTTAAAGTCCCACATTTTTACGCTGAGTGCGCGCATGTAAGATGTTCGCGTTAAAAGAACCCTGAAAGTGCAAGGCGGGACGGCAGATTCGTAAGGTGTTCGCAGTTAGACCTCGTATCTATTACGTACGATACTCGCGGAAAACCCCAAAGTACTCGCACAATGATACCAAGTTGATGATACCCAGCACAGTTAAAAGTCCTCGCAAAATGAGACTCGATGTGTACAAAGTTGCTCGCGTTAAAAACACCTTAAGAGTATTGAGCATTCGGGTTTTGAGACCAAAGTGCTTAATTGTAGGACTCGTTGCGTACAGTAAGATTAAAAAAACAGAAAATCGCTGCACAAATAAAAAAAATCATGTTCGTTTGAAGTTTCGTCTATTCATAAGAAATCATCAGCATAATATATACAATAAGAATGAATGAACATGAACATTTTTATTTGTGCGGCGTGTGGCCAAAAATGATGTAGGGCAGTAAGGTGTTCACCTGAAGATTCAACTCAGTAGTAACGCACAATCTTAGTAAGGCGCACTCTTNCTTGAAAAGCTATCTCAGTTACAATTTAGATTTTAAAGACATGTATTCATGGTCGAAACAAAGAATTACACTTCTCCAAGACAATCGATCGGCCAGTGTTTACGAATAAGTGTACTTCAGATTTTTCTCTTCTCCAAGATTGAAAACGCGCACTTTTAGTGGTTGAGAAAAACATAATTTAGGCCTACTTAATGAAACCATTGTAATTTATGAAGGATAACATACCTTAAAAAGGGTGTATTGACATTCAATCTTATTGCAGTTTACAAGCAAAATATGATTGGAGTTTGAAAATCAGACGTTACCTTTTTTTATTCCAAAAGCTTCGCTGAGAATTGTTTGATTGTGTTGTAGCGCACTTACGGCTGAGCACAAACTCGGAAAACCCCCAGAATTACCTTAAGATCGAGTTAACGCAGTACCTTATGTTTAAGAGAGCAACACCACATGACTTAGCGCCCAAACGTGTCAGTCACAGTCCTTTTAGTTGTAGTATTCGTTTGTATTTTGACAAAAAAGAGAATCAATCTTCATATATGTTATTATTCTAAAAACATAAGTTATAGCAATGACATTCAATTCAACAAGGTGTTCGCT
>NMRA01000067.1:0-68518 GCA_002633005.1 Phoronis australis
CAGATGCCCCGGCAATGTTGACATTTTACGTTCCTCCGAAACATAAAGAGCAACTTCCGCTTTTCGAGGTGAACGTCGTCTGCAACGCCGCGGTAAGAAAGGAATTTGCCGCGGAAATTTTATATCATATCCGATTTTTTTACGCGGAAATATAATAAAATGCGCGGAAAGAACATTTGAAAAAGCGGAAATCCGCGTTTCCGCGGAAAATTCCAAGCCCTGACATACGCAATCTCATTAACTGTGGCAAGACGGAAGTTGTACGCTGGAGAGTGGAATGCACATGCGCAGGTTTTTAAATAACGAAGTTGCAGAGACAGAGAACCCGTATGTAGGTCATTGCACAAGCGCAGTAGAGATGATCCTTTCCGCCTTGCCCCAGTTTTGCGTTTAGACATATAATTGACACGGAACAAGATGTTCGAGCGCGAACTGCTTTACCTCACAAACGGATGGCAAAAGTTGTCACCGTGGTGTCAATTTGCTTCGTGTCAGTCCCGTTTACACACAGGAACATCTTGTTCCGTGTCAACCTTTGTAGTGTAAACGGCACTATAGAGATGGGGTGTGAGTGGCTCAGCAAAAGGTCCGCATCATACACCTGCGTCATACACCTACATCATACACCTGCATCATACACCTGCATTCACTTTCATGGAGCAAACACGCTGCCCAACAAAAAGTTGCCCATAGTCTGTATTGGTCATTGCCTTAGGTAAATAGAAGAGAATGCAGACGTAAAACTCAGGCCGTTCGCTGGTGCAGGGCTTTTGCTGGATGATTTACCGAACTATTCCATGGTTACATGTGTAGTTACAGAATGCCAAAGAACCAGTAACTAATATCTGTCTAATATAACCCACTATTTTCATTTCAAATAAAAGTTATGTCAAAAATAGTTGCTTTCCCCCTTACAAACCCCGTGGGCTTGATTTCAAAACATTTCCAAGAAGGACCGATCACTAAATGACCAAACATTCAATAGCAAGCTCAGAGACAGTTGTAGACTCAAAAGACTGGATTCAATCAATAGCTTATCCAACCATGCTCAGCCTGTTTACAGAAAACACGCTAAAAATCAATCAGTCTTTGCTAGCTGCATGACCTGGATTCACGCACATATACCTTAATGACGCCAAACATGAGAAAGTTGGAACAACTACAAAGAAAACCCTCCATAAACTGGACAACCAGTTCTTAAATTTCAAGTCTACATGTATATCTGCACACAAGACACCGGTCACGGTATAACGAATAGCTTCAGCCAATCTATCAAAATAGGTAAAAAAAATCGAGTTAAAAAGAAAAAAATACAATAAAGAACACAAGCCCACTTTCCAGCTTTAATTTCCTCGAAATAAACATTCTACAATCAATGATATGTCAATAAAACGTAACGGTACATTTCCTATCACGTCACGTTTCCTCATAAGCCAGACAAGTACAATTCCACTCTCATGTTTCATCAATCTTTAGTCTCAGCTGACAACCTTGGGTGTGACAAAAACTGTCAATGGTGAGGGGATGGAGAGAATAGCAAAAGCTCCACCTTACCCCAATTTTGCACCTACCATTTGCAATAGGAGACTATACTAACAGGCATGAAGATTAATAGGAATTCTTTGGTTCAATGAAATAAAAAGAAGCAAATACTAATACAGAAAATACAAAAGTGCACATTGCTTTTACTAGTCATGTACTTGTACTGAACCAGGAAGAACCGGTGCAGAGAAACGACCATGATGATCACTTTGTAAAAAGCAGATCATGTTTATACCACAAACAATGACTGGTTAATGACATGGCAGTAGACCAGAAGTAGACAGAAACAAGATGGAGGACTCCAAGAACCATGACCTTTGAGTACACCTGAAACCCACACTTAGCTGTGACCACACAGAAATGTACCTGTGGACAGAAACTTAATGAAATTGATTTAATTCCTCAGTTGGGAGACAGTGCAAAATTAATATTTTGGTCAAGTTCAGAGCACCGTATGGAATTTTAGAAATGGGCAGTATTTACTGCCAAATTCAAGAATTTCGAAGAAGATGGATGAATGAGGAATTATGATGCTTCGGAAGCTATTTTCAGAGATTTTATCTCGGATTTTGTTGATAAAAACACAGTGTCTGAATTTTGGGAAAGAAAATTACGTTTCGGCTTGAATTCCAGTGTCACAAATTTTAGAGGCTGTGCAAAACTGGACAATCTTTTACTGTAAGTCGACTAGTCAGTTATTTGTTATTGGCAAAAATTGATTAGTGTCCTGCTACTACTTTTTACAGCAATGTGAAGAAAATAGACAACAGATATACAGTGAACATTGATAAATGTCAGATTCAAACTAGTCTCGTGTGTCACCTCTTGTCGACAACCGAGCAACAGTGACATTTGTCATCCTCAGCTAACATTTCGGCAAACAAAAATAGATTTTTCTGTCTCCTAATGTAAATAAAAAATTACCACGCAAAAAGCAAAAATTGTCAATTTTCCCAGCTGATTTTTTTAAACAATGATTAATGAGACCCCCCCAAAGGAAGGACACACTTATCACAGCACATTGTCTTGTAGTTCACATAGCGCATTCAGCCAATGACAAAATGTCCAAACTCGGTTGGTGAGAAAAAGCAGCTGGCATGCAGCAGGCATTAGATGCAAAGTCACGTGTTAGATGGAGATTTGCATAATAAAAATTTTTGAGAAATTTTTTTAACATTTTTAAAAAAGAAATTGTCACAAGAGTAAGTAGGCAGGAAGTTCATTTTGGTAGCAGCTGGTACATACTACGAGAGATAGCAAGTTCACCCATTTCCGAATGAAAATACAAGAATTCCTAGATCAGCATAGTTTCCTCAAATTCGAAAAAAAATAATTGCCAAAACTCTCATATTCCAGGTTTTGAAAAGCTCAGTGTATTGCTAAAAATTTTAAATATTTCATCATACGTTTTTGGTGACAGCTGTCAGGGCTCTCCATACCTCGATTTTGAAGTTGAATATTGGTCTAATTCCCCTCTGAGAAAGTTTTAAAAATAGCGCGGAATTCCCTCTTCGGGCCCAAAAATTAGCGATCAAGTAACTGAAGTTGTCGGAGGGTGACGCAGCAAAAGGCTATGATAGAGTATTTTTTTAATTACAAAGAGTTGTGTGTCTGTGCGAATGCTAAATGAAATGAAGCAATCGTAGGTGCAGAATGCTGAATATTTGAATGCATTGTTGTCAAACAACAACACATGACATCAGCTGGTAATTCATACTACATCAAAGCATCAATGCTCGAAATCCACTTTTTTATTAGGGCCAATTTAAAATTGACCAAAGTTTCCCTAACGTTTCGCAGTAAACCACACTCTATAACACTGATCTGTCCGTTGGTGTGGAAGGCCTGGTATCATAAGGTGCCAAAATTTAATATCGTCAACTGCATTTCAGTGCATTTATCCAAAATAACAATTTTTCTAGCTTTGCATTCAGCCTGCCTATGACCGCTTTTTACTTATTACTAAATTTTTGATGAAATCTTAATTAAATGATGTTCTAGTATGGACCGACAAACAGCTCACAATGTTGGCCCCAGGAAATTTGAATAGCATCACAATTCTCCAAGGAAACAAAATATTCACTCAAACGTGCCTGACATTTTTGAAACAATGTATATCTAACAATCTCTGTGCCTTCCGGTCAATGAAAGCACAATTGTTTTTAACAGGGCATTCGAATATAACTCAGCATGCAGTGAGCGTAACTAGGTAGCCGACTTAAAATAATAACTGTTTGAAAATCGAGAAACCGATGCCTGCGGCAAGCAACAGGACATGCCGTGTGACAGCAAAAAAGTCATCAACTGCTACGTGTTTGTTGGGAAAATAAACCTTGAATGAATGAAGGCCTGCAAGAGAGCCAGGCATCATCAGACATGGGAGACAATAGACTTACAATAACCCAAGCAGGACTATAGGGCTGTTGACAATAGCATGCTGATTAAAACATCGCCACGAGGTCCAACTGAAAATGTACACTTGGGGTGACTCCACAATGTCGGTAATCCCAGCAGTTGATTTTCTAAGCCAGAAATGAAACCCTGGAACAAGCCGCAAGTGGAGAACTTCTACAATTACAAGCCTAAATTTCTAGTCTGTAGGTTAAATGGTTGTGACCTCTCGCACAGGTCCTTTTTCCCATTATCAAGATAACACAACTGTTAACCAGATTATTTAAATAATCATTTATTAATTATCAGTTTTGATAGCAGTTATTTACATAAGGCAAATATTATACTTAATCAATACAAATTACTCTATTCGCCTATGTTAACACTCGTGGCATTGAAATTGAGAAACTCAGGCAGTGGGCTTTATGTCGAGCATGGGTAAAATGAAAGAAAAATTTTTGAGAAGTAGAGGTGGACTGCACTTCTACTGGTCAATTGACCTATCGCCAGGATTTTGAGTGATAGTTTAACTGACCAATCAGAACACAGAATTCCTGACACACCTTTGTTTCCAAGCCGACATTTTACCTGACAAACAACATGTCGCCGCATAAAACTTATTGTTTGTTTGTCGACTTTTCGCAAGGGGGCAGAGCTTGCAATAGGTCAACTGGCGTACCCAAGTCAAACTCCGAAAAATATAGGCTGAATAAAAACAATGCACTGTTTGCTACTAGTAGTCACGGGTAGCAAAGTTTTTGGGGACTAAAAGCATTACTGGTGGTATTTAAAAGTGCTTTAAACAATCTAAGAGTCTTGGCTGTGTGATTAAAAGTGGAATTTCTGAAAACTGCGAATGGACGCACAACTAACATGCAGGGGAGACAATGTGGCCTAGTGGGCTGAGTGTCTGCCACTTGTTCGCAAGGTTGTACGTTTAAATCACACTGAACCCCACAATTGAATATGTTAATAAATGAAAATGGTTGCAGGAGTTTGGTGAAATGGGCCGGACTGAGCAGCTTGCACAAAGCTGATACAACTTGTATCAAAGCACCACTTGTATCACACCACCTTCACTATATTTTTTCAACCAACATGGGTGTTGATCCATACAACAACAGCATAATAATAATTAAGTTTATTAAGTATCATATCACCTAACTAACAAAGAATATGGTCTCAATTTATTGTGACTTTGATTGGGGAGTTGTGATCAGCATGAACAGTTAACTTCGGACCTGGATCGAAGTTAACAATGACAGTTACCCTGCAGTAAACAGGTGGACTTAAAAGCCGAGCATCGATGCTGCTGTGGCGGTATCATCGAAGTCATCGCCAGGAGCCACTGTTATCGTCACCAATTAAAGGGTAGTGTCGCCGCTAATAGCAGCTAATATTTTACTCGAATAATGACGATTTGGATTAGAAACAAGTTGTAGTTGAGGTATAGATTTCGAAAGTTCCAACCAAACAAAATGACTGTGATGTCAACAACACTCTTTTAACGAATACGAATATTCGTTTCATCACAACTTGACAGATGCATACTGTGCAATAGTGTTCGAGGGTATCTCGTAATGGTCTGGGCGGTCCAGCTCAGAGACGAAGCAAGCGGAATTGGCAGACCACTCCAGGTGGTAAGTTGAGAGGGGGGAAGGATCAACCAGGGGGCAGCACATCTGTTGACTGGAGATGGGGCACACAACTGGCAGTGTGAAATTTGTGGCAAACGGGACAAGGCACCGCTACCTTCGGCCAACGGTGATGATTGTCGCAGCTGTGCCACCGATCCAGTTGCCATGTACCAACACAAAGTAAAAACTGAGCATTACCAGCATTGTACTTCATAAGATTGAAAATTTGAAAATAGATATTAGCTATTCTTCTTGTTCGATATGCAACTGAAAAAGTTCCCTTAAATTGGTTCAAGATTTTTGTGAGAAAAAACAAGCTACAAATCCCAGATAAAGACATCATTTATGAGAGTTGAGTCATTAGTAACTGACCCCGCTAATTAACCAGTGGTAACACTGGGGTTAAGTGACCAAAGTTTATACAGGCTGGTACCATTTGTAATAACAAATCGTTATTAATCGGCTCTTTGTTGTTGAGATTAACAACCATTTGTATTGTGTTCACATCAAATGGATTTGTTTCTATAGGGGAGTGGGTTACTGACCTCTTCTGTTACTTGCTCAAATCCTAAACATACATAACCTTTGTGATGAGACAATGTTCTGTTAACTTAAGAACAAATATGCCAAAGCAAATTCTTCTTGGTCAATATTTCAATTTAATCACAAATCATCATCAGGAAACATTATCTACATGATTGAAATGGAAATACTGCTCCTATGAAACAAGAACTGGTCGCCTTAAACCAGTAATACAACACGTGCATCATAAAACCCAGATCAAAACATGAAAGCCATGTTTTTGCTTCAAGATACTGGCTATTGGTAAAGGCATTGTCCACCATCCACTGATCGGGTTTTCTTGTGCATCAAGAGCAGGGGCTCGTTTCATGAACACGACTTATAGCAGAGATTTGGTCTAATGTTCCCACTTAACAGTTGGTGACTAAAGATTTAGGCAAGTAATTATGTGAGTGCATCACAGTCTAGGAATAATTGATAAAAAAATATCTCAATAACTAACAGTTATTTGTATATTCTCGGAGACTTACCATTTTGCTCAGAAAAGGTTATGTGGAACGTATGTCTAAATTTCTGCGTAAAGTCTTAAGTCACTTAATGTTATGTTTTTGTAACAGAAAGAAGCAGAAACGTATAAAAGAAATGTAAAATATATTGACAGGAATTAAGAATGCTCAGAAAAGGTTATGTGGAGCATATGGCTAAATTTCTGCGTAAAGTCTTAAGTCACTTAATTTTCATGAAACAGACCCCAGATTAGACATCAGAACAGCCATGATAAGCTTTGCATGATAAATTTAAATTGTCTATTCCCACAAGCGACTGCATTTTTCCTCGCTGCAATTGTATTTACCAACAATGAATAGGTAGTGCAAGTTACGGTAATGGCCAAGATCACAATAACATTTTATGTGTTGTGGAATGCAGCACATTAAATCAAATACATGGATGCGCACTCCTCAATCATGCACAACTTGAAGACAATGGTCCGCTATAACGTGCCTATATTATGAGAACTAGTTTGGTGCCTCTTAATCAGTGGAGAAAACTGGTTCTCAAAATGGGGGGCACATTATATCTGACTATTATGGTACCTAACATAAGGGCATTAAGCATTTCCTTGCTGGTTGATTCCTCAAATATTGCGAACACTTAAATTAGAAAGAACAATGGTTCTGAAGTACCCTAATTGTAGAAGTTACTTTATGCAGGGAACAGTAATGTTACAATGCGAGTTGTCACAGTGCAAGTTGTCATGGCCCACCATCACAGAGCCATCGGTGTAATTTCACTAAAAAAATAGGCCTCGACATTTTATCAAGATACATATTGTGTGTTCATTCTATGACAAACTATTTTTTCATTTAGACTACTTTTCGTTATAAAGCTGGTCTTAACGTGTTCCTTACAAGGTTGAGAAGAGATTTTAGGTCTACCAAAGAAATGACAGTCCGTTAATTCTCAGGAGCATTCTCCGCGAACGAAACGACATGCTGTCAATTTGTTGAGTCTGGTCTCAAGCAATTATAAACTGCCAGTTCTTTACGAGTCTAAAAATCGCACAATTTTCATTAAAGGAAAATTTTAAATCAATTTCTTAATGGTAAAAGGTCTTAATCTAGAATTGATTTTACGACAGAAGGAAAGTTTTTTGTAGCATTAGTTGGTGCAAGTTCATAATTCATTTATTTAACACTTATTGCTTAGATGAGGACTTATTAAGAGGATGTCACAATGCGTTTTGGCCTATTAACAGACATTAAAAATAACATTTCCACCCATTTCTGATACTAAACAATGTCCTGTAATTTCCAACAACACTCAAAAGTTTAGAGGAAAATTTGAAAGCTCCTTTCAAAGCCCGCTAAATGAGCAAGCGTGACCTACTCTTTTAGCGAATTACACGGCAACTGTGGCGATAGATCACCCACCAAGAACCATAATATCTAATCTTTGACATGGAGTATCAGTTTTAGATGATTCCTGCTTTCATCACCACCGACGCGTTGGCAAGACACAACAAGGCTTGGCAGGAATCATCAAAACAGGGTTTACTATCCTTTTAAGATACATATTTTTTCATTATCCCTATGGTATACAAGTTCTTCTGTAAACTTTATGCCTTACGTGTTGAAAATAAATAAACTAAACTAAACAAGTTTGGTTGAACCACATTCATTTTTACATCCCTCAGACAGGGTTCAACAGAACTTGTATCAGGCGAGGATTACTTACAACCTAGCTAAATATGAGTATTTAGTTTAAGGGATTTTGGAAGCCAAAAACTCATTAATACCGTATTACCTATATAATGATATTGATAACACTGATATTTCAGAGATAAAGGTCATAGTAACTACAAGGACAGGAATCCCACGCCAGTCAACTCCACGTCAAACAGGGCTCATATTTGGACAACGGGACTCCATTACAACCCGAGGCTTTTAAAAAATACAAGACTCTGGCCAGTCCTTCATTTGCTGATATCTCTCTCAGTAATAAATACAAGCCCTAGATGTCCCCAACAGAGGCCATGTCTGGAGCTCCACTAAAATTAATAAGTGCCCTGGTGTTTTATGACTTTTTTCAGTATCAACAGGTGGCCGGCCACAGTCAAAAGTACTAAGAATGTCCACCAATAAGGCCTGACCCATTGGCTCCAAAGCTTTGCTGTAAGTGAAGTTTTGGTCAGTGGGAACACTTAACTTGGGTCTTGGATCAAAGTTAACAGTGCGAGTTTACTCCGGAGTAAACAGGTATATTTAACACCACTTCGCTACAATGGGAATGATTTACTTCAATGCCATCAAAGTTATTGACTGGTATCACTGCGTTTGCCAACAGCTTGGGGTGACAGATTAGTAGCTGTTACTATTTTAATCTATTATTTTGGCAGTATAAGCATTGATTCAATTTATCCAAGTATTTGCTGGATTCTTCACATTATCAAAAAACCACTGAACGTATGCTAAACTAGTTCCTGCCATTGGCCATACTACCAGTGTGTTCAGATCGCTGATTCTCAGCCACCTTGTCATAACTCTGCTGAATTAATTGTCTTACTGTGAAGCTGATGGGAACAACTTAACCTTGGTGGTTAACCACTGCTAACATCAAAGCTTCTCCACAGTAATGGAGTTCAGGTACCTGTATGGAAAGGGCTTTTGATATTAATAAATACTAAGACTTTTATTGGAAGCTTAATGGCACCAAAAGGCCAGAGGCAGTCTGAGACACCAAGGACAACAAAACAAACCTGGTGAAGAAATTCAATTTGTGTGACTGGGCTTGGTCTGTTTTGGTCTATAAATCGGGTCTCTAAATCTTGAACTCTACATGTGTCCCGACCAACTAAGAGGTCTTACTATTTCAATAGTTTTATCTGTGTGTAATCGTTACTACAGGGAGCTTCCATGAAAAAGTCACCTTATCAGAAAGATTTGTTACAGAGTGGATACTTCCACAAACAAAACCTTTTCATAAGGATTTTGGGGATAGATGAAGTTTTAACAAACAAGAAGCAATGACACATGTCAAAAAATGAGTACATCTTTTGCAAATAGTTTTAACCAAAGACATAATATTAAAAACCATTCTATGAATCTGTGTAGTTTGAAAAAAGAACATTTTGTAAAGGTTCCAACTCCCAAAATGAAACTTTGTGGAAGGATTTTTTTCAGAAAAGGCACCTTTGAAACATAGGTTTATTTCATGTAACAAGTCTCTGAAAACTATTGGAAAAGGCCGCCCTTCTGACCAACATGTCCAGTATACCTCTTCTATGAGAGTAGCCCCCCCCGGGTGTACAAGGAGCCAAAGCTCCGGTGTACCTGCTCTTTGGGAGTACCCTCCCCCCTGGGTAAACAAGTAACCAAACCTCAATTGCTGAAGAACACTGAAACAATGACCATGCAAAGCTAATCAACAGCTTCCTACGTGAACAGAGCATGATTAAGACATTTCCTGTAAATGCCAGTCATTGAGAATGAGTACGTAAGCAAACCAAAAAACCTTAAGAGGGCATCACCGGTTTTAAACTCGAACTACCCATTTTGGAGGTTATTGTTGGATGGGATATACTTCATGAAATTATTAGGTTTCACCATATAAAAAATAATTGGAAGCGATCTTGATACACGTTGTACCAGACGTGCGCAAGCCGCGCATATGGGCCCATTGCACTGATCACCTGGAACTATTTTTATGCTTTATTAACATATAGTTAAAACCGAGTTGAGGAGCTAGAAACCTGATTCAAGGGTCTAGCAGTGACCCCTAGTGGAACTTGAACCCACGACCTTGAGTAAAGAAGGGACACCTGTCACACAAGGCCACACTGCCTCCTCCACTTTCACCATAGGTATAAAACCACAAAATCTATGGTGTTTTTGTGATTTATTACAAATCATCAATTGTCATTGTTGTCTGTCAAACATTCAGGGAAATTACAAAAGATCGTTGTCTTTACCAATTAAAAATTCTTAAAACAAACGTTCGGCTGCTACTGCCAAGCTAGAGGCTAGGCACTACTGCTAATTTCTATAAAATTAATTTTTGCTGCCCATGTTCCATTAGTAGGCATATTTATCTAGAAGTTACTTTGCAATGAAGTACAGTAGAAACACATCTACATGTTCAATAAATCCGACATCAACGTTTTTAAAACTGTTTCCCCTTAACGCTAAGCAATTCCAAGAAAACCGAGCTTACATTCATAGGCTGTCGGTTTTATTTTATAAAAAACTATATAAATATAAGTTTGAAGTAAACAGGGTGTTGACTAAATCTGAAGAGTGTCTAACATATGTTTACTATTTACATAATTAGTAACAGGTATTCTGCAATGGGTTTATTGTAGAAGTTCTTCACTTTGGGACAAATACATCCGCGTTAAAACTAACATTTTCTTAATTCCAAATCTACATTGTGACAAACAGTCAAAATTACTCAAATGTTATTTTGTGACAGTTGTGTCGTAGTGCAAATCAACAAAATTAAATTCAACATACGGTGTCTTAACAGGAAGAGATTTTGATCAGTTGAAATAACAAGCACTACATGTAAATATTGGTTATAATTATATAGTTTATCCACACATTTATTACATAAAGGTATTCAAGCAGTTTTGTTGTATTATTTTAATGATTTACAGAAACAATTCTACATAAACTTTTTGGATGTAATGAAAACCACTGCTGCACAGTGATGAAAAACGTTATAATTCGAAATTCTAGAATAATTTTTTTTAAAACATTTAAGATTTTTTACTTTAACTATTGCTATGAATATTCTGTGTTTTTAATATAGTTTTTTCAAGGGTCACAAGAAAGAAGAAAAAACAGAGGAGTCAATGATAGGGTAGACAGTTTTAATAAGCATGAATGATAAGGTAAAATCTCAGCAACATCGAACAAAAATAATTGCCAATTTTTTATTTTCAAGGGTTTCTTACGTAGTTGTGAATATCCACAAATTTTCAAAGTATTATCAAGTGGTAGCTATATTACGTAACTAGAACAAGAAAAAGCATTAATTTGGACCTGCTTATGTATTATTTACAGAGAAAAACGAGAACATAAAATTTCCTTAGATCCACCAAATTCTGTCCTAAATTGACGAGGATCTGCCAACACATCTCCCACCTACTGCAGACTTTCAAATCTACGTCTCTACAGGAATCCGCAGAACATAATTACCCAGCTGAGCAATATCAAAGTCAACAACAAGGGGAGAAAAATATCTACAAACAGCTTTCTACATTTCAAGCCATTAAGTCATCATCCGTAGTCATCATACACATACCTATAGGTCTAAAGTACCCTGACATTTTGTTTACCCACTTACACTAGTGATGTCAGTCAGGTACAGATCCTGTTGCACTTTACTGGTGGGGAAATGACTGTAGGAATAGTTGCCATGAGATGTACCTGCGTTTCAGTGGCAAGTCTAGCAATACAAGTAGAAAACAACGGACACCTAGAGTCAAACCCACTATATCCAAAGGGGCCTGAACCAGAAATCTTGGTGTGCAGTCTTCAAAATTAGTCCCCAACAGACTGCAAGAAATGCACAAAACTACTTAGTCGAAGTCTAAAATGACATTTCTGTGTTTTTCTTCACGACTTCCTCTCTGACCATACTAAAAAGGCAACCTTCATGACAAAAATGCCGACAAAAATCACCTTAAATTCATGCACCTAATGTATGAACCTACATCCATAAAGAATGATTGTTTCGTTATTTTGCTATATGTGAACAAAATAGCATGGCGTCGCCATTTCTCATAAAACAAGTCAATAGTTTTCAAATTCAAGCTTTTTCCACCACCTCACATCTCCTCACAACCCAATAGCATCGATTAGAGAAGAAAGCAAAGCACACATTCACTCATATTATTGTGTTGTACTTCTCAGCCAGCTAACACATGAACAAATAACACTAATTATATCGAACGGTATTTTTTTCTATGTTTCCCAGTGCATCTTTACAATAACAACCAAAGAACTCTGCAGCACGTCGCAATGGTTTTGACAGCTATCTATGATACTCCATAACGTAAATCACGATTTTGCATCATCGTATTGATTAGGCCCTTCAGGAACAAACAGGCGGGAATACAGTCACACCCAACAAGTAAAGCAGACAACTGATCTCTCTATAATCAATAGGATACTAACAATAGTACCAGGCACCCTCAGTCTTGCTATACTCCCCTGTTTGGTTTCCAAGCCATAGCTGTGCATTTCCTGCCACTAGAAAAACAATGGGTAATACAACCCGATTTTGGTATTGATAAAGGACAAGACCTAAGTTTTTGGAACAGTCGCAACAAACCAATAAATTGGAGTTCCATAAACCTGCATTCGGTCCAAGAAACAAACTTGACAAGTTGCTACAAAACTGGTTTCAACCTGTCCTTACTCATATGAGAAAGTGATTTTTTGGGTTTGCAAAAGTGATAATTCGTTATTCTTTGAAACGTTATTCTTTGAAACGTTATTCTTTGAAACGTTATTCTTTGAGACCGTGCTCGGTGCATAAAATGATACATCGTGACAAGCCAACTAGTAGAACCTGATGTCAAACAACAAAGAACTATAACTGTAACTTTTTCGAAGATCTGATACCATCTCCAATTTCACTAAAAACAATTAGACACCAAGTTCATTACAGTATGTGGTCTAAATCAAAAGACGGTTTTTGTGCTGGAAGTTAGGTTTAATGCCACATTAAGAGCAAAATGCTTCTAAAAAGTCCCTTTCATACTAACATCGACGCATCAAGGTTTTGGAGGATTTGCGGTCAGCAGGAACGCTTAACTTTGGCTCTGGATCAAAGTTAACAGTGCTAGTTAACTTCGCAGTAAACAGGTGGATTTAACAGCAGAGCGTCGACGCTGCAGTGCGGTACAAACAACCAACTTCGTTTTTATCGAAGTTATCACCAGGTGCCACTGTTTTCATCAACAATTAAAGGGCAGTGTCGTGATTAATAGTTGCTTACATATTGCTCGAATAATCACCAATCCAATTAAAAATAAGTTTTATGTCACTTAGCACATGTAAATGTTCTCAAATTGTCACATTAAAAAAATCTTAGCGTACACGGATGCATAGCGATACCTTGCAATTAATGTGATGACGATAGAGTCACCTACTGTTTACTTCAATGCCGTCAACTACCGAAGCTGGTATGAATGATTCAATTAACTTCCCAGTTTACGTCGACGCTTCGCTCATACCGGAGTTAAGTTAGTATGAAAGGCAGGCCCTTTAGATGTACCACATGACAGTATGAGGTGGATTTTGGGGCAGAAATCCATGAGTACTTAGGCGGGATCACCAGGATGGGTCAGTGACAACAGGATGTATGATGATATGATACAGAAGATAAACTGATATGATATCTGTAATTATGATGATTAAATGATATGTTCTTCGTGTGAGATCATCTCAAACTGAGCAGTGAGAATATATCTAGTTGTTTGTATCAATTCAAACAATTAAGTTGTTACTAAGAAATCGATTGTAATAACCAATGTCATTAGACAAAGTTAGACTTTGCCATGCAACATCGTGCAGCCGTTCAGAACAATCACAAAAACCTATTCTGCAAGTTATCTACTATGGTCAAAAACGTCAGTTTGTTACAGGTTAAATTTCATTCTCAACGGTCAAATTTCTCAACAAAAATAACTTTTCAGAACAATTTACTCCGACTTTGGCACATTTTGTATGGTGTAATTATTACTAAACAACATTTGGTAAAATTTGGAGCCACTGAAAATAGAAATTTGGCAATTTCTGCAATTATTTTCATCAAATTTGAAGAATTTTCAGTGAAGTAAAACTAAAACTCACAACAAAATGCTAAGTATCTTTAAGCCACATTTATAAGATCTGTTATTTGGCAGACACAACAAATCTATCCACGTTAGGACTCAAACTCGAAAAACGTATTCTCAATACAACAAATTTCCCAGAGTCAAAAAGTTGCGACCCCAATCTAATCAAAATGGAATGGGGCATGTCACAATACTCCTTAAGCAGGCAAGTCGGGTTTTGAAAAAAAAACATCCGACAACCACCCATGGGTTTCTGTGTATAAGCACGCCTGAAAACCTGTGCTATATCACACCACACTTGTACAGTTTAAAACTTTAGTAAAGTAAAAGACATGCATACCGTAATTAGTTTCATGATCCTCACATTAGGCTACGTAATTTATACAGATTACAAGAAATCTCAATTATTTAAAAAAAATAATCAAATTTGACCGTCCTCCATTTTAAATAAGCAAACAACAATGCTATAATCAAATTTTACAAAATTGTTCCTTGAAAACTGTAAAGTGAAATGATACTGGACTTTTTTTAATGTATGTGGTTCTGTTTGCAATTTGACATGACTAAAAATCCAATTTTCCGCCACATAGTTAGGGTGTGCTAAACTTCTGAAATGTCATAATATATGGAAGATAAATTTGCAAATAATTGTGATCACAGACAGAAACCCTTAGTTTAATAACTACCAACACACCTTATATCAAAGTAATCAAACTCACATCAACTAATCATAAAATGTTACGTCATTTGATTAATTAATGACAATGTTGCAAAATTAAATTATGTTAGTCAAACATATAGTTTTATCTAAAGAAAGGTCACAATGTACTCTAGTGATTACCACAGACAACAGAGGAGCCTATAACTACAATACCAAGATTCAGTGATTGACTCTAAAGGGTCAAATACCATGGTCACATCTCTTAAACTAGGTATCTTCTCACTCTAGACAGGTAATTCCTCCTTCATAAAGCATACCTATAACACAGTGAGCCATTCTGACTAGTGTTCAAGTTTAATCAAAACCCTTCTTAAGCATTTTAATCAGTATACAACACTGAGAGTTTCCTGAGTCTCCACCACATAAGATTGTACTGTACCTGTACCCCTTATACAAAATCTAGTTGAGCTGGAGTTGCTTAGTGTGAAAATAAAAGTTAAGAAATTAAGATACTGTCGTAAGAGTCAAGCATCCATACCATTTGTCTAAGAGGCAATAGACACTTGGTTTAGTGATATAGAGTGGCTCTACATAATGGTATATCACTCCTAGAGCCTGAAATTCACAACACTCCTCTCTATCATGCGAAATATGGACATCTGATTTTGGGGGTGGAGAATTCGAAAAAGGGGAAGAATAAGTCCCTTTCCACCTTTCGAGTTATTTGAGTGTGCCCCCTCTGGATCCTGGGTTTGGTGCCAATGGGAAAAAATGCACTTGCCGACAGGCAGGCATCAAACCCAAGCCACTCGTATGAGAGTTGAGCGACCAAACCGTTCGACTAAGAGACAATTATAATTACCATTTGGCAAGGAACTCAGAGAGGCTATGTATAATGAAACGTCACACCCGGAATCAGAAATTCACCAGCCATTTTTTGCTCGACACTGACGGTTGTCAAGTGGATTTTCAGCAACAGTCACTTAAATGAGCCATGGATTTTGAAATACCTTTGATGCCAATTATTCAGAGTAGAAAAGTGGTTATCAAAATGTCAAATCCCTCAAAAGAGCAAGTGACTTTACCAATTTCATCCCAGTTACCCAATATTTCGAGCAACTGATTTAGCAATTACTACCTTTATTATGAGGGAAATCAATGTACTATCAATCAACACACGACAAAATGCAATATCACAGATTCGAAAACCACCACGAGCACTTAAAGTTTTGTGAGGGACGCTAGTTGACTGCTGTGACAGGCAAGCCAAGGCCCAATAGGCAATACACAGCAGCAGTGACAGCAGTCGGTTGTTTCTCTAAACTTCATAAACTGAAATCAACTCAGTTTCAGGACTCACCTTTGTTTTAGTGACAATGTGGGTAGCTAACTTAACTACAGCAAAGTTTCCTTTGCCGATTGTCCTTTCCATTTCATAGTAACCAACGGTGACAGGCATTCCCGTCCCCGCCTGCCACTTCACCCCTGCCTTCTCCGTCGCCATTTTCTGTTTACCTCAGATATCCGCGAAACCAAAATTTGAAAAGCAGCTATCAAGTTTTTGATTACAACCAACCTTTTTATTAAGAAACGCAATAGTATAGAAAGTTTCAATAATTTCAATTGGTAAAAATTGCACACATAATACGGTTTTTCTATAATTACTGGATTTTGAGACGATTTACCCGTAAAAGTTCTCCTCTTAAAGAAGGCAAAAAAGTGTAGTATTTCCGTTCGTTCTCGAGAAGATTGGAAGCTCATGTGTACTTGATTTTTTGTCGCCGAGTCTTTCATAATCAATGAGCGGTCATGGCCATGTGCAAAAATAGCTATATGCAAATTAGAGGACTGTCTTTGTCTTCCCATTTACTTTACCGTTATCCGAAACAAAAAGGGAGAATCCCATACGACAAAAGATTTGGCCCCACTGGAAAAACTGTGAACCAGTTTAACATCAAGGACGGAGGGAATAAGTATTTCCCGGCCTACATGGGAAGACCAGATAAAAGTAAAAGCCTCAAAAAATTATTTTGCTTAGAGTTTGTAAAGTGTTACTGTTTTTGTTAAACTGGAAGTGGAAGTGTATTACTTTGTTTCAGTTGACGAAGCCTCTACTTTGATCTACTCATCTAGGCATGTCTTGTACAGTAGTTGACACTACACCAAACCTACAGTACAGTACATGACGTGAATTCAAATCAACCCTTGAACACATTGAGTTGATAATTATGTTTTGACAAAGCATCCATGTACAATAGAAAGGTCCTTCCGGAGGCTGACAATGTCCTTAATTTTGCCATAAATGACACTGTTGAATTTCTCATACTTGTCCAAGTTCCTAGTGCCGTGCCAATTAAATTTGAAAAAATTGCCATGAATCTTTAGATTTTGTCTTGTATGCTCATATATAGTGCCGGGCATGGATCTTGGATTTGAGTCATTCCTACTCTTGATAAAACAACAGTGGGAGCACCCACACAAACTTTGATAAATAACTGTGTTGACAAATCTATTAAAAATGTAATTTTAGTTCCGCAACTTGTTTATAGATGGCGCTACGTGTCAGCTCCTTTATGAAATATTAACTGATTATGTTAATAGGGGTGTTGGCTTCCAAAAAATTCTCTTGTTGGTTGTGTGATTAATGACCCTTGTTTCCTGAGGGTATTAATGTAAAATGTTATGGTAGTGCTGTTCACAACTACTTGCATCCGTGTTTGAGTGTTACAAATTGATTTACCAAGATAGGTATTCAACTTCCTGTTCAAGAAAAGGTTGACATGCAGGTTTGTTGTAGACAATGACCACCATCTCTAGTTGACCCCAGTAACGATAGTAAAGCTTGTATAGGAGCTTCTTACGCTGAAAGTTTTTCGATGAATGCTTCACACTGATTAAAACACTGAAGTCAGGTTGTTATACGGTAAGTACCTTTTGCGCATAGAGAGACACTTTAGGAGGCCATCGGTGTCTTTAATTCCTTACAACTCAAACATATACTCCCGTAATAAAAGTGCCGGGCGCGGTAAAAATAGGAGCTACTTATAACAACTTAAGACGGTGGTTACTGTCTACAACCTTTGTGCATGTCAATCTTTTCTTGAACAGGACACTTTATACAACATGACTTTGATGTTTTAATCAGTGTGAGGCATAATTTGCCAAAAAGCATCCTGCGTATAAAGCCCCTATAGGAGCTTCACCATCTCTTCAGGGGCCAGCTAGAGACGGTGGTTACTATCTAGGAAGGTTGTAGAGATGACATGTGTGAGAGTCCTGTGTTCCAATACTGTCATATTCTCTGCATTCCTTGTGTTATATCCTTGCTCAAATTATTTGTTCTCCAAAATGAGTGATCTGGCGTATACTATAGGTGTGCATGACATACTTGATGACTCCCGTCTTCATTGATGGGGGATCACAGGGGTATGGAATTGAAGTCAGGAATGGGCCGATGGTGACCTTCATTCTAAATGAATTACGTATGCTATTTGATTTGGTCTAGGTGGCGTCAACGCAACCGGATTCGTGAGAGACTATCCTAAAGTACCTGGGCACTTCGAAATGGAACCTGAAATGATTCCAGAGTTCATAGTACCAGATTTAACTGACTTCAAGGTATGCTTTGCAATATTCAAGTGGGATAGGGCCGTCCCGGATTACCCGCCGATAGAGCTCTCCTTTGTCCCGGAGATAAGAAAGCCCCTGACCTCGTTTTGGATGTCGGGCACATTTTCGTGTCCCTCATTGATGTTGGGAAGGCGAAGAATTTCAGATCACGCATCCACGGGTATTTGTCCAGTTTATCAAACTTTCTTATGTCAGAGTTACTGCCCATGGCACAGCAGTAATACTTCGTTGGCATTGGAAGGACCAACTGAGTTATGCAATGAAGAACAACTTGTAAAGAGTCAGACAGTGACGAATAAAACGTGAAACCCAGTGCCATGAAAGTGAGGCAGCAAATGTGCCTGACGTATGCTTACGGCACTGTGGGTAAATACAGCGAGATTCAGATGTTGCTGTGTTCCTGAGGGCCCCCATGGGAAGCAGTGTGAACTGATGGGGCTACCCTCATTGTAAATATTACATTAATAAATAAATAAATAAATAAAATGTAATCTGGGAGGGCCCTATTAAATTTTCATTTTATAGTCAATACTGTTGTAATGTACCACTAGTGGTTTGCAGTTGTTGTCTCAATGAGTACATATCTTATAGTATTCCATTTGCTGAAAATCACTAAGAATTTCTTACATAACTTCACCAATCTTAGAAACAGTGTGAGATCCCAATTCAGAGATAATGTTTTTCAAACGATATTGAGTTTTCTATACTCCAGTACTTCTAGCACAGATTGCTTCTCAATGTGTGTGTGAGTGTGTTTTGTTTTTTTGTTTTTTGAAACGTTTTCACTTAAAGAAAGCCTTGTTGTGGTGGTAACTAGTCCCTTGAATTCTATAGTCTTCTAATGTATCTGTGTTTGTATTCATTACAGCTAAAACCGTACGTGTCCTACAGGGTTCGTGATGTTGTACAGGAAGAGTTCACGGCAAAGAGCTTGTTTGATGCTGTGTATGCAAAACGGATTGTTGATGACTTTCACAATGATAAAATTGACCCAGATAATGTAAATGTAAAGGACTTGGTCAACAGAGAGGAAACTAAAAGCTGATGGCAGGACTGTTGTGTGAACAAGAGTTTTTGTGACTGTAGACCTAATAGATCATTGTTGTTCTTCGAAACGTTTCACAACTTACCATTGAAAGATGTGTAGGACCTTGTTATTTAATTTTTTATTTGTTATTAAATTTCTTAAACCAGTTTACAAACATCTGGATTTAGTTAGGTTTTATAGACTTCTCAACTTTTTAAACATCTCATGACAAAAAATAAATTTGAGATTCTTTTTTTGCCTCGATGGTATTTATGGTGTAAAAGTAAACCAGTCTGTTTTTGCTGGTAGACGTCTCTGGCACGGCCACTCTACTACATTTGTAACCCATCTCTGGAAGAAATAGTGTTCAGGAAATTTGTTAATTTATTCACACACAATGATGTAATTGCAGTGAGCACTTACTATGACAAGAAATTTGCTAGGAAAATATGTACAAGAGAAATTCATTGCATAAAATTTTATTTCATGTGTCTGAAAATCATTTCCTTTAGGAGTTGCAAAAAATGTGGGGTAAGTTTCTTTTACATTAGGGGACCCCATGTTTGCCCAGTGTCACATTTTTGATGGCCATGGAATAACATGGTTATGGAATAGCATTGGAATTAAAAATAAATTCAGTGTTCATGGTTAGAATTTTATCATAGAAGCACATGTTTAAAACTTTTTAGCTTATGCTAGATTTGTTCTTTGATGTTAACAAAGACAAAATATTTTTTTAAAAACAAGTCATTGCCCAGAGTGAGACGATGTGTGTGACAGTAATGTCTATTGAGGCTATGTCCTTATATGGGCATGTTTTACAAAAGTTGCATTACAACTTTGGTTTGTTGTCAGTATTGATGTTTTCAGTAATTCTCTAGTGACAAAAAGTAAATATGTTCTTGGTGAAACTTAAATGATACCAAAAATGGCTTTTCCATCCTGTTTTCTGAAACAAAGTCATGAAGATTGAAGCCAATGATGCATTAGCATGTGAGGGAATGAAGATTGGATGAAATCATCAAAATAGGGTTTAGTATCCTGTGTAGTATCCTTTTAAGTTACATTTTGACTGATAAAACAAGTGCAATGGGTATAATACAATTTAGCTTAACATATTCATATTCAAAGTAATCACAAAAATACTGTGTTGAAGTTTCATGCAGCTATTTTGGAGGTTAAGTTTAATTACAATAATAATAGAGAATTCACAGAGGTCTATTTGACTGCATGAACGATTGATTTCCCTTTTCTGTAGTCTCTGGTACAGCTGTAAACTGAGGACTTGAAATGTCAGCTTGGATACACTTAGTTCCCGGTTCAGTTACTCAGTGAGGTCAAACCAAAACTTTAAAAAAAAAACTCTGAGTCTTGACAAAATGGGCACAAGACAAGTCATTAAAATTTGAGTAGGTCACTCTCACCTAGCCTGACAGGGACACATCAATGGGCCAGGGCCCGCTTTTTGGCTGAAGGGCAAATACAAACCCCCAGAAAATGAACGATTTTATTTTTTTTTTTCATTTCTATCGACCACTGAGCGCAAAGATGATTTTCAACTTGTTTTTGGTATAGAATTCTATTCAAAAAACTTGAACCTCCCTTTGGTAAAAGCCTGCATCCAACTCTGCAATCCTAATAAACTCTGAAGCGTTTTTTCAGAGTCGCTGATGGTTTTCATGTTCTTGTTGCCAAGGGAAATGGAATCCTATCTCGACAAGGATTATTATCAGGCCAAGTTCATTAAAATAAAATACCTAATTCGATTTTCGTTTTTAGCCAGCTAAACGGCAAATGCAGCTTTAACTACAAGGGATTTCTAACATGTTTGGAAAGTTAAAGTATAAGTTCCAAACATGTAAAAAATTGTAACCTAAAGTACAATACTCTGCATCAGTTGTCATTGTAAAGTCTTCAACAAAATGTTTCTACTTCGTTTATGACTGAAATATGTACAATACGAAGTGGGCTAAAAAAATTAGGAAACGAGATTACCTCGTGCACATACAACCTCGTAAAACCCACGTGTATGCAGCACTTCAAAAACCTGTATTTCGCCCCAGTTTATCTGGGATTTTTTCCGGCATCAAAATCCCGGAACTAAATATCACATGAACGCAAAAATTGTGGAATTTTTATCAAATTTTGCTGAATGTATTCCAAAAAAATTAAGCACGCGAAAAATGTGATGATACACAACTGCCTATCTAAAATTCCTGACTATTAATAAATTAATCTGGTTATTGTTTTGGAAGGTCGTTTCTCCACAAATGCATTGAGTCACATGTGTTAGGCGTTCCTCATTTCAAGAAAGACTAACACAAACAGTACTGCACATTTTTTTTGCTTTCACATTCATCACTAGTTGATATCTGTGCATATGGTTTAGCAGTCTAAGTTTTTAGATATAGTATATTTATGCTGCTTTCAGTCACGTGGATGATAGCTAGGGTAGGAACGTACGCTGCCAATCGTACGCATTTCTCGCCACGTGAACTCTGGCCAGGATTAAAGCGACATTTTTTAATACGTTGTTTACACAATTCCGGAAAGAATTAAGGCAATCATAAACCCAGTTTCGTGATAAAAACAACTTATTTTGATATACACGTCACCGCTATGAAATCGTTCCTTGGTCTAGTTAGATGTAATTTATACCCTAGTCACGGCACTAAGAAAATACGTCTACATTCAATATAATGGGTTTTTTTAAGTTCCTAAGAATTTTTTTAATTAAATGTTTCGCTTATAGGCCCATGCACCTAAGCTCTACGATTAGGCGCATGCTTCTTTTATTGGTGCACCTTGAATGTTCTCTAAAAAAATTCACTAAGCAGGCGAACAAGCAATATAGGCTCTTCAGACTTCGGCACTATGTCATTCAAAGAAGTTGCGCAATGATTCCCGTGCAAATTTGAAATGTTTGCTTTTTCACCAAACATCCAAAATATGCCTATATCCAGGGTAAGTTGTTCTCAGATTTTTCGCATGCGCCAAGCAACACAAATAGGTACAGCTCAACAATTAGGCACATAAGCGCAATTGGAATAAATTGACAATCCAATATTGTTTAAGAACAGGTTTCGCAATTTAGCTTGTCACGGCTAGTCATTTTGTACTACGTTCATCACAAGCGATAACGACGTATCATTTCTTCCACCTCAGAGACCCCTGTCTAGAATAAGATCATGAGATCAGTTTTATAACGATAGGCGGTCTAAATCATCGAGGTTTATAGCCCTGTAACTTTTTTTGTCCCTTACTTGTTGAACTAAGTATTCAATTATGCATTGGTCTTGTCTCAGTGTTTGTTCTATGGATGATATACGTTTACTGGCAACATACGTAGACGGCATCTTATCGTAATAAAATGTCACACTTTCTCAGTCGCGCGCGTCGAACAGTGCGTTCCACTTCTGAGCGTCATCTGCTGTCCTTTTACACTAAAAAACGTTAACGTTTTAAAAACCTCCAAAGATAATGATTGGATGTCCATCTTATTGTTATTTCCAATACAAATAATGAACAAGTTTGCCTTTGGCACGAGGCAAGAGGACATCTTTTAAGTTGTAACGGATTTATGAGCCGTTATACCTCATTTATATATATACATTTTTCTTTAATTTTAAAGCAATTTTTATCTTTGGGGCAACACGTCCTATTATCTAAATTACTGTTCGCCATGCCCGTGTGTTAACAATTAATTGCAGTGTAAATGTTTGAGTCAATTTTTAAATAAAAACAAAGGCTAAAAGAGTGAGTAATTCAGCAATAAAATACTAACAAGGTAATATAATACTAAAATTAACATTTCAACTGCCGTATTCGATTAACATGTACCTAATATACCACCTTGCAATAGTTATCAATTACAGCTATAGAATCCGATCGGATGATTGTAGAATGTTTCCGAATGGTATGAACGCTCTCAAATTCCATATTCTTTTATTTTCCCGCAAATCCATCAAAGCTCGCATGAACTGGGGCTAATGCGACACTTTCGAATCCGTAAGTTCACGATTTCAGCCACAAGGTTAATAAACTTTGAAGCTTTTCTTGGGTCTTTGTTTTATCACACCCGTACATCGTATCTTGCGCTTATCCCGCCAAAAGGACTACCACAGCTGCGGCGTCAAATTTAGAATCAGGTGGTTAAAAAATTCCCCACCGTCGTCCCGGCCGCAATATTGAGCGCCCTGCATGCGGAGCTTTGGCGCATAGTAAAAAATCTTGCATTTTTTGCATATATAGTAGAATGTGCATACGCGAAACACATGCCTGAGTGAGTAGAATTTTTTGTAAAAAATAGCCATCGTGTAGCCAGTCGGCCCCTTTGGTTTTGGGCACTAGCTCCCGGGCAGACAAAAGGCAGCAAGGTAGATTTGATACGTTTTTGAGATTCACTAGAATGAATAAATTGTTATATTGGGCATGGTAGAGTGTCCTATACCCCGAGTTTATATTACGTGGTTCAAAATGGGTGCATGCTTTCATGTACTACCTCATCAGGCTAGACGCTTGTTACATTTAGCCCCGGCACTGGTCAGATTTTACTTATGTTTTTAAAACTGAAGTTGGAATATCATATTAAGAAACATTTTAACTTCTCATAATGCGGCAGTTCACTTTACACCGCTCAGTTTCGACATTTATTCCGGCACATTGTCCGGCGGGTACAGGTGAGCCCAAAATCCACCTGGACACAGCGCTACCTATCGTCAATTCACACGCATGCGCTCTTCGCACCATAGCAACCGGTGAAGTTTCAAGATGGAGGACGAGAAGGAGTCCAATGCTCTTGACAAACCAGGTTAGTAAATGGGGATTTTTGTGCTTAAGGGTGCTGAGATTGCAAATTTGAGACTTTAAACAATATCAGCACGTTCTAGCATGTATATTGAGTTGGAAAAACTGCGCAATAAATGTTAATAAATGAACTCTCCTGTCACTTAGTGTAAATACAAAACGCGGAACGGAGTGCTGTTTTGACTGAGGGTTCAGCGTCGTCTTCAGCCTCGGTCTCCAATTTTAGAACAGTGGACTCTGGTTTTGAAAGTTGCTGTACTACGGTGCCTTGATTAATGGCACTGTGATACGCTTTCACTGACTTTGTCTTCAGTCTTCATCCAAGCAGAGTGTAGACAGGTCCGTATTGTCTGTGCTACCTCTTCAGTTGGCGTGGCTGGGAATCCAGAGTACTACCATAAGAATTTATATCATATTTTGGAGCTGTTCGAGTATTCCTCCCTATCTGTGACACAAGTCTTGCCAAAGGAGAAGATTCTTTAGGTGTGGAAAAACAACAGGTTCTACCTGACTTATGTACACACATTGAAAAGATCATATGGGCTTCGCTGGTTCAGTTCAGTCAGTATGGGTAGTAATGTCTAATTCCTTTGTTCTTAATCTCAAGATTAATTGAGTGAACTTATTTCCAAGTTCACACCTGTGTGATCTTGGAATCAAGTGGGATTCCAAGTTCAAGCTTAACAATTTTCCTGAATTAGCATATAATGTTTTGCATCTATACTTACAAAGCAGGTGACCTTTTATTGGTATTTTGCAACCACAGCTCTGAATCCAACATTGAAATTTGTCTTTGTACCTGACTGTTACACTCAACTTGATAAAATAATGTGTGAAGCATAGGAAAAGGTATTAAGAGTCAAATTACGCTTGTGAATGTGAATTTGTGTATATCAGTGTCCTGTGAATAATTGCAATACATTCTACTTTGCAGTTTGAGTTCATAATCATGCTAAACATTGTGTTTGTTCATCTTGTATGTTTTTCCATCTTTATTAGTCTTGCACCGTTTGTATCTTAAGCGCAAATACTTAATCGGTTGATGACGCTTTTAGATAACTGAAGAACTGGGGAATTCTTGACTGAGTTTTAGTGCCGTGTGTTTTGACTATCCATTTCACTTTCATCTGTTCACAATGCTTAATGTCTCCAGGTTCTAGTGAGAGTGGACATAGTAGTGCACGCAAATCAAAAAATCTGCGCGATGCCACGGTTCACCTCAAGGAAGAAGCTTTGCGGAGATACAAAGACAAGATAAAATACGATGACGCTGATGCCGAGTCCAGCGAAGGTCCCACACAGTCTGACAACAAGCTGGCTGACCAGAATACTGATAAAGGTGCTGCTGCTCTTTTGTCTGATGCAGATGGAGGGGAGATCATTGCCGAGGGTGATGGAGGCATCCAATCTTCAAAAGAACACGCAGACAATTTACAATCGAAGACACCTGTAGATGATGGAGAAGGTACCATGAGACCTAATGAGAAAACTGGCAGTAAAACACCTGTACCACCGCCAGGTCCCAAGCCTGCAGATGCATCTTCTAGGGCGTCAAGGCCTGTCACCCCCAAACAGCCTGTATCTGTATCTGTAACTGCTCAGTCGAGTGTACTGGACAGTCAACCTTCCCAACCTGGTGATGTTGGTGATGGTCAACACACAGATCCACATGCTGTCACTGACGGTGATGTTCAACAGCTCAGTACAAGTAGCGCAGTTACTGGCAAAGAGAAACCATATAATCTGAGTGGCTTGGCAAATGCTGTTGAAGGTATAGCGAACACTGGCCCAGGTGCACCTTACTGACTGCTTGCTCTAGGATAGACATCTAGTAATTTTACAACTTCTTTCACTCATCTCATACCTTCTCCCTGCATTTATCACATCTCACGCATGGGAACTCAGAAGTGCTCCATCAGCTCTGCAGTTTAGCTGGATATTATTCTTCTTTCCACTCTTATTTATTGTTCTTTGAAACCAAACGTTCACATTGCTCTAGTTTTGTCCAGGTTGACTTGTCATCATGCAAAACTTGCTGCATGCGCTTCAGATTGATGTTGTCTTGTCTCTAACAACTGCATGTTTAAATGTTGTCCACACTTCTTGCTCTGCACATGTATTGTTTGGCTTTTGTTGTTGTCAGTGGTGGTGGTTGTGATTATTGTCTGTTATAACACACTATACGTCATGTGACTTTTTAACCTGCACATGGTCTGCTTGTCTGTACACTTTGTTTCTTAATGTAACTAGTGAATTAGTTAATGATTTGTTTGTGTTTAAATGGCATCATTGTGTTATATGAAATGCTCTTACATATTTTTGCTTATACGGGGAGTATTCTCTTACGTTTTGCTGTATTATGCTATTTAAATTTGGCATTTAACTACTTTTTTGATGCACTTAATTTGTTGATTGAGATCTGTGATTTTGGATACCTTTGGATACGTTATTTTTTCTGACAATGTTTTATTGGGATTCTTTTTTTATTCCAGTGTTTAAGCGTTTTGCATGAAGTGTCATCTAATCTATAAGGTAATGGTGTTCATGACCTTTTAATTCACTTTTCAGAAGATTCAAATGCAGAAACCATGCAGAATGCAAACAATAATGCCAACGGTGACAGCAATCCACGTTCTAATACAGACACACAAGGTCAGGCTGATACTGCTCAGCCAGACACTACTGTTGGTGATGACACTAATCCACCGACCACTACAGATGGCGAAGGCCAACAAGAAAATACACAACCAGATGCTGTGAACAGTGGCGACAACCAAGAGACTGTAGAAACCACTCAGCCAGATGCTGTGAACAGTGGCGACAACCAAGAGACTGTGGAAACCACACAGCCAAGTGGTGTGGAAAGTGGCAACAGTCAGGACGCTGGTGAAGCCACTCAACCAGATGCAGTGACTAGTGACAACAATCAGGAGACTGGCCAAACTACACAGCCAGATGCAGTCACTAGTGGTGACAATCAACAAGCTGATGACGTCACAGATGGCCAGCCACTAGAAGATGCTCCAGCTGGAGGTGAATCGCAGGAGAGCACTGGAGATGTCGCCACTGATCAGGCACCTTCTGATGAAGTCTCTCCACCACTGACCTCAGTAAGATATCTTGATTTTAGATTTTGAAATTTCTAAGAAAAGTCACTAATTAAACTTTTTATTAGTGTAGAGGCTCGTGTTTTTGTAAGATGCATTGACTCAAATCAAGTAAAAGTAATCTTTTTTGTGGAATAACCTAAAGATTAATTCAATTTTCTGCAATGCTTACTTTATAGGAAGAGCCAGGACCAACCAGTGAGGAGCAACCAGATGCAGAGGCGCCGCCTGGAAGCTCAGATGAGCAACTCCAGTCTGCAACAGAGTCTGACCTGCAGGCTCAAGTGGAGTCCACTGGGGACACGTCAGGGGAGCAGGAAAAAACTACTGATGATGAGGCTGTAAATCCGGTGGAGTCAACAAGTGGGGTCACCAAGGAGGAAAGTGGCTTAAGCACTGAGCAAGAAGGGGTCAAAGGTGAAACTGAAACAGAAGGAAGTAGTCAAGAAATTGCAGAATCTACAAGCGAGACTAAAGTCGGAGAGGAAACTACTAAGAGTGCGTCAGGTGACAAGGAGGCTGTGGCAGTTGTCAATGGTGAAAAGACTGCCGAAGAAGGTGGACAGATACAAGCGTCGGTCGAAGGTCAAGATGCCACGCCCACTACTGTCACTGCTGAAGGCCAAGAACAGCCACCTGCTGAAGGTTTGTGAACAAATATATTTTATTATCAATTCCTTGCTTTGTGTCAGTACTGGTGGAGGTACATTGGTCAAAATGTTACGTTTTGCTGGTTGTCCTTCACTGCTGTGTTTAAACCTTTGTGAACAAATTTCAAAGCATACCAAACATGCTCTTTTGGAAGCCCCTCCCTCTTAAGAGTGCTTACAGAAATGTTGGATTTCTCTCATATTTTAGAAAAAATTTTACGCTTGCCAACCATACATGCTAAATTTGTAGTTTTTGAAATACGGAAAATCTTACCGAGGTATTGTGTGCTACCTATATTCTGATTAAAACACGTTTGCCATTATTTTTTGTAGAGGCCCCTGTCGACGGTGAAGATCCCAACATCCGAGGTGATGAATACGAGATTCAGTCGGATGCAGTGAAGAGCGACGACAATAAAGAAAAGATACCAGCAAACTTCTTCTATGAGTTTAACGACCATGTGTCAGTGCCGACGGTCACTGATGACTCTGGACTGCCAGCGGACATGTTGGTGATGAAGTATGTAGTTTAAAAGTCCTACATATAGGCAGCAAAAAAGTTTAAAATGTTACAATTGGAAAGAGACGGGTTGATTGTTGAACAAACGTCAAGTTAATGTTTTAAACAATAAAGTTATGTGCGCCTAATAGACTGGTTACTTATTGAATGAAAAGTTTACTTTTGAAAAAAAAGCAGTTGAGTTACTTGTCAAATGAACTCGACAGCAGTAGTGGAACAGATAAGACATAGAGTATTGTTGCATCTCAGGAAATAGCTAATGTCACATAATGATCACTGTAACTTAATGAAGTTCTTTTATGGTATCTCCAGAAAGTAGATAAAATTTATTGTTTAGAACTTTTCACAATTTGTTTTTGATCATTCTTGAAGTACACTACTATAATCCTGATGTGTTAACTTGTTGAGGTTGTAGTTGATGCATTACAGAATAGTAGAACTGTTTAAAATCATACATATGAAGAAACCTTCAAAGCTTGGTTAGATTACGCTGTCAAATAATTGTCATTCCCATTAATTTCAAGTCAAATTGTTTACATTATACCAAAATGCAAGTTTGTGGAGCAGTCAGTCATTCAGTCTTAGTGACATCCTTTGTTTTCAAGTGGCGCCCTCTCTTGAGTTGAAGTGCTTGTCTTGTTCGGTGATCAGATGACGTGTCTATTTGACAGGTGACAGTTATAATTTGAAAGTCGAGTCTCGCATGTTATATGTACTGTTGGACATTACTCAGTCAGGCAGGAGAATTAAGGGACCTAGTCCTGACTTCGACTTGTACTAGTGTCTTGTCTGTTGTAGTCATTCCTTCGGTTACGACTGTGAGAAGCGAGCTAACTTACACATACTGGACCAGAACACAATCATGTTTGTGGCTGGCAACATTGTGCAGATCGTGGATATCAACAGCATGAAACAACAGCACATCCGCAGTACGAGTGATGGGGGTGTAGGAGCAGTGGCTGTAAGTAAAGTAGTGACATACTTAGGATTCAATTTAAGGGGCTTAAAGGGGCTGTTACATATTTACTATTTTGTTACTACCCAGTGAAGTTTATGTTTCAAAATTATGATTCTGACAAGAAGTTTGTTTACCGGTCAACTAAATGGAAGGAATGCTTGCAATCAGTCCCTGTTGATATGCGTTCTAAGATGTCATCTTCTCTGTTCAGGTTCATCCCAGTCGAAAGTTCCTGGCCGTAGCTGAGAAGGGCACTGCACCTAACATCAATATCTACACGTGGCCAGGGCTCAAGTTGTACAGAATAATGAGAGGAGGCACTCAGGAGGCATATGCATATGTCGACTTCAGGTGAGTTGGGGCTCAGTTGTCACCAGAGCGTAATGTACATTACAACTTGCCGATATTGAAACTTATTACCTGTGCAAGAAATGAAAATGTTTCATTCCTTCTTTGGAGACTGTTCTGTTGTACCATTTTGATTTTGTTGTGCTAAATGTTTTCTCCATTTCCAGCCCTGATGGTGAACTACTGGCCTCTGTTGGCAGCGACCCTGACTACATGCTAACCCTGTGGGACTGGAAACAAGAACAGACTGTACTGAGATCCAAGGCTTTCTCACAAGATGTCTTCCGAGTCAGTTTCTCTTCAGAACTTGAAGGCCAACTTACTTCTTCTGGTACAGGTCACATTAGGTAGGTCTAGTTCTGATAGGTGGTGCTGGTGTTTACATAATGTTACACTTACCTGTGTGGTGTTTTTGATAATATTTTGGTCTTGGAGGGATAAGGACTCCTAATAGTGGCTTAGAATTTTGTAGATGGTTGTTAATCATGGGTGTCATGTGGTCCTTCGTGAGAAGATAATTGTTTGATTACCCCTATGGATAACTGAATAGCTGAGCCCATAATGAATAAACCAAGCTCATGTTAGTATGATAATGTATTCACAACTCAGTTCACAAGTCAGTAATCCGAATATAAAGATACTACAGACAAATGTCCTTTTTGTGTTCAGCTGTAAATATAGAATATTTAATTTACAATTTAATTCTGCTTGCATGTTAGCTTAATGCTGAATTTTGTCCTGGTTATAGCTATCTAAACAACAAAAGCGAATTGAGCTTTTTTACTCAGACTCATAAAATTGGTTTCTTAATATCCCTTACCATGATAGGATTCTATTTCCATTACCAACTAAAAATGGAATTGGAATCCCATATGTGAGGCCCATTTTATTGCAGTAAGTCCAAATTCAATAAACAAGTCAAAATGATTCTTCATTACTCAAGGAGTTTTCGTCAAGTAAGAGTGCTATGATTACACTGGTTTGAACGTATTATTTTTATATGGTTTTGTGTTTTTCAATTAAAAAATATTTACTATTAAAAAGAATACTGGCGTTGGGTTGTTATGTTGTAATGATGTCGAAAAAAATTTGGTTAGGATTCAACATTCAACGTGTTCATTAATCAAAAACACAAAAATAATTTGGCTATTAAGATTATTATTGTTCTTATTGATATCCTGGTTTTCAGATTTTGGAAGATGGCTGACACATTCACAGGCTTAAAACTGCAAGGCCAACTGGGAAAATTTGGCAAGACAGAGATCTCAGACATTGAAGGCTATGTTGAACTGCCCGACGGCAAAGTGCTGTCTGGCTCAGAGGGGGGCAATATGCTCCTGTGGGACGGGGGCTTGATTAAGGTGGAGATCAGCCGCAAGGGGCGCAAGTCTTGTCACCACGGGCCCATCATGCAGATAGTAATGGATGAGGGAGAGTTAATGACCGTAGGAGAGGATGGCTTTATAAGGGTAAGAGGAATTGTGAAGCATGACAGGTAGTTGGAGGTTAGGAATCACATGTAATCAATTATTTGTACTTAATTAAAATAAATTATACAACAGAAATAAATTGAAGGGGTAGACATTGGAATTGAAGTTTGGTGAAATACAGCCTTGATGCTTTGTTGTCTCCAGTCAGTGCTTATATCTTTATAAAATACTTGCTACTGCAAGACTATTGAACTCATAAGTTTGATTTTGGATATTTAGATGAGAAGGTTGATAGTTATAATGTGAATTTATTAAGACAAATAATTATATTATTCACTTATAACAAAATTGTAAAACTTGAAACGGGTATTTTTTCTTACATTTATATAATTTTTGATTGATGCTTGATTACAGCAATCTTTATAATTTTATATCGCCACTCAATTCAATCTGTTCTTTGTTTGTATTACGCCACAGATGGATTCATCTCTCTCTGTCTCTCTCTCTGTAGGTGTGGGACTTTGAGACCATCGACACGGCCGACACGACTGACGAGGACGCGTTGTTTGAGATGGAACCTATGAATGAGTTGAAGGTTGGCCACGGCCATGAGGTGCGCCTGAGGGGCATCGTTAAGTGTGTCGACTCGGAGGAGCCCACCATCTGGTTTGCTCAGGTAACCCCCGTCATAAATATTAACTGATGTATTGGTCAAAGGATGTGCTTAGCATTTTTACACCCAGTGTGAATTCAAAACTCTTGCACTTCATTTTCTACATGTGTTAATTAGGACATGTTTTCTATCAGCCAGTTGAATATGGTATGTTGGATGTGGATACTGTTAATGAACCGAGTTTAGATGTAGCCTAGGTTAATGTGGTTAGGATTTACATATTCATAAGCCTGGGTTAATGTGATGAAGTTTGTTCTTGTTTCAATACTTAATCTTAACTGAAATAAACTATTGATGANCAATTATTTGTACTTAATTAAATTAAACAACAGAAATGAATTGAAGGGGTAGACATTGGAATTGAAGTTTGGTGAAATTCAGCCTTGATGCTTTGTTGACTCCAGTCAGTGCTTATTTCTTTACAAAATACTTGCTACTACAAGAGTATTTAACTCATAAGTTTGATTTTGGATATTTAGATTAGAAGATTGATAGTTATAATGTGAATTCATTAAGACAAAATATTATTCACTTATAACAAAATTGTAGAACTTGAAACAGGTACTTTTTTCTTACATTTATATAATTTTTGATTGATGCTTGATTACAGCAATCTTTTTAATTTTATTTCGCCACTCAATTCAATCTGTTCTTTGTTTGTATTACGCCACGGATGGGTTCATCTCTCTCTCTCTGTAGGTGTGGGACTTTGAGACTATCGACACGGCCGACACGACTGACGAGGACGCGTTGTTTGAGATGGAACCTATGAATGAGTTGAAGGTTGGCCACGGCCATGAGGTGCGCCTGAGGGGCATCGTCAAGTGTGTCGACTCGGAGGAACCCACCATCTGGTTTGCTCAGGTAACCCCCGTCATAAATATTAACTGATGTATTGGTCAAAGGATGTGCTTAGCATTTTTACACCCAGTGTGGATTCAAAACTCTTGTACTTCATTTTCTTCGTGTGTTAATTAGGACATGTTATATGTGTTAATTAGGACAAGTCATGTTTTCTATCAGCCAGTTGAATATGGTATGTTGGATGTGGATACTGTTAATGAACCGAGTTTAGATGTAGCCTAGGTTAATGTGGTTAGGATTTACATATTCATAAGCCTGGGTTAATGTGATGAAGTTTGTTCTTGTTTCAATACTTAATCTTAACTGAAATAAACTATTGATGAAAACTCACATTTATGCAGCAAGTAAAATTTAAAGTAAAAAGTCTTTCAAGCCAGTTACTTTGTCATTTAAATGCTTTGTTATGATTCATGAAGTAGTAATGTCTCCCTGTGCCATGTCACAGACCCTGAAATTTGCATCTGGCAGCTTTCCCTCTATGCTATTGGTAAACAGCATGGATGTCAATCTTTTAATGCCCACTTGTCTCGCCCACAGGACATGAACGGGGGTGTGTGGAAGCTAGACCTCTCCTTCTCCCACACGTCGCAGGCACCCGAGAAGATGATGACGTATCACGCTGGTGCCATCAGGGGCTGCGCCGCCTCGCCCGTCACCAATCTTGTTGCCAGTGTTGGTGCTGATAGTAAGTCACTGAGTTTCGAGAGACACGCATAGTAGGTGGGCTGGATCTTGACTGCCAATCATTTTGTTAGACTTGTAATTTTAGAAAATGTTGCTCAATTAGTTAGTTCAGGCGACTTTAATGAAAATTAATAACTAATGTTAGACATCATCACACGTAGTCAGTTTTGGCGTTCGTTCTTTTGAAGACTGCGATATGTCAGGGCTAGGCATTTATTATAAAACACTTCATCTTGTCCCTGTTATCTAACATGGAACAGAAATACTAATATGGTGGAGTGTGAAGATTTATTTCTTAGTATTCTTGTGATGAACAAAATTTATCCGTGCTTTTCCCAAATTTTCTTAATTTTTATTTCCCACAGGTATTGTTCGAGTGTATGACTACCTCACGCAACAGTCTGTAGCTCACTATGGGTTCAACAGCGGTGGATCATGTATCCTGTGGGCCCCACAAGTGGTAAGTGACTTTTTAACTGCCATATCTTGAAGACCTGTGTACCATACACTTTCTTGTGCCTTTATTTGAAGTTACCCTACCACATTGGTTGGTGTGAGCAGAAAAGTAAAGCAGCGTTTTTATCCACGTCTCTTCTCTTCAATCAGTAGATTGCTCACAAATTGTCTTATGTACACTCATGTTTTTTTTCAACTTCCAATAAAGAATTTGCTGTAACAACTCGTTGCAAACTATCCCAGTTTGTTTGTGCATTACATACTGTAGCAGGTTACTAACGATAAATAAATTGATATTACTAATGCTACTTGTTACTGTCAGATTTTCAAGTTACCTCTGTACACTAATCTTTTATGCGGCTTATAGTTTGATTTTCTTACGGGGTTTTGTTATTGCTGCAGATTGACACAAAAGGTGGCACCATCATCTGTGGCTTCGACGATGGGGTCGTGCGCGTGTTAGTCCTGGCCAAGAAAGACGAGGCAAACAAAAAGGCGAAGGACAAAGAGGACAGTGAACTCCTGCTGGTTCAGGTGCTGAAGCCACACACCAAGAAAGTGACCGCAATGGCCCTGGACAACACGGGAGAAGTACTGGCCACTGGTGTGAGTGGGCTTTTTAGCCTTTTGGAATTTTGTTAGTTTCTCGTAGGTGGCACATCGGTTTCCATATTTTGTATTTATGTTGTTTTCTACAAGTGTTTGTATGTATGTATGTAACCAATTTTGGTATATTTTATGGCTGAAGGAATGAAAGCTGGGAATATGACAAAGTCCCAGGAGCATGCAGAAAGTACTCTGCTCGATTTTAGATGGGGTTGTGCTGTTGAACATTTGAAATGTTTTGTCTTATCATAGTCATTTTGCCCACGATCCTACACAAAAAACTTTTTTTTCAATGACAAGGTATTCCTGATCACATTCCAATCTAAAACACTCATATAGGTCTCTTTTATCCAAGATTGCAAATCCACTCGCAGCTAAAGACTTTGACTTTAAACTGCATGCATTTCACTCACATGACTTGTGAATTAAGGTGGTCTAAATACGGAAACATTATCAACTTTGCTGCGTCAGTTGCAATGATTTTGCTCTTCTAAAAACGTTGCATCTCATTTGCAAAACATGCTTACCATCATCTTAGCTATTATGACCTGACCTTTGGTAAAACTGAACCCTGGTGGCTGCAAACTGATAAATAGTGCCACATAGGTCTTGCGCTCACTAGGATTGACAGTATGAGAAAAAATCTCCATATTTATTTTAGTCAAAGTAATATAGATCAGCCTTTACCGATAAGTGATAATCTTTCACTTTTTGAACAAAGCCAGGAAATTGTTACAGTAGTGATATAATAAACTAATAAATTTCACTTCTGTTGCTGTATTGCATGTTCACTGACACACGTCTTTTTCTTACAGAGTGAAGACAACACAATCTTCTTCTTATCTGTCAAAGATGGTGTCTTTGAACCCATCGGTTTTATTAATATCCCTGGACCTGTCTCCCACATGATCTGGTCGCCTGGTGAATTTGTAAGTAGAAGTTCAAACCATGATAGTTTAGTGTGACAAGTTTAGCATTCTAATATCATGGGATAACACTAGGGGGCAGTGGGGTTGAGACTGATTTATTGTCTGCTGTAATACAGTATGGATTTAATCTGCAAAAAAATCTGCAAACTTGTTAAAGGTGGTGTGCACTCTTGCCAGAAGACTATAACATGCCATCAAAATGTTTCATTTCTATCTGAAGTATTATAATTCAATCACAACCTTTTATTATTTTCAGGAGAAAACGACGCTGCTCGTCAGCTGTCAGAATGGAGTTGTGTTGGAGATTGATGCCCCTGAGCCAGGGACTTACAATACCGAACATTCTTACCTGATAAAGGGGCTGAACATGAGGACTCATCAGTTTAAGAGTGTCAAGTCCAGGCTTAGGGTGAGTTCAACACTAATGATGTGATTTGCAGTGGCACGATGCCTCTGCACACTTGCTTGCCTTTGAAAAGTCACAAAACACCCATTCTGCAAGTTGTGACTTCAAAAATATCAACTTTTGAATTAGGCCACCACTGATGTGGAATTGGTGTACACACGGCAAAGAGGAAATCGATGTGATTTTTGGGATTTGGCAAAATTGGATGTGTTTTGATTAGGATTAGTTCAATATGCTGACCTGTGGAGGTCATCTTATTGACTAAGTTGAAATGAACATTAGTGTTAGCTGGTCAGGGAATGGGCCAGTTCTTTACTTCAACACTAGGTAGTGTTACTGTGGTATGTTTTGTGACTTCAATATCACCTTGTACAACACTGGTGTCAGAATGATGGCGTATCGCACGTGTGAAAGTCTGGATGTCTAGGATGCTCAATTTTATCTCGATAATTGACTGTGAAAAATTCATGGCGGATATGTTCTTTGTTTGTATGGCAATAACTGAAAGTTTACAAGATCTGGCTGGGGTTTCGTCCTTCAATTTAAGTCCATTGTAGCCAGATTTTGTCTTTTGTGATGGCTACAGAAATTTGAAAGAAGTAGTTAGAAACTAATTTTGAACCCTGGTTTGAGAGAGCATGGAGATGCCTGGACTTTTATAACAATAGATGCAGTGACTGTCTATTCACAAATTAATCTTGTGCACCTAGAGCTGTTTGCTGGAGCTGCATGTCTGTTCCAAGTGGGTCCTTGTGGCTGTGACATAGCTGATGTTATCAGACCTTGCATAAACTGTCTTGTCGAATTACATTGCCGGCCAACACTACCCTGCTGGCAACACACATATTAGTTCACTTATTGACCACTGTGGGCCATGATTGTATGCGTCAAAGCCTGCATGAGGTTTAGCTGATCAAACTAACTGCACCTACTGAGGCTACTTTGCGTCATCTAGTTGTTTAACCCCGGTTTCTTTCATTAATGTCATTGGTGTGTCACATTTAACAAGTCGCTTGTTTCTTTAATTTGCTTTTTCTCAATAGAAGGTAAGTGAAGAATTGTGTTTACCGTAACCCTAGAACAGACATTGTTCATGAGTGCATGCGAAATTTTGGTTTGTGTCTTAATTTGACAACTTAGAATAGATGGAGTCAGTTATAAGTAGTCATGAAAAATACTCTGTGTGTTGTTTGAAAGTGTTTCTGACATGTTCCTAAAGAGTCTGTCTTGGTTATAGCATTTTTTGTTTCATCCTTGGTTATAAAATCGTTAACTTTATTCCTGTAGTTCTTCACTAATTTGCACAAAAATAATTGCCAAAGTATAATTTTTCAAAGGCTGAGTACCTTACTGCAAATAACAGGTAATTAATCAAATGATATCTGTAGACTGTTCAATACCAAACAATAGCCTACAGTTTTATCAATTATAATTATTTGTTATTGAAAAATTTGAAAAATAATTTTTTTTTATCCATCACATGTGTTAAATATGTGAAGAATTACTGCAAATATTTTTGTAAAATACGAAATACATCCAAACCTGATGTCATGCCCTTTGATGGCCATGTGTTTAGTGAAACCAGTTCTCATTGGTTAAAGTTGTTTTGTTTTAGCATGAAGAAGAGTTGGAACGTAAACGGTTGGAGGAAGAAGAGAAGAAGAGACAGAAAGAGCGAGAACGACAGAAGATGATTGACAGAGGGATAGAACCACCGGAAGACGAAGAAGAAGGTGTGTTGTTATGTAATGTCGCATAATGTTGTGGTATGCATAATGTTGTGTATTGCCTAATGTTGAGGAACACGTGTTGTTGCAGAACGTGTAATGTTGTGAATGCAGAATGTTGCTAACGCATAATGTTTCGGAATATCTATTGTTGTGGAAAGTGTAACGTTAAAATAGTGACGGAGTTAGAAACATTGTAATGGCATGAGTTTATTATTACACATTGAAACTAAAAAATAACATATTGTGATATTTGGTTTATTTGTTTTTAAGTGAATATCGCTTGTTAAAACTTAAAGATAACATGTATTTGAAGTATATCCTAAAGATTTTCGGATCATCCTGGCATTTAAGCGCTACCCGCGCTAGTGCAGTGAAAATCCATTAAAAGTGAACAACGAAGCAGTGCGTTCAACTTTGTGTCTGTCTGTCTGTCTTCAGAAGAGGAAGATGAGAAGGCAGAAGAGGAGGAGTGGAAACCGTTCATCCCTTCAGAGCCCAGTCCCATACACTTTGGCTTCTACTCCAAAGAACCAGGAACCTTCTGGCTTTCAATGGTAAGGGTCAAAGGGCATTCTCTATGATAAGGTCAAAGGGCAGTCTGTTCTTTGAGGTGGTATGAGGAAAGTTTTGTATTGAAAGTTATAGGACTTTCAACAATATGTACTTGTTACTGGCGATATATGTCATCGCTTCGTGATGCTTCGAATATGGCCAATTATGATTGTGTCAAAACCGGTTGCAAAGTTGTATGTTATTATTGATATCTAATAATAGTGGTCACTTTTATTGTTTGATCAAGTGAAATTACCTGGTGGAGCTATTGAGTGTATTGTCATTTTGATTGCATGACGGGCAGTAATTTTCTCAAAACTGTGACATTTTGTTATTTTTAATTCTTTTGCTTGTTTATTTTAGGGTGACTTTGACGCTGGTTATCTGTACGAGTGCAAATTCTTAAACGAATCAGAGAAGGCCAGTGTTCCAAGTGATCAGCTGTATGAACCAATCAGAACTGTCCCGGTCAACGAGTCCAAAGATGTTCCTATAGTGCAGGTGCACTTTGAGTAAGTCACTCAGAAGTTTCTGGTTGGGCACTCAATCCTGAGCACGATGTTTGGATGAATTTTAAGTTTAAAATAACTAAATTATGCCGTAATCATGATTTTGATTTATATTTATAGTGTTATTTCTTGGAAATTGTGAGTGACCAAATGTGTGTTACACATGCAAGTCAACCAGACTGTGCTATGTAAAATAACAATGCATAAAACACTTCTCTTTAAGAGGCAGATAACAAAATTTAAGTTATAAGTGCTTCAGACATGTTTATTTTGTTTTTGTCTAAGTGAATACGTGCTCACAAATTTGCGCAAACATTAAATTAATTTTATAAAAACAAATTTCAAGGGTTCGTAGCAATTCAAAAGTTTTATGACTGTCAATAGCCTTCAAATCTTTTTATCGCGACCCATGGTGCTATGAAGTTGTTGTTGATATTCAAGATGTACCTTTGGTACACTGGGCCATGGATTACATGTCAAGAATAACTTTGTCAAGGCTTGTGGCCTTAATTAGTGACATTTTTAAAAATGTGCAAAATTTATACACGGGAGAGGGTTAGCAGCTGGTGTACTATGTTTTTAATTTTTATGAATGATGTTGGTGAGGAAGAGAGAGGAAAGTCAATTGAAGGAATTCTTAAACAAGGAGAAAAGTATTGTCAAAACTAGTATACTATATATTGTATGCTTCATCATTTTAGGTGATCCCATAGTCCATTTTCTGTGTTTTGTTTCTGCACAATCTTATCATATATTTGTGCTGTTCTCAGTGAGTCTCACGATGGTCATCAAATGATCATGGGTATGGAAGATGGTGCCATACGTATTCAGCCTCTGCAAGAGAGTAACGACCTCAGCTCTCTGGGTCCTTATTGGTCACTTCACATGCATGACAACCACTACGGTCGCATTAACCAGATCGCCACGAGCTTCGACGGAAACTACTTGTTCAGCGTTGGAAATGACGGCAACTTTTTCTCGTACAACTTCATGGGACAGAAGGAAATTGAGGAACAGACAGAAGTGAACAAGGCCAAGATACCATCGGCAAAGGTGAGGGTCAAAGATCAAGGGTCAGGGTGAGGCTGTCATTGGGCCGGTTATCTGAATCAATAGAAAAACTAACAATAATCTTGTGTGTAAGGAAGATAAACCAGTGATTAATGTATTTTACTGTTCAGAATGTATTAAGTGAGTGACCAGCCAACACATAGACTGCTTCTGGTGAGACATCTTCTTAATACATACTAAGATGCAGATGCAGTATTGTTCATCTGCTCTTGTTTTGGACTATCAGTCACGTCTTTTCTGAATAATAAAAATTGCAAGATGATTTTGTAACATACCATAAATAGTCAATGAAATGTAACTCAAATAAGTAAATGACGATTGTCTGTAGTTAGGTTTTAATCAAACCACTACTCTGCAACCTTTTCTTATTTTAGAAGATACCTGCAGGTGAAGAGCAAGTCATTGAAGACATTGATGACCCAAGTCATTATAGGTATGTTAAGGCAAATATTTCGATTTCGATAAGGCTTTGATAACTTTCTGTTATTGGTGATTTAAGTAATGCCTAACAATTATCATGTGTATGGTAGAGAGGTATTCAGGCTTATTGTAGTGCCCTCTGGTGGAGCACTCATTTGGGACATGGCACAACGGTTTGAATGATACTCGCAAATTTTGTAGCAACCATGCTTAGTTTCGTAAAAGATGTTTTAAGTTTTAATCCTGCCCGTGATGTTTTATTTTTTTATTTAAATGCCTTTGATCCGTGTTAACCTGAACGTGTCAGTTGTGTGTCTTTTTCTGTCTCATAGTAATGTGTACTCTCTTGGAAGTTGACATAGAAAACTACTTGTACAGGTCTATAACCTGAGTAATAATTTTTGAAGCTCTTTGACTTTAAGAACTGTGATTGTGTCAAGTGAAGCTTTGTTATGGGACCTACTGTTAGCATTTTTGCAATCATTTACCCCCACTAACATCTAATCGCAACTGCCGTGTATTTCACAGTATTGAAGATGCCAAACAGAAAGCGGAGTACGACAAAATGATGAAACTGGCTGAAGAGAAGAAGCAAGGAGTTCGCCGGACAATCGCACAACTGCGCAGGAACTTCAAGAAACTCATGTTGAAGAATGACGAGCTGCCACCGCATCTACAGCTGTCTAAGAAGGTGTGATAAATGGCATGGACTGGGCTGGAGAACAAAATATTTTTTCTATTCCATTTTTTAAATCAACATTCAAGCATTATCGTAAAGTCATTATGTCTCAGTATAGATCAAGTGCATTTTATAAAATGTGGCAAAAGAAAATTGTAGTTGTTGAATCTCAGAAATGGGATACGATAATTATTCCCCATGTAATTCACACGAAAAAATTGCCAAACTTGTCATTTAAACGCTGGATTATTTTTTTGCATATTTGTGGTGAAAGTCATGCTAGCAATTCGTTCAAAGTTTCTTAATCTTTATTTCTGTTCAGAAATTTGAAACTTTTCCTTAATGTTGTGCACTAGATAAGTGAAAAGTTAATATGATAATTTTATTTTATAAGTAATATTTCATGATGTGTCTCTTAATTCTACTTGTTGATGAACTTGATTTGAATACGTTACTGTAGTTTTGTGTGGGGCTGTACTAAATGTGGACTACTATTGGTTTTTGCAGGAGTTTGAGATGGACCCAGAGATTAAGAAAGAACTGGAGAAACAGACGAAGGAGAAGATAGACTTGGTGAGGAAAGAGATGGCGTGGGACGCTGAGAAACACCAGATACAGCTAGACAAACTAAGGCAGAGGTGAGTTGGTGACTGCAAACTGCTCATAGAGCTTGGCCTTGGAACTATTTTCAGATGGTGCCCTCGTTCATCCAGTTAGTGTCTAAAGCTGTGGCCTCATTCCGGGCTTGGCTATTCAAAACCAATAGGGGGTAATAAAACGGTCGTCTTCTCAGCCAGAACCACAATCCCTTTGTTAAGCTGTGTTTACTTAAACAGGCCAACTGGAATATTTGTATGACTAATAGCAGTGCTCACATGTCAATTTCAAGAGGTCTATTTTATTTGCACATGACACTCATGAGTTACAACTTTCCCAAAACTCTCTAAGCCACTATGTGGATTTGTTACCCCTTCCAAGCCCGAAATGTGGGTGGCACAACATGACATAGGGACATCTTCTGCCTCATTTGCTGAGCATCCAGATGTCATATCTGTCACATGAAGTGATAAAGTTACTTTTTGAAAATATATGTCTTGCCTGAAACTCTGAATGATTGTATTGCGCACAACAAGTAGAGTTAGCTATGTCCAGTTATGCTAAACAGTAGAAAGCTGCAAAGTAATATTTTGACTTTTCTTATGCTAACCAGTCTAGTTCATCTGTGGATAATTTGAAAAAAGTAAAAATCTGCGAATAGATGAATTTTTCCTTATGGGTTCTATAATACTCATCATACAATTTTATTCCCCGGCACTATGTCGCAGTACCGATTGGACATATGATTTGTGTCTGGTCAGTTTCACTGCAACATTTGTCCTTAAAAGCATTTTGCCTCTTACACACCGCCTCATATCTGTGTCCTTGCAACAAATTTTATTTTGAACTCAGTTGTTTTCTACATGATCACACAGATGGTTGGCTTACAAATGATGTGCTGCTTTAACTGTCGGCGATCTGACTGCGACCAATTATTTTTACTGTTTCAGATTCAAAGCTGTGGTTGAGTGTGAGCGCATCGTGGTGAAGTCCTTCCGGTCACCACATGAAGTGAGCAGTTTCCGAGCAGCAAAACTTGACGAGAACTTCTTTGCTCACAAGTCTGAGATGGAGCGACGTCGGGCGCTTACTACACACAAAGAACTGACAGCCGAGACCAGCACTGATGTACTTGTTGGTAAGATGGGTTTGAAGATTAACATGCATTTGTTTAATAGCGTAAAAAGCAGATTTAATACGTTTCAGAGAGTAAAAAATCGTATTAACTAAATACAATTGCAAATCTTCTTTTTAAACTGGGGTTGGTTGTATTTAGACCTGACGTGTTGCCCACTGGTTAAGTCTGATAGTACTATGACTGTGCTGTATGTGCGATTAACGTGAATTGTGATGATACCTTCAGTGAAATTCTAGTGGTAATTTTTTCTACCGAGAAACTTTGTCTACACCTTTGCACTCGTTAGAAACCCACACATTTTCGCTGTGCCTTGTTCATTGTCATTAGATACGTATCAGAGCCATAGTGCATTGACTGCTTACAAGATGATGAAGGGTGATCTAAGCCCCTTTTGTATGGAGCAGAGCAATTGTGACATTAGTAGTGATTTCAATAGTAGCTCTTTGAATTGCGATAAATCATTTGTTTGTGTGTCGTCAGCATGCGTGATGCAGGACGTAAGACTGCAGCAAACGCTTGTAATAGACCACTTTGATATCTGCAGTTGACAACTGACTTTGTGTAGAATAGTCACTTATATGGAGATGTTTGTAATGTTATTGTTAATTGGAAGTCAATGACCCTTGAACTCTTCATGCCCTACTGTGACACCCACATTCACCTTCGCGTGTACATGTGTTCACAGGCCAGAAGTCCAATGAGAGTCTGAAGGCAGATGGCGTGACTGGAGAGGACACTCAGGCCAACATTAAGACGACTCTGAAGGGCAGCATGGGTGAGAGGATCACTAAGGCACTGGAGAAGGTGGAGGCCAAGAAGAAGAAGAGGGCGGTGAGGAAGGCTGAGGTGAGCAGTAGACATTTGGGTCACTGGAGGGTTAGCTGGTTGAGCAGTCTGGAGGGCTGAGGTGAGCAGTTGAAATGTGGATCACTGGGGGGTTAGCTGGTTGAGCAGTCTGGAGGGCTGAGGTGAGAAGTAGAGATTTGGGTCACTGGAGGTGGGCTGGTTGAGCAGTCTAGAGGGCTGAGGTGAGCAGTAGAGATTTGGATCACTGGGGGTTAGCTGGTTGAGCAGTCTGGAGGGCTGAGGTGAGAAGTAGAAATTTGGGTCACTGGAGGTGGGCTGGTTGAGCAGTCTAGAGGGCTGAGGTGAGCAGTAGAAATATGGGTCACTGGGGGGTATTGCAGATGGACGTAAATTTCACTGTTGGCATGATGTCAACGTGATTGTTCAACAACTGTATCATGACACATAATGATGTGATGGTGTTGTTAATGTCATGAAAAGAGAATTATTAATGTTATGTTAATTGAGAAAGTCGAAAGAAAGAAAGGGATGACCTGTGGATGTAACTCGGTTTCTTGGTATAGTGTATCCTATTTGTTAAATAAATAAATTTTGAATTTAAAAAAGCAATTTGATGTCCTGAGTTGCTGCATTTTGCCAGAAGGGTGAGCAAGGACAGTACGCTAGTTGTCATTACGTCGTCGTATTGATTTTCATGATTTTTATTCTTGTGTTGTCATGTTCAGTTTCTCAATGTTTGGTTGAATGAAAATGAATTGTCATGTTGGGCATTTATGATCGACATATGTCCCGAATAATTAATAGATAAATGATACATGCATCGCAAACTTGTTACCATAGATGAAAAGGAGACCGAGGTAGGCGATATGAGGTCATTTAATATGACCAATACAATTACCATATAATGAATAAATAAAATTGGTAATCTCTTGTAAGATGGGCAATAAAAAATCGCCGGCCACGTGGAAGTAATAGAGAGTGACGAAAACTGGGAAGTAGAGGGTGGGAAAATTAATAAGTTTTGGAACGTACGACAATGTGGCTGGAACAATGATGAATTAAAAGTGAGGTTACAATAACAAAGAAAAACGCCTAAGGACACGTGACAATCATCAGCCTATAAGAGCCAAGAGCTGACCAAACTCGAGGCACGTGATAACAACAGACCAATAGGAAGGCTGGGAAAACGACGTGAAGTCCTACATAAGGGAATAATGGAATAGACCGAAATGAGGGGGGGGAAGGAGTAAGACGGGTCCATATGCTCACATAAATAAATTTGACGAGTGAAATACCAGTCATGACAAAGTTGCTTTTGTCAGGTCTGCATTCATGTGGGGATCATTGATTAGTGCTGTTTAGAAAAGACGGGACATTTTTCTGTCATGTTCGAACATTTCATACTTGTCTGTCGAACATATGTTGTGGCAAATGGCATTTTCAAAATAATAGAAATAATTGCAGGTGGCCAAGTGGACCCATTGCAATGGTCACTTGGAACCATTTTCATGCTTTATTAAATATTGAAGACTGAACTGAGGAGCCAGAGACCTGACTCAAGGGTCTAGCAGTGTGGCCCACCGGGATTCACTTACCCATGACCTCGAGTAAAGAAAGCGGACACTTATCACTCTTGGCCGCATTGCCTCCTGCGTTTACAAAAACTGTGACCTCTGTTTCAGTGGGACCACCTCTACACTAACAAACCTGACGATGATTATGAAGACCCTGCTGATGTGACCGCCATCAAGGAGGCTCAGGACAACATGGGCGACTTCAAGTTAAAGACGGCTGATGATTACGTTGTACCCGACCATCTACGTATGAACGTGGAGAAGGCTCGCTTTAAGCTCATGATTCTCAAAGACTTGGTTAGTCAATAGATGTCTCTGTTATGTGAACTTTGTGCCATCTTTCTAAATTGTTTGTTAATCAGCACAGCACAGTTTCACTTGTGACATTTCGCCATTGGTAATAAGTTTATCAAATTGTACAAGCTTGCATCAACCAGGGATACGTTCAAAATGAGAAGTGTTTATGTCATCTCGGGGGACGTAGTACAGCTGAAAATTGAATCCTAAACCCAATTAAAATTGTGAGCTGAAGCTCAAGTTTGCGCTATTACTCCATAATTCCCTGCCAACACAACAGCTGACTCAGCTGACTGTTAACAGTCAACAGGCACATAGTTGTAGGACATGATGAGGGGTCATAAGGGATTACATTAGGTGACCAAGCAGCTTAAGCAGCTGGACTGAATTCAATGGGCTGTTGTGTTTGCATTAGCAAACTCCAACTTTATGATCAATAATCATTGGATGGTCAGTTTTTACCTGTACTGGGTTCCTGATATTGGAAAGTGTTTAGCTTTAATATCTCTCCATATACAACAATATAATGTTGCCTATATATGTTAATACAAAGGACATGTGGACTGAGCATGTTGACTTTTGTAGTTCATTATAATGTCAGTATGTAGTGGGGCCATTTGCTTTTATTTCATGTCCCGTCTTCTAATTCAGATCCATGAGCGAAAGTACGCATTTAATCAAAAGCTGTTGGCCTTGCGCGACAAGAAGATTCGGATCATTGACGAGATCAAGAATGCTGTTGCTGAACTAAAGACTGTCCAGACCCAACTGGGTCCTGAGAAGTCCAAGTCTATACCATCGGTACCCGAGCTACACCCGGATGAGGTGCCTGAAAGGTAAGGTACTTACAAGATATCAGATACCTTAGTCTGTTGTATGGCTTTGTTTCAATGATTAATCTGAAAACAGTTCAAACTTGCTGTCTCATTTCCTCTACAAGAGTTGTTATGTGACAATGATAATGTTTTCTATATTCTAATCTACCTGTCAAAAGATTCCAGCTAAACTGCTGCTATGATTGGGATATTGTCAGAACTTGACATGATGAAAATGTTTGTTTACAAATACAGCATGCAACAGCTTAAAGCCTCAAGTGCAGCAGAATTTTTGTTTTTTTTTGTTTTCATTAATAAGATTGGTTACATAGCTTAATAGGTATGTCTGTGAATACTGTACATTTAGAATCAAATAATGTTTGAGCTCATTTTTTAGAAGAATCAGTTTTTTATTATTTTTCTTTTTAAGTGTTTTTTTAACAACTTGAGTTAACACTTGGAATTTTGCACAATTGCTCTTGGAACCAAAACAAGGTTTAATAACGATTAATTCTGTGATCAAATACTCCACTGTAAACTTGTTGTGTTACCGTTTGACTTTATATATCCAGTTCAAACTGTGGCTGCATGGGCTTAAAGTATGACAAGCACCTCGGTAACAAACATTGAACAGTGACTGCATGAACAAGGCAAAATGTTGAAGTCAGCGGTGTTTGTTAGAGTTAGTGGCTATAGGGAAAGATAATCAGGCATAAATTATTACTTCTTGTAGCCTGCACAAAAATCTCCAAGTGACATACTTCTCATTTAGCAACAAATAAATATTTGTGCTGTTAGATGAGATTTAAATTGTCGATGATTTCGGTATTTCACTGTACCATGGTTTACACTGTCTAGAAAAATGGAGTACACACGTGAGTCTCTGCTGCTCTTCAAAGAAAGGTACGAGAAACAGTTGTTGGCTGAGAAGATGGGTACCAGTGCGTCGGACGCAGCAGGCGGAGGAGGGGGTGGCTTTGGAGGATTTGGTGGAGGCAGTGGTGCTGCCCCTAGTAACAGTAGTCATCCTAGCAAACAAACAGTGACATCTATGGTGAGTTTTGAGAGTACATTAGAAGGACGTTGTTAGAAAAGAATTACAGAAATTGTGACTTTTTGTTTTTTTCTTTTACATCGATTTGTTTTTGAAACAGTTTCTTCTGTCTTTTCGTTGCGCTTTAGAGAATGTCTTGCGTGCTCTTTCTTACACCCGTTTAATTTAGCTATTTACCGTCTAAGCTATAGTCTGATCTGTCATTTGGTTTTGAGTGCAGAGCTAACAAATCTTCAGTAAGCTGGCAGTTTCGCTTACTATACTTTAGATTAGTTCTCTTCTAGCAAGTACCGTTTCTTTGTGTGTGGGCTTTAATATCTCTTCAACTGCCAACTTTATCCAGTTATAGACGTCACAAAATTTCCGAGATCTGTTATTCTGATAGCAGGACTCTCCTTATATGATTAGCTTAACTTTCTTCTGTTTCACTCATTCTCTCTGTCTCTAGCGCTCTGGCACTCGCCGACTATCCTCCACCATTAGTTCCCAGCAAAAGTTACTGAAGCAGGTTAGTTATAACTTAAAAGGATATCGAACCCAGTTTTGGCTTATCTACCTATATTAGAGACGACTTTCGCATCCAGTTCTCTGAAACAAAATGAGTGCTCTGTAGTCCTCGACAACCCTCAGACGTTTGAAAGCAAATTCTTTAAGTCCTAACAAAGTCTGCTGAACAGGCAAGTCTGACCTGCATTTCAAGCAAGTAACAGTGTAGGGAAAGCTCTGAGTCACCAAGAACAATAGTATCGACCTGTGGAACAGGAGGGTACTATGAGTTTTTAGTTGAAACCTGCTTTTATCACTCAAGTGTACGCCAATGATGCAGTAGCAGGTGAGAGAAAGAGGATTGTTCGAAATCACCAAAACACGGTTTAGTATCCTTTTAACCCAACAGACAGTCTGTTCAATTACACCCGGCCATGACGTTTCCTTTTGTTTCATGTAGTGAAATTTATCTCCTTGTTGTTGAGTTTTTTGCTTTGTGTTGTCAGTAGATCTCACTTGGTTACACGCACTTGGTGATGTCAAACAGTTCTCAGTAACCCGTTTGCTCCCTAGTGTGTGGTTGTCACTGCGGGTCCTTGTACTCATCAACTCTATTGCCCTTTATATCACGAATGCCTGTTCAATTGATTTTCTCATTTCATTTAAAATTAGGTCTCACCGGTTGTGCATTTTAAATACTTGTTAACCATTGTCTTTGAATTATGATTATCTTTTGATGATAAATATAACTCACAAAATAATAGTTCTTATGGTTTAAATTAATAGATTTTACCATTTAAGCTCTTTTTAGTTCGATAATCTCAACTTTCAAAATTATTGATTTGAACAATTTGCCTTTCACTATTTTTGGTGTCGACTAATATTCGCCTCACTTTTAACTAGCTTTTCTATTGTTTTGTTCAGCATGCCAAATCGCCCTCCAGTGGCCAACCACCAAACATGCAAGAGAGCCACGGAGAGTTGGATGCTTACAACGAGCTGTTGGCGGAGGAATCTGGCATGACGGAGCTGGAGATGCGCATCAAGATGGCAGAAGAGATCAGGTGAGTCATGAAAAGGATACGACATTTAGAACTGGCCTGTTGCCACTGCTGCCAGTAACATTGTTTGCCTGTAAAGTCGAGCTAGGGTCACAAAATTTTGATATCATGACTGTAAATAAACGTACACAAATGTTTCTAAAATTTGTCACAGCGCGTCTAATATTTTCTCCAAGATTGTGGAGCTGTTTTTTGTCTGGCTTTACGTTAATTAATCGCTGAAGTCATCGCCTTTGGGACAGCGGTGAAAATGACAACGTATCCAAGTGATGACTTATTTCCAATATAATGAGCTTGTAAGTGGGATAGAAAAAAATTGTTTACTTACATGATGAGTTAAGTGAAGTGAGGTAGCATGTAGCAGAATGCAAAGGACTGGTTTTCTAAAATTCATGCTATTTTTATTCACCAGTGTGAATTATAAAGTGTTTAAATGCAGATAACTATTCTATGAAAAAGTAATAAAAAAGACACGAGTCAAAAGAATGTGATAACACATTTCTTGATTAACCATAAGATTACTTTTTAACCATCATGTTAGCATATGCATTCCATGTGAAGGAGGTTTATCAATTAATGATAGAATATATGTTTTCAACTATATTTCCGAACCAATTTCTACAATGTCTGAACCAAATATGTTTAATGGATTATCTCAATACCTGAAGGACTATAGGATCTTCTCAGTTAAAAGAGGGTTCTGGTTGACAGCAAAAAAATTTCTGACTTCATAGTCTTTAAATCTCAAAGTATGACCGCAGGAAGCAAGCTAAGCAAATGTTTAAATATCTGCTAAAGATCCTTCAGCCCCAGTTTACAATAAATATGCACAAAACGTAACTACTTGTGTTCATGTATTTGGATTCCTCACTGCAGATTGCTGTACCGACGAGACACTTTGCTCAGCAAGATTGAGAACACGGTGAAGTTGTTTGATGCTGAACTGCGCGTGCTAGGTCACGAGAAGGCTAAATGTGGAGTCGATCTCAAGAACGCTGATCTGAGGTATGATCATTTCTGTGTCAGTTTGACGCAGTGTAAACTAAAAGAATGTTTTACAAACTTTGCCCTTTCGGGAGGTAAGGCTTATAGACTCCCTTCATTGCTATTCATTGAACTGTCATGGTTTTGTTGCTTGCATTGTAATGTGCCAAACAAGTACACTTCTTTGTGTAGATGCTCAATAAATAGTTTTCTTTATTACTAATAATTGTAATTATTGTGTGATTTACTCAAAAAATATACAGCAATAGGTTTTCTAAAAAGTGGCAATGTAGGTCTTATCTAATAAGTGCATTGAGCTAAAACTTATAGTCTAGGATCATCATAAAATGGTGACTTAAAAAGCCGGTTTTATTGTTGGCAAGATTTTCAATTACTGTAAAACTTTTCTTCCTTTCATTCGTGTGTTGCCCATTGACAGGCGTGTACTGTAAGACCTTTCCTTTCAATCGTGTGTTGCCCATTGACAGGCACGTTACCCTGTTTGAGGAATTGATGTTGCTGAAAGAGTATGAGAAACATGAGAACGTTCTGGCTGAGAAACTGGAGCTGAAACAACGTGAGAAGTTGGACATGCACAATAAGGTATGGTGATTAGTTATTGGTCAGGAGCATGCGGATGATTGGTTGCTGGTCAGAAGCTTGCAGATGATTGCAATGGTTACTGGTCAGAAGCATGCAGATGATTGGTTATTGGTCAGAAACGTGCAGATCATTGGTTACTGGTCAGAAGCATGCAGATGATTGGTTACTGGTCAGAAGCATGCAGATGATTGGTTATTGGTCAGAAGCATGCAGATGATTGGTTATTGACCAGATGCATGCACAATAAGGTGCGATGGTTGATATATCAGTTTTAATCTGATGTAACTTCCGTTATAAATGACGACTCTCACTTGTAGTAGTGTGATATATATTTATTCAAGAATACACAGAACATACAAGGAAAACAATGACAAACCCAGAAATTGCAAGGCATTATATCTGGGTTGTAGACAGTACAATTAGATGAAAGTAGAAAACATAGAACACTATATAGATATAATAATTGTGGTTGTATGGCAGAGGGTCACTTAACCACAGTGTATCAGTCATGTCTGTTTGTAACACTCTAGTTTGTTTATAAGTAATTAGATGTCAACAATAGCAATAGTGGATATACCTTAATTTTTCTCTTAATTAGCTTTCTGGTAAATTACCCATCATTTCTGTCATTCCGCTTAAACTCAGCCATCGTGAGGGAATTTGCTTTCTGCTTGTGCTTAGCCACCACGATGGAGAGTAACAGGTTAATTTTGTCTGAATACTTTTGGCTTGTACTGTATTCTGCCTCAGTTCAGTGAAACTTGAGCTACTGAATTTTAATATTATTTCTACACGTGTGCAAACCCCTGCTACACAAATCTCATTTACTTGCCAAAACATTTTCTAACTCCAATTGTATTTTGATTTTGACTCAATTGTGCAGGGTATTTTGTGAAGTCTGAAGAAATTGTTCACGATACATGCAAATGCAATTATGTAATTTCTCTTGCAATTCTGGTAGTTAAGAATTGATAACATGGTAATTATTAATTCCTATTTCATTTGATATTAAATTTGCAGATTATTGAGAACAATGATAGGCTGGCAACCAAACAGAAAGAGATTGAAAAACTTCTTGAGAAAGAAAAGGCACTTGACGGTACTTTCATGGCTTCCCTTGGTGACAATAACAAGTTTGCGGACTACTTGACCAAAGTGTTCAAGAAGAAGATTAAACGCAAGAAGGCGAAAGCCACGGAAGACGGAGGTTAGTGACTTTGAACGTCTTGTCTGTCAAAATGTAGTGTGAAATTTGTGTTTCTGTTTTGATGTGCCAGGTGTTGAGATAAAATGTGAAGTGTAGCATGATGGTTGTGTTAGTAAAATATGTTAAAATGTCCAAATATTTTAGCCCTTCATCAGTGGTAGGCACAAATCAAAAGGTGGTTCACATACAAACATTCTGTATTTTTTGTACATTTATTCCCAATAACTCATAAAGCTGTGCAATCTAATTCACAGTGATAATCACATACAACACGCAACAAGGCTAAAATTTAACCATCTATTTTTAAATCTAGCTAGCTGTATATTCTTTTGGAAAATGTATTTCTCCGTACTAATGTCCGTACTCTTTTAACTTTTGTTTTTCTCAGAATTATGAAAGTCTTACATTTCAATTAGCTATAATACTTGTCTAAGTATGAAAAAAAATGTTTTACAAAAATTATTACACATTGTCTCATCAGCTATAGTTCTTCTAATATATATCTTCATTCAATTCTTTGTGTATGTGAGACAATAAGCCCTTGCTGAAAATTACGTTATCTTTGATCAGGTTCAGATGAGGAAAGCGATGAAGACTCCAGTGACGATGACTCAGACTGGGATGAAGACGATGAGTCAGACTCTGAGGGTGGAGGTTATGACCTGGATATATGCCCTGCTGGATGTGACCAGGTAATAGCAACATAAAGAGCACTGGAGAAAGAAAAATTTCAAGCATAACTTTGAGAGTTGAGAAATACTGTAGTGCAATGAACAACCGAATGTAATTTGTATGCTAATGAAAGTTCTTACGCACACGGGGTGGTTTGTTTGCAGTTAGTTTGTAAGTGCGTGGTCATCGGATACTCTTTCTGTATGTTTGACCTATGTCCGGCATGCCCTATAAAACTGCACTTAAAAATATAATGTAACACTTGTGAAATTTGATGTCTTCACAAATCTTATGCCCTTGTATCTTGTATTTTTCTCAAATCTTTTTGGGGTGATTGCTATTTCAGGCACTTTATGACAGCACATGTCAGCTCAGAGAAAAACGTCTTGACTTAGAGGAGGCCTTGACAGAGGAGAAGAAAAACAGAGACCAGCTGAAAAAAGATGGTGAGCAGTTACAGAAGAAGGCCAAGGCCATACAGGGGGCGCTGAAGATGGCAGAGGCTGATTTAGAGGCATTCCAGGTATGAGATTGTTAAGGCTGTTTAAGACTTGTTATTTTGGAGGATTGTTTGAGGGAGTATGTTTACTTAATTATGGTTTGTTGGTTGTGCAGCACTTTCAAATTGGTCGAGTGCACGCCTGCTATTTGGCATTTATGTTACAAAAAGTAAATTAGCTGTTTAATAGAACGATCATGGTTTATTGTCATGACAAGATGCCTGTACACTATTTCACAGATGGTACATTTAGCACTCATTGTAACAAGGGCATGCTCAGGATTTCATGAATAGTGCTCGACACAAAATATCATAATTTGCCACTGCTTTCTTGTACAAACTCACTGTATCAAGAATAGTTAGTCCTTGGCCATCCAAATTTTCCTTAGATTTGCCACTGCATAGACATCTTCTGCTACATCATAGATAAACATGCCAAGAATTGTATGATGATACTTGGCTTACCTCAATTTCAAACTGCTGTCTGCTCCTTTATTAGCCTTGGTAATTGTCCATTAAGTTGTACTTAGCCGTGAATTAACGAGGAGCAGAATACTTTCTAATGCTGGTTCCAGCCCGGTGTAGACTGTATGTAAACAAGTTTGTAAAAGCTCCAATGACAGCATCAGCAGCCTGCTGCATACACAGTGATGTAATTTCCTACAGTTGCATTGTTTCTTTGAAGATCGCTGGCGGATTTCGAGGTAAACGAAACAGTCATGTTGCCCGATCTCGAACGATAAGGTTGTCAACGTAGGATTCTTTTCACGAATGATTATGGAATTTCTTTCTTTTTGTCTTACAGCTTGAGAAGCAACAGAAGCTGAATGAGCTGGACATAGTGGTGACGCACAAACTTCACCAGATCCAACACGTGGTCAACGGTGTGCTGCCGCAGGACCTGTCCTCCTGTCTCGTCTTCGAACTGCCAGACGTGACACGGCTCCAGCACAGGATCAAGGAGTTGGAACAGGAGAAAAGCCTGCAGAAGAAACAACAGAAGTAAGTGTTCCTTTGGAATAGAGATAGACTAAGTGTTAATGTGATGTCAGTAAAGGTTTTCTAGAAATGGACTAGTATGAGTATAGTTACATTGCTTATTAATGGAGATATTGATACAATAGATGTTAAAGTGATATAGTTATCTAAATTTTTCTTAGAAATGGACTTTAGTATGATGGAAGTATACATTCCCTAGACATAGGAATGGACTAAGATGTTAGAATATACGTCACCATTTCCTAGGATGTAGATAGACAAAATATTACTATGACAGAAGAGAGAATTTCCGGTTATTCACTGATCTGAAGTCGACATGTTTGCTCCAGCTGCACAGCTAACTGCTAGGTGGTCGCAATAAACAAAAGAACAGCGATCATAATATAACAATTTGTAAGCATTGTTATTGGACAGTTTTGATACATACAAGCACTAGTAGATAAACAGTTCCCTGAGAGGAGTAGATAGAAATGCCAATGTTTCTTGGAAATAAAAGTGGTTCATTTGTCACAAAGAATAAACTAATGGTTTTTCTTAACCATAACTTTCTTGTTTTCAGGGAAGCCAAGAAGAAGCATGTCAACTTGATAAAAGATCGAAAACTTTTCCTCGCCAAAATTGAAGAAATGAATGAAGCGTGTGACAAAGCAATGATCGCCAAGTTTGGACGCATTGTTGACTTGGAACGACTGGAACAGGTCACAGTTAACAGGAATATTGAGGAACTCAAGGAGAAGTTACGCATCAACGAAGTTGTGTGTTCTGAGGAGATTGCAGAATGGGAGGTGGGTACTTTGTGTCGCAGAGGTTTGCACTTTCTCCAAAAGGGGTATGCTGGCTATTTTTTATTGGTTTTAGCCAAAATTGGGAGTGAATGTTTCTATTTTTGATGTAGAGTTTGTAAACCATCAATGGCGCTCTTTTAAAAATTGCTTGAGAAGAATCAGAGGTATTTAAACTGTCTATGCGTGGTTACACTTTGGACTGAGTGCAGTTTACCGAGTGCGTCAGCATCTAGTTTTTCTGTGGCATATTTGAATTAATTTTATTTGTATGGAAAGTTGTAAATAGTTTGACCATGACTGTTGCTGCATACAGCTTTTTAGTGACTCAGCTACCGCTATGTTACCAACCATTTTCTAATATTTTGGTACTGCATTTTATTCCAGAAAAAGATATCGCGAACAAAAGACGAAATCACTGCTTTAACGCGACAGAATACAGAACGTCTTGAAATGCTGAACATGCTCACGTCTGAGAAAAAAGTGTTGCAAAGCACTCTGGACTCGCGTCAGAAACACCTGGTGAGTGGGTTCTCTTTGTGTTCTGTGTTCAGTGTTCTTACAGAGAAGAACGGGATTTACATCTTCAGTCTGGGAGAGTAGAAAATGAATGTTTTGCTCAAGGCCACAGTTCCTACAAAATTTGAGAAATTCGTAATATTGGGCTCCCAAATTTAATTGCACTGGCAGCAATTTTTACTGATGTGTAAATGATCAGTGTTGCTTCTTGCTAACTTCAGAGTTATTTCCAAACCTTTTTATGCAAAAAAGCAGGCACTGGTCCACACTTTGAGAGATGATACATGCAAAACACACCCGTGTCACAAATCTTAGAACGAGGAAAATTCAATTTGAACGTGGATTTCGGTGCTCCAAATTCCGAACACTGTCCCAAACTGGAAATTTTTTACCGTACTAAGTCTCAGAAACATGGCATCTTTAGGCAGGTGTATATCTGCTTTGAATGTCCCGGTATTTGATTGAATGGTTTGCTTCCAAATGAACTCACTGCCTTGTTATTGCTGTTGTGCTCAGATGACTTACAAGGATCTGGTAATACGTGTTAAGAGGAGAGTAATAATTTTGTGTCATTGCAGTATGAATTAGTTTCTCAATTTTTCTTTATGATTTACAGATATATTCTTTAAAATCATGTTTTTTCTCTATCTGTTACATGATAATTAGTGAGTGATTTTTTGCAGTGTATTATTTCTACTGCTGTGTCAGTTTGGTGAAATGTATTAACTTGTGTTTGTGCCTGATAATTTCTCCAATTATTTGATGTGGGCACAGACAAACTTCTGTAGTCTGCACTGTCAAGTGAAAGAAAACTGTATTATTTGTCAGTGTTACAGAGTGTTTACTAGACTATGGCGGTCATGGAACTGAATAAAGTAGTCTCTTATGTGCCAAAGAATGCGTTTTGGTTAAAGAAGCCATTTTGGGAAATTATTTTCCGTTTTAGAAAATCTGTTATCTTTCTAGACTAAAATTTGTTCACACTTATCTGGATTATCTTGTTTTGCAATACAGACAAATTAACTTCTTTGAATTCATGTTCAGGAATTCAAGGACTGTCTGTCTCTCCCATAGCAACTGACACTGGTGCCTCTGTTGTGCAAAACCTTTTATTTTCTCACCTCTTTACTTTGAAGAATTTAATTTGAGGCTATGCTAATACTGACATTATATTGTTAACGATATAGCAATCTAAAAATCTGTACTCTCCCCAGGGTGGTGAATATAGCGGTGCCCGCAAGACTGACCTTCATGAGCGCCAGCGCCTGATACAGTTAGTACAACTACAGGCCCAAGAGGTGGAGGCACTCAAGGAAGAGATCATGTTACTGTCACGGAAAGGTGGCCATATACTACCGCCGGCCCAGCCGCCCCTGCCACCAGGCAACAGAGTAGGCAGTAGTCACTAGACATCTAGATATTTGACCTTTGGTCTGTGAAGGCTTACATATTGTGCAGCTTCATGTATAAGAACACAGAATTGAGAAGACAATATTGCCATGGAAATGGTGGTGAATTAATTTTATGTCTGCATTCCACTTGAACATTAATCGTATGTCTGCACAAATACAAGATTGTGCAATTATGCATGAAATTTGTTCATCTTTTGAAAACTCATGCAGCCTTCAAAAGTTGCATGTGACTATTGTGTAATTTTTTATTAAAGGAGGAGTATTTATTAAAATGACATATACCTGAACACTTGGTTATTTTATTATAATTATCAAGGGGTGAACCAAAAAACGAATCCATAAAATTGTTCTTAATCCTTTGCTACATAAATTCATTTTAGAGTTAAATAGACTTACACTCATCAGTTTGTGGTCAATTCTTCCACAAAGTTTGGACAATACGAGACAGTTTGCATGGAATTTTTTGTTCCTTCTACAGGAATTAAAATTGAGAATGTTATGCAGAATTTTATGGTTTCAGCCTTTTGGGTCACTCTGTACATATTTCAAACAGTGTGTTGTCTCATGCACAGGAACTCGATAACTTTTCACAAACCCAGCATAGCTATTTTCTCTGGGAAAACTTTTCAGCTAAAAAGCAATTTTGATTTGTGTCACAGCCTAAATGCTTTCTGAACCTACAGTCCCAAACGTTCAAATTGCATCAGTGGCAATCTGGTGTTTTCTTGACGTTCATCAGCTGGTTTCAGTCCGCAGTCGTTTCCTTAAAGCACCGAACAAATGAGAACCCGTCTTGAGGTCTTCATCATTAACCAGACCAAGGTATCACCCTTTCTCAAAACGTGTTAGAGACGTAAGGAATGACGAGTATTGTCTTTTTGGAAGTGGAATACCGTCTTGACCCGGTGATAGCTGACTGTCTGGGAAATGCGCGTGCTCTCGACTCACAATGTACATAATTATTAAAATCTCCATTAGCAACACCACTCCCAGCATTTTCATCATCTTCACATTCCAATCAACATATCCCATCCGTGGTAAATTTCTCGATGGTGTACCTAACTGCAGATTCGCCTCAATGAATGCGACATCAGGGTCCTTCAAATGAACTTCTCAAAGCCACCAGTCGAATGTAATTCGTTATTCCCACCTCAATTCGGTAAAAAGAGCATGATTTCAGTCCCCTTCTTGGTAGTAACGTAGGAAGACACTATGAAAAATACGACTGAACTTCTGTTTCAAAACATCGATGTCTGACAATCTTAAAACGCACAAGCTATTTGGAGAATCAATAATTTCTTGGATTGCCAGCTTCCATTATGAGCTGAATCTTTCCTATGGCCGGGAAGTGATTACTGGTCTCAGTGGTCGACTCTAATCCATATATACTTCCAGTTGCAAAGCAGATCGAGGACAAGAAATAGTGATCAATATCAGGACTGTTTGTACAAGTTTATTTTTGTTGACATGACAACGTGAAAAGATTTGGAAGCTCGTGATAACATAATGTTTTCTTCAGAGTTGTTTTCTATTATCTTGTCATCGACAGTCACTTTTTATAAAATTTAATTTGAAATAGCAGCTATTCACAAATATATTGAGTTACCCGACTATGATTTGCAAAACGCTCCCGATTTTGTTATTTTAGTTACTGGAAATTATTGTGTGTACAATACTGGTGAAAACGAAGAAAAGATTTACTATCTTTAAATAAGAAATCAAGCGTTCTTGACGAGGTCTTACTTAAAAAGCGGATTCCGCGTTAACCAAAAGAAACACACATTTTCAAAACAAGCTACTGTTTCCATGTCCCATATAAACTATGCATGAAACATTAGGGAACTGACGAAAATGGCCCCGACAGGAACACAGGTGCTCATCTTGTTTCTGCATGCACCACTTCTATTGCGAAGCTCACAGTCTGTGCTGGTCATTGAGTCTGCTCAAAAACAAAACACGAACCCTTTGATGTGCTATTAACATCACTTTTCTATACCATGCATCACTGAAAAATAAATCACCAGCAAAAGAATACCGACTTGGACATTGCTACGGCCTAATTTCATCTTTATAGAGATGAACAACCAATTGTATTGTTTTATGGACGATGGCCTAAACGTCGGTAATCGACGCTGGAAGTTTCTCTGTCAGATAACCGGGTACGTTTCGTATCCGAGCCGAGAGTAAGTCATGATTAATGTTTTTAGCACTCGTGGGGCATCAGTGCGTGCGTGTTTGTATTCCCATGAACTTTGAACAGTATATTGAAATACTGAAAGCGGCATTACCCCGTGTTTTTATTGTCAAAAACAAGACCACTTATGGATGTAAAAGTGGACTCAAATTGCTTCTAAGTTAATTTTGAGGTAATTTCAAGGATTCAAAACAAATGACAGTGAAAAAGTTGAAATTGCTTCATAATCTGATGTGGACTTTCTAAGTCACAATGACCGTAAACGTCCCTTGCGTGTCTTTTGATAACTTGCATGAAATGAAAGGAGCGTTTTGCTTTTTGTGCTAGAAATGGCCAATATCCAAACATGCAAATTCGGATCGCTGATGAAAATACGGAACTTCCGATCGAAAGGACGAACTCCGATGGAAAAGACAGATATTCCGATTGGACAGATGGACTTTCGATGAGAACAGAACAAAAATATGAAGAAATGCATGCGCGCACCCAGCCTTCAAAATGGGGAGCTCGAATTCCTATGGACCTTTTGCTAACAAAAAAGCAGGCGGACTAAAAGTTAAAAAAAAAACAAAAAAAAAACGAGAGCACCACTGTGAATTGCCCACTTCGCCAAATGGGTGCGCGCATGAAATGTGATGACCGAATGGTTGCGCAATATCAGAGTCATTAATTTATTTATTAGTACTAAATTTAAAACTTGTGATAATCACCGATTTTGAGATGGATATTGTTACTCTCGCACCAACTGTCAGCTCAAATGAGGCCGGAGTCCAGCACATTTTCAGAAGATGGATTAATATTTATAAGAATTTTAATATTCTACTTTTTCGTTCGGGAGCACATCTTTGATATTTTGACGGCTCTTGAACAAAACTAATTTTTAGCATGTAAAAAAGCTACACAAAAAACGCAAAATGAAAACCAGGGCTTGAACTTCACAATCACGACCTCTTCATTTCCATTTCTTGTCCGTACTTCGCATGTTTAGGTCTGTCCTATCTATTTTCTAAGTCCACCGTCCTTCCCTTTCGTTGGTTCACCCTGTATAGGAAGACCGGGGCTAGTTCGACCCTTTTTTGAAAAAAGTGCAATATTGTGGAAACTATTTAAGCTGGTTCATTCACAAGCGCTGTGCGAGAACTGCGGTCTGTCAGCCAATATATGGTGCAAATTTAAGCGATGTAAGCGCACATGTCTTGTAGCAATTTTCGTTTAAGATGTCCACCTTCGGGAGCCTAACTTGCCCGGGGCAAGTTGGGCCCACCCACGGGGCAAGTTCGGCCTCCATTTCAGTACTCTTAAAATGAACAAAAACACATTTTTGCAAAATTTTGTGTTGGTGTATGCTTGTTTATTTGTCCCAAAGAACCGTAAATTACGCAAGAACTAGGGCTTGAATGTCAACTGTCTATTAAAAATACTTCCCAAATATCATAATCTTTCACCTACTAAACTGATGATCGAATGCCACTTGTTTTACGTAATGAGCTATTAAAAGTAAACACGTGAGACTTTAAACGTATTTGCTTTAGTCCTCATCCGAGTTACAGCTGTGGCACACAATGGAGGACAGCATCCCATCGTCAGCGCATTCCTTTGCACTCTACGCAGGGGACCCACTTTTCTCTACTCCTGCTGTTAGAATATGGGTCTAGTAGACAAACGAGGCAAAACACTCCAATTCAGACTCGCTGTCTGAAGATGGGGATGACGATTTCTCTTCTTTTTGTTTTGGTTTTGTCTTAACAGCAAGCTTTTTCGCAGGTTTCTTATTTTTTTCCCTTAGTCTGTTCTCTCAAGGCTTCTTTCTCTGGTGTGTAGGTGAGAATGGCCGGTTTTTTCCGTTTTCTGTTTCCAACTGTGGTTTTCCGCGGTGGAGCTGTTGAGCGGTCTTAATGTCTGTAGCAGTGGCAGCAGTGGCAGCAGTGGTAGTGGTAGTGGTAGTGGTAGTGGTAGTGGTAGTGGTAGTAGTAGCAGTAATACACTTTATTCACGTTACGACAAAAATACAATTAATACAAATTTACTCTTATGGAGACTCTGTGAAGGACCCGAAAGGTCCACTGACCACGGAGACACCAGAGAATAAAAAATACAGTGTTACAGATAATCAGAATTGCAAAATTAGGTGATAATGTAATTTAAAACTACTTGTAAAAACGTTAGGAGCGCACTCAAGTTCGTAACTTTCAAAAACAAACGTTTTTAAAATAATTTATAACAGAGGATAATGAATGGGTATTTTTTTTTGGGAAACACTTTCAAGTTCGTAACTTTCAAAAACAAACGTTTTTAAAATAATTTATAACAGAGGATAATGAATGGGTATTTTTTTTGGGAAACACTTTCAGGAAGGTTATTAATGATATGAGGTAGGACATTGCGAACTGAATCTTTAGTACAACGAAGAGTTTGTAAAGTCGTTTTCTAGTGAATGTAATGTTCATGAACAGACCCACGGGTGGCGAAAAACGTCTCATTTCCTTGATTATCGGCAATGACGGTATCCTGAATCTGATTCCCCGAAGGTGGACATTTTAAAACGAAAATTGCTACAAGACGGGTGCACATACATAGCTTAAATTTGCACCATGATATTGGTTGACAGACCGCACTTCTCGCACAGCGCTTATGGATGAACCAGTTTAAATAGTTTCCACCATATTGCACTTTTTTCAAAAAAAGGGTCGAACTAGACCCAGTCTCCCCACACCAAGCTTGTGAATGCCAACTTTGTCTACGCTGTCAAATACTGTCTTTTGATGCTTGAAAAGTCATGCAGGCTTACGTTTGTATAGTTTCTGTATATAACCCTTCTACCTCTTTTGTACATATTAATTTCTCATTTTATATCGGTCACTTACACTTGCGCTACTGTCTATACCGATGTAAAATAAACATTTTACTTGCTTGCTTGCTTGCTTGCTTGCTTGCTTGCTTGCTTGCTTGCTTCATACTAATGCCGGGGGAACGGGCCCACGCTTGGCGATATTCACCGGGATTGACTGCTTTTGGACAGGGGATTCTTTATCTGAGATGATACTTCCAACTACTTTAACGAAGTCTAATATGTTTTCCTTAGTACGCCAATAATTTTTTATCTTCCGTCAATATTTATTCTCCATCGGCCGCCATGTCTTTGACAAGGCCACTCAGACTCGCGAAATTGGCAGTGATTTGTGATGAATTTTAAGCAATAGAAGCGACCCTGTGTAACTGACCGTTAATGAGGTCAAAGTTCAAGGATCACTGAAAAAGTTTCCGATAGCGCACTTGAGCCACTTGATCATATGATTTTACAACGATCTGCCATCACCATGTTAGCCACACAAAGCGCGTTTTTACGTGCTTGTCTCTCGCTCATGTTGTGGAATGCTTCTACAATACAAGGAACACTGGAAGATGATTTTTGGAGGCAAAGAAACAGGACAATTTCCGTCGAAAATCTCATGAGAATTGGTGGTAAAATCAAGCTGACCAAAGATGAAGAAAAGGTTAACCAAAAATTGATGCAGTTCAAATTTGCCGAGATAAAGAAGTCTCAAAGTACAGGCTACTATCCACCTAGTAATCATTTCTTCTTCGCCAAAGCTGCTATTGAAGACAGTGATGTGTTTAAGTTGATCAAACGGATGCCAAAAGGTAGGACTTTGAGACTGGGCTGTCGCCTTGAGTCGCGAGTGCGCGTAAGGCTGACATGGCCACGGTAGGCCTATCACTCGGATTATTCGTTGGCGGTGTAATGGATTGCCAGTCTTCGTGCAGACATTTAATTTTCCCCTGATTAATCAATTGTTTTGTTTGGAATGTCGGCCAATGGTAAATAGTTTCCGAAGAAATGGTTTATTAGTCACTTATAGTCTGTATACCTAGTGACTGTAATGAAACTCCCAGCTTATACACGACAATCAAGACAAAACAGACAAACTCTAGCCATCGGTTGATCGGTACAGATGGCTAAGTTAGTATTAAGTCACACACCTTGCCCCATAGGTAGACATTGTAGGACCAACTATGATTAGCTGTGTAGTTGTTTGTGTGACAACAATAACAGTACATGCACCTGATCTACTTCTTTATGTAATTAAGAAAACCATCTCTTCACTACTACTAGGGCAGTACCACCGTCTCTACTGTCCCACTAGTGAGGTGACATTGGCCATCCCATAGGCCCTCCATAAGCTGGAAGTTTTCCCATGAATTATGCCTCACACTGATTAAACCATCATAGTCGTGTTGCTACCATTTGTGCATATAGATGGGCACCTTTGGAGGCTGTTGATTAGCATGATATGTCTGCTGGGGAGGGTAAGTGTAAAATGGCAAGTTGCCAACTCTTATTGAAGGACTATTCGAAAAAATGCGGGGGTATTTGTTCGAACTGGGAAGAGTCAATAACATCACCTCCTAGCTAAAGATGGTCCCTCTCTTTGCAAAAGTTACTTATAGCAATGCCACTTTGTATTAATTATAATTCGCCGAAAAGCTTCTGGTGTATGGAGACCCCATGGGATGGCCATCGTATCTGCTGCAGTCAGCTGAAAGTGTGGTACTGTCTTTCTCGATCTTCACCTACTGTATGCCATTTGGAGAAGGCAGTGCGGTCCAGTGATTGAGATACGTAAGTGTCCAATTCCTTTACTCAAGGTCAGGGGTTCAAGTCCCACTGGAGCACACTGCTAGACCTTTAACTCTTTAGCTTGATTTCAACTATTAAAGAATTAAAAATTGCTATCAAGTGATCAGTGCAATGGGCTCACCTGAGCGGCCTGCATACTTCTGCAGGTAAAACGAGTGCCAAACTACCTACAATTATTTGTTTTACTGTGCGCCTTAGACTGATCAATGCAAAATTTCTATGTTAGAATCCCAAGTGCCTAATCCCTAAAGTGCATGTATGCAGATCAAGAATTGGCAATAATATCCTTCAGAACTACAAGAATAGGAAAAAATCTTTTCATTTCAAGGCTACCCAACTCTGAAACAGTCCACCGAATGATCTATGCAAAACAGCCTTTCCTTTTTTCTGCGGACTAATCTGGACTTGAACCAGTCTCAAATATGGATACTCGCTCTGTCAGTATTGTTGGCTCCACTGTGTTGTTTGTATAGTGTCTGACTACAGAATGTAGTTATCTTAAGTATCAATGTCTTTGTTCCATTATTTTCTCTCTCCTTCAACAAATTATTATGCCGGTACATTCACATACTAGGCTTTGCACTACATATATCGTGTTTTGTTCCTTTCTGGCATTATTTCTAATCCTGTATTTCCTATGTTTATTGACCATTATAACAGCCCCTCGGTGGAGTGATGTTAACAAATATGTTACCAGAACAACGTTCAATAATTTCTTGATTCTTGAGATACTGGGAAGATGCATTTACCTTAGTATGAGGACATAAGCATGGTAGTTGATGCTGACTCCCACATCTTGCATTATGCAGGTGCCTACGGCTGGTTCAGGGCTTCTTACAATTACTATAAGTTATTGAGCTTACCTTACAGTTATCTGAAATGCACTGCAGGATTTTATGCAGTTCGTAACTTTCTTTTTTTTCCCGCTGTCGAAAAATAATTTCTTGACTTAGACCACTTAGGCACTTATGACAAAAATTAATTAAAATTGGATCTCACTGATCTGTTTCTTTTCTCGGTTAGGCCTAGGTGGCCACTAGGTGACCAACTAGTTCTCCACGCTAGCATTCTGAAGCAGGTCAAATGGACAACCAGGCACTTTTTAGTATATAAATTAAGTGACCAGATGGGTTGGGCCCACTTATCGAGCAATTTTAAAGAATTGTCATCTATTCCGAAGCCCAGAAATCATTTTAATCTGAAACAAGGGACAAGTTAAGACGAGCTTTATGGCTGTTTGTATTTTTTTTGGCATGAGGTAGTTACATAGTGTCTTGAACATGAAAATCATGTACCAGCTGAATTAATATTATTCGTTCTCATTTTGCAGGTGCAGCCCTACACTTACATGACTCTTCTATGGTTGATGCCCGATGGTTTGTCAAGCAGACGTATAATGATTCCTGCTATATGTGCTTTCAAGGAGGAAAACCTACATTTAAATTCATGGACAAGATCCGGGCAGATCCAGGTAACTATTGATCGCGCGTCTGGAGCACATTCAGGATATGGCCAATTTTATTCTTATGGAAATTAACGAACCGTGTTTCCAACAATGTTAATGCGTGGTTTAAAACTGTTTAATTCTGTGAAAATTCTCATTTATGGTTGAATCTTTTAGAATGTTGCACACTCATTTAATGGGACGTTATTGTCAAGAAAAACGATTGTCTCAGTGAGATCACCCATGGGATGGAATCAAATCTGCAGCCCATGCACTTGTTGTCTAACACTCTGAAGGTGGCGCTTAATTCCACTCAATAAATGGCAGAGTATTTAAGTACATTTAACTGGTACAGTCACCGTCCTTGGTACCAGCGAATGGTAATAGGCGATTTGTAATAAAAGTCCAAAACACAACAGATTTTGTATATTTTATAGTTCTAGACAAAGCTAATGACTACAAGAAGTCTATCCTGTCCTGAAATAGTCTGAAAAGTGCATTTTTGTCAGTAAAACCGATTAAGTCTCTTAGGGCTATGTAGTTTTCAGAAGTCTCACTTTTAATGACATTAAGAAGTAGCTATTGACTTAAATGGGAATTTCTAAAAACTTCTTTCAGCATGTGATCAACCGTGGAGACCTGTCAGCTATTACAGAAAGTCCATGTACAAAACACCTGCCATGTTTGATGAGATGTAAGTCCAGTACCAGTTTTGTGCAGGGCCTTAATATTCAGGGTTTGGCTATTCACTGATCCACAGGGGATAATAAAATAATCCTCAGCGAGGACCACAAGCCTTTTATTACTTACACAGGCGAACTGGGACAGTTGTACATTAAAAGCAGGATTCACAAAAACTGCTTTCATTAATTTACATGTCAATTTCAAAGTGCCTATTGTGTTTTAAGGACGCACGATTTACAACCATCTGCAAAATTCTAAGCCACTTACTAGTTGCTCCCTCCAAGCCCAAAATGAGAATCGGGAGGGGGTGAAGGGTATGGTATGTGCGTGCATGCAGATATTTATGGCTGATACTGCCTGGGTAAAACTCTCTCACAGTGTCAATAATTAACTCCTTGGCTGGTTCACGATTCTGATAGTTATATGGCATTACTACTACTGAATGTTCAATGTTTTGAAATTGATACTTTTAGTAGTACACATTTCAGGACAACAACTTGATGGCCGGGTCACTTTTTTACTTGAGTTTAGGAAGGTGTGGAGGGCGTTCTGTGGATTTATGTTTGCCATCAGAACACTTTCCTTGATCTAGCGAAGATTCTTTGGAAGCTAAACTGATTTTTGGTTGTTGCGTGAAAGATGGACTAAACAATATATTAAACATGCATTGTAATTGAAATCATCGTGTTGTGTGCCTTAAACAGTTAAAAGTTAATGAAATTTATTTTTACATACATTCAAGGTTGTATAGAAACTTAACAATGGTGACGGACAATCCACAAGAAGACTATCCTACGCAAGGGAAGATTTGGCAGAAATTTTACTCTTGTTTCCAAGTTAACGGTGGAATACTGAACTATGTGCCTGTATTCAGGAACTTCTTCCGTGAAGCACTACAAGAGTTCTACAATGACAATGTCCAGTACTTGGAGTTTAGGGCTTTGTTACCTGAGGTATGATGCTTAGTGAGACTTTACGTCACACATTGTCAAATCCAGCATCCAAGTTAAACTGAACTTATTTCAAGTTATTATTTGACAATTAGTTGTTTCTAGCTACAACTGGCAGATGTCTCAAATGTGTGAATTATAGTATTTGGAGGTTACCCATACGAAGTTTAAAAAATAATGTTTTATTGGTTTATCGTTCAGCAAAATATTGGCCTTGGCCATCAGACCTCTTTTGGATGTGGATAGTTCTGAAAGACATACACATGGCTAATTTAAAAAAGTAACTTGTCACCGTGCAAATATTTTCTTTAGGGTTGTATGCACAATCTAGTAAAAGGTGGAAGTCATTGCTTACAATTTAGGTTCAATGTGCCTTCCTTTTTAAAATAGAATAATTTGTCTTAAATTTTAGCTCTCCAGATTCCTTTGTACATGCATTTATTTTAGCATTTTAGATTGTTGCATATTTTGTTTTCAGCTTTATGAACTGAATGGTACAACTCATACCACAGACTATGTGATTCAACTTTACAGAGAAGTACTCAAGGAATTCATCAGCTCACATCCAACTTTTATTGGCGCAAAATTGATTTATTCCTCTGTAAGGTAGGTTTATTGTTTAAACATGTTCTTGTTTTCCTGGAAAATAATGAAGATAAAGAAACAACAATGAAGCTTTTCAAGTTTTGAAAGCATGGAATCTTTTGTGAATGACTGTACAATAGTTCATCTGCTCAGTTCAAGGCATGGAGAATGATTCATAGTCTTAGTATGGATGTATTTGAAAGCACATGCTTTTAACTGATTCTTATGTATCATTAACATGTTGGCTTGGTGGCTTGGTCATGATTAGCTTTTGTCACCCAGTCGCAGTAGTTCATGGCAGACTCCTGGAGTCTGTTTCATGTAAGTGACTTTTAAAAGACTTATGCTCCTACTTCACAGTTGGTGAATAAAGGTTTAACAAAGTAATATGAGCGCATTACAGTCTAGAAATATTTTACAGAAATTATCTCAGTAACTACCAGTTACGTGCATATTCTCAGAGACCTTGCACTGTTGCTCTTGTGAGATTTAATTGTTTTTCAGAAATAGTTATGTGGAGCACAACCTCATTTTTTTACTTATGGTAAGCCTTAAGTCACCTGTCATGAAGTAGATCCCTGAAATTTTGAGTGCAATGTGCTGCATACCTTTCTGATGTGAAAGCTGTGGCCTTATTCAGTCTCAACATTCCTTATTTCTTAAAGCTAACAAAGTCAACTGAGCTGTGTTCTAGTCGTTTGCCCACGGAGTATTGACTGCGGGGTCCGAGTTTATCAGTGTTGTCATGACTACTATCGTTAAATTCTCCAATTTGGGACATTCTCTGGAATGTGGGAAACGGAAACTCTTAGAAAATTGAATTTTGTTGATTCTGGAATTTGGGACAAAGGCGATTTTGACATTTGCCATATTTCTCAAATGTCGGACGATGTGTTTTCAATCTATAAAGTAGATAATTTTGTGTTTTTCCAGTGACTCTTGAATTCGGGATCGGTAATATTGTCTATTTCTAGAATTTGGGACATGATCTGACCTTGAGCACACCGAGTGTCCTAAATTGGAGAATTTTACTGTAATTCGACAACAGGTGGCGGGACACTTCTGTGAAATTCAATTGAGGATATAAGTGGCATATTTCAGACACATAAATTCTTCTGTGGTGTTAGCCAAAGTCAAGGAATCCATCACCTACGTGGAAAAGTATCCAGACTTCTTTGTTGGCTTTGATTTGGTCGGCCGTGAAGATGATGGTTACTCACTGACCCATTTCTTGAATGAACTTCTCTATCCTCAGAAGTTATCTCCCCCTGTCCATTTGCCGTACTTCTTTCATGCGGGAGAAACGGGTGAGTTGTCATAGTATGAACTCAGTGAGGAGTGTACCGGAGTCTTTTCTTTAAAGA
>NMRA01000067.1:68635-91419 GCA_002633005.1 Phoronis australis
ATGCAAGGTACCCAAAGCGCATGTGAGACGATAATGAGTACATCCTGGTACGCAGCAACAGCGTGGCATGTTGACAAAAGCAATCGACGACCGAACTTATCACATCTGGGGTAGAACAATGACTGACTTGACAGCTCTCACAGTCTGACTGTATGAAAAGAAATTGGCGCGAAATTCTTGCCTCCCAAAACGTCACTTCCGGAGTAGAGGACGAGAAATTAATTAAATTACGAAAAGCTGTAATTAAGTGAAAAATATGACTGGGATAATCAACAGACCTTATTTTTGCTAAAAGTGACATGAAAAAAGGTTGCCTTCTCCTTTAAGGACAGACGATTTACAACCATCTGCAAAATTCTAAGCCACTTACTAGTTGCTCCCTCCAAGCCCAAAATGAGAATCAGGAGGGGTTGAAGGGTATGGTATGTGCGTGCATGCAGATATTTATGGCTGATACTGCCTGTAGTGGGTAAAACTCTCTCACAGTGTCAATAATTAACTCCTTGGCTGGTTCACGATTCTGATAGTTATATGGCATTACTACTACTGAATGTTCAGTGTTTTGAAATTAATACTTTTAATAGTACACATTTCAGGACAACAACTTGATGGCCGGGTCACTTTTTCACTTGAATTTAGAAAGCTGTGGAGGGTGTTCTGTGGATTGATGTTTGCCATCAGAACACTTTCCTTGATCTAGCGAAGATTCTTTGGAAGCTAAACTGATTTTTGGTTGTTGCGTGAAAGATGGGCTAAACAATATATTAAACATACATTACAATTGAAATCATCGTGTTGCGTGCCTTAAACAGTTAAAAGTTAATAGAATTTAATTTTACATACATTCAAGGTTGTATAGAAACTTAACAATGGTGACGGACAATCCACAAGAAGACTATCCTACGCAAGGGAAGATTTGGCAGAAATTTTACTCTTGTTTCCAAGTTAACGGTGGAATACTAAACTATGTGCCTGTATTCAGGAACTTCTTCCGTGAAGCACTACAAGAGTTCTACAATGACAATGTCCAGTACTTGGAGTTTAGGGCTTTGTTACCTGAGGTACCGTATGATGCTTAGTGAGACTTTACGTCACACATTGCCAAATCCAGCATCCAAGTTAAACTGAACTTATTTCAAGTTATCATTTGACAATTAGTTGTTTCTAGCTACAACTAGCAGATGTCTCAAATGTGTGAATTATAGTATTTGGAGGTTACCCATACGAAGTTTAAAAAATAATGTTTTATTGGTTTATCGTTCAGCAAAATGTTGGCCTTGGCCATCAGACCTCTTTTGGATGTGGATAGTTCTGAAAGACATACACATGGCTAATTTAAAAAAGTAACTTGTCACCGTGCAAATATTTTCTTTAGGGTTGTATGCACAATCTAGTAATAGGTGGAAGTCATTGCTTACTATTTAGGTTCAATGTGCCTTCCTTTTTAAAATAGAATAATTTCTCTTAAATTTACGCTCTCCAGATACCTTTGTACATGCATTTATTTTAGCATTTTAGATTGTTGCATATTTTGTTTTCAGCTTTACGAACTGAATGGTACAACTCACACCACAAACTATGTGATTCAACTTTACAGAGAAGTACTCAAGGAATTCATCAGCTCACATCCAACTTTTATTGGCGCAAAATTGATTTATTCCTCTGTAAGGTAGGTTTAGTGTTTAAACATGTTCCTGTTTTCCTGGAAAATAACGAAGATAAAGAAACAACAATAAAGCTTTTCAAGTTTTGAATTGGAATCTTTATTTGTGAATGACTGTACAATAGTTCGTCTGCTCAGTTCAAGGCATGGAGAAGGATTCATATTCTTGGTATGGATGTTTTTGAAAGCGCGTGCTTTTAACTGATTCTTATGTATGATTAACATGTTGACTTGGTATCAGCTTTTGTCACCCAGTAGCAGTAGTTCATGCCAGACTCCTGCAGTCTGTTTCATGTAAGTGACTTTTAAAAGACTTCCGACAGACATTGGTCTTATGGTTTAAAGGTTTAACCAAGTAATCATGAGCGCATTACAGTCTAGAAATATTTTACAGAAATTATATCAGTTACTAGTAGTTACGTGCATATTCTCAGAGACATTGCACTGTTGCTCTAGTGAGATTTGATTAATTGTTTTTCAGAAATAGTTATGTGGAGCACAACCTCATTTTTTTACTTATAGTAAGTCTTAAGTCACCTGTCATGAAGTAGATCCCTGACACTTTGACGTTTTGAGTGCAATGTGCTGCATAACTTTCTGTTGTGAAAGCTGTGGCCTTATTCTCAACAGTCTCCTTATTTCTTAAAGCTAACAAAGTCAACTGAGCTGTGTTCTAGTTGTTTGCCCACGGAGTATTGTCTGCGGGGTCCGAGTTTATCAGTGTTGTCATGACTACTATCGTAAAATTCTCCAATTTGGGACAGTCTCCAGAATGTGGAAACGGAAACTCTCAGAAATTGAATTTTGTTGATTCTGGAATTTGGGACAAAAGGCGATTTTGACATTTGCCATATTTCTCAAATGTCGGACGATGTGTTTTCAATCTACAAAGTGGATAATTTTGTATTTTTCCAGTGACTCTTGAATTCGGGATGGGTAATATTGTCTATTTCTAGAATTTGGGACATGATCTAACCTTGAGCACACCGAGTGTCCTAAATTGGAGAATTTTACTGTAATTCGACAACACCGGGTGGCGGGACATTTCTGTGAAATTCAATTGAGGATATAAGTGGCATATTTCAGACACATAAATTCTTCTGTGGTGCTAGCCAAAGTCAAGGAATCCATCACCTACGTGGAAAAGTATCCCGACTTCTTTGTTGGCTTTGATTTGGTCGGCCGTGAAGATGATGGTTACTCACTGACCCATTTCTTGAATGAACTTCTCTATCCTCAGAAGTTATCTCCCCCTGTCCATTTGCCGTACTTCTTTCATGCGGGAGAAACGGGTGAGTTGTCATAGTATGAACTCAGTGAGGAGTGTACCAGAGTCTTTTCTTTAAAGAATTATTGAAGTTTCCCACAAAAACGTACCAAATTAGAAGTCTCATGTGAATATTGTGTATCGTCTGTGTTTGATTGTTGTCTAGATTGGGCCCGTGGTCATGTATATACAATTATGGTTCACCGTATATACACCACGTTCTACACCTAAACTGTATTTGATGAATGAATTGTTGATGTTGACTTGTCATTTTTAGTTTTTAGTGTCAAAAAATTGTTATTTCAGAGTTGTGTACATTCGCTTGTTAAAAATCTTTGAAGGTGTATTATGTACATTAGCTGACATAATAAAAGCCTTGTGATCTAGATTTAATACAATGAACAACTGTCCTGTCATAGACATGGACAACAGTCAAACACATTAGGCCAAAAAAAATTAATTGGTTTATGTTTTTTCCAGGACTCGTTTTAAGATCTGCAGTCACTTGGCCTGATCAATTTCAGCTAAGGTCTTGTGTTTTTTGAACACCTGTAGTGAGCCCATCACATAAACATGCTTTAAAGCACTGTGATTTGCCTAACAATGATTAAAAAAGGATAAATATAATGTATCATTTTTGCCCGTCTCAGGTGGATTTACTGTTTTGAAAAAGGGAACAACTAAAAATACGCACAACTAGCTTAATTTTCAAAAAACAAATAACCGTTACATTATTGGTGGTCTGACAGTTGCTCACTAGATTAAAAAAGGCTAATTTTTTCCGTCAGGTGGAGTGCAGTGAACTTGAGATCGTATGCAATATGTCTGACCAGATTTTGTACAAAACATATTTGAAGGAAGGACTGTTACTGGAACATACACAAAGTCCTGGTCTACATTCTGTAGAGCTTGTCTCTTGTGTTCAAGTGGTCATTAGATGTTGCCATGCATTTCAACGCAAGCATGTGGTCACATTAACTATTTTTCATGTGCATCTTTGCGCTACGAAATGCAGCTTTGTCCATGTACTTTGACTACAGTAAAATCTCACCAATTTTGGACAAATATGATGGACAGGTGAAATTTTATTTTCTCATTTTTCCTAAATGATGCTTTAAGCTCCCATGAGGAACCAGTGCAGGTAAAAACTGACGGTGGGATGAAGCTCCTCCCATGGTTGGAGTTTATGCGAAGAGAATTCAGTCCTGCTGCTTGGGCTGCTTGGTTGTTTTAAATGTATTCGTTTATGACACCTCATTATGTTATAAAATTATGTATTTGTCCACTGTTGGTTGCCCAGCCAGCTGGTTCTCTAGCTGTTGTGTTGGCAAGTAATGGGGCAATTGAAACTTGTGCTTAAGTTGACAAAGTTAATTGGGTTTTGTCTTTACTAGTACAAGGTCTGTCATGCAAAATGAGGCTGTGCCATTTTCAAGTCTAAAAACTTGGGCATTTATAATGTATAGAAATACTCGGAAAAAGTGCAGGTTTGGCAATTATTTTTGCATGAAGTTGGTGAGATTTTATTGGAGTTATAGTTTTGAGTTATGAGCAACATGAATCAAATTGTGGAATATTTCATCCAAAGTCATTCTCACCAGTTTTTATCATTTTTCTGTTGCAGACTGGGAAGGTACAGACATAGATGACAACATAGTGTCAGCCATCTTTCTGAACACTTCCAGGATCGGGCACGGTTACGCTCTTACAAAACATCCCGTGACAGTGCAATTGGTGAAGCAGAGAGGGATCGCCATAGAGATCAACCCAGTCTCGAACCAGGTGAGTGCAGGATTGTCATCTGTTGGAAAGTCGGCAGTTTTTAGGTATTGCTTGGTTATTACCGCATCGGTTTCCTTAAAGCCTATAGTAAATGTGGACCCTACAGTATATTAAGAGCATCGCTCTAAGACCACTAGTTCCATGAATTGTCAAATGTATCAAACTGTTAGGCATATTGGTTTACTTTTGTCTATGTCACTGCGAGAATCACCTCGTTTTAATTCAAACAGCTGCGAATAACACACGCACGCTATGGTGTTCTATTCAAACCCCAATTCAATGCATCTGTTATCGACCTTTTGTTGTTTCCGTAGGGATTTCGCGGTGACGCAATATGGCGCGAAAAGGCAGCTTCGCCTATCATTTGATGGCCTACATTTGCGTGATTAAACTCGCGTTTTCTCAATTTGCCAAGGCTTTGCTAGGACTATCTGGTTACTAGCTCAATACATCTAAAATAACAGTATTCCGTTAAACGTAGGCTTTATAGATATATTTGCGTGCTCTTAACTCTGCTAATGCACTATAGCAGGAACTACATGACAGTGATATTTGAACGTCATCTACGCTAATCAAAGTGCAGTTGTGTTCATTGACTACTTGAAAATGTTAAAACAAACAATTCTGCAAATAGGTGACTTTTGCAGTAATGAGTGTATCTTAGAGGATCGCATAGCCTGCGTGATGCAGTGTTGTTCACCAACACCGCGTCATGATGCTTTCTGGATGCGGTTGAGTGATTTGCGGCAGATCATTTTCGACACAAAACTTGTTCTTAAAAACATTTGGCAATTTTCAACCTACTTTATATTCACATCATCGCTATATGTTGTGTTTCTAACTTATTTGACCAAGCAATCACAAAGATAAGGAATTAGCGTGCAAGTTTCACTTTAACTTTCCATCCCAACATTTTTACTCTGTGCCATGTACTTGGTCATTTTGTTTTTAAATATCTAGCTATCATATAAATGTCTACCAGATCTCAGTCTTGTTTTAGCTAGCATCGTGTGACTGATCAATCTGCTTTTAGCAGCAGTTTTGTGGAAAGATCTGGAAGAAAATCGTTAAATCATTAGCTTGTTTGAAATTCATTAAAATATGTGTGTTTCTTTCTGTTGTGTTAATGACTGTAATTAGAACATAAAATCTGAAAACATCAGAGAACAAAATTTAAGGGACACCAAAGTCTTTATTCAGACGGTAAAATTAGAACTATGTTCAGTGGTACTGGGATTTTCAGACAGATCAGAATACCACCATGCCTCCTAGTGGCAGTTTTATTTGATTACATCAACCTCAATATCTAATAAGTCTTTTGGTGAAGGATCATCTTGAAATTTGACAGATATACTTTCACTGAAGAGAGCATCCTTCACATTGATTTTCAGAAAAATCCGGCTACTGCTATGCCTCCTGGTGTCAGTTTACTTTTTGCACCTGTGATAGATTTGTTCCAGTTAACCAGAGTACAGTCAGCCTCATCCCCAAGCCTCAAGTTGACGCTGATTGGTTTAGCCATTTGAGGCTTGGTTATGGGAAATGAAATGTGTCAGAATTCTGGCATATCATAAATAATATAAAGTTATAATCAACTTTGAAATTTTCTGCAGTATTATTTAAAAATGAAAACTAACGATATATTGCTGCAATTTGGGTTTAAGTTATTGCAAAATGATGTATTTTGTTTTGAAAACAGATTAATTTCTATGATGCTATTAATAAAAAAGAAATGAAAATAAGTCCGCCAACAACCTTTATTTCAAATTATAACCAAAACAAAGCCTTCTGCTTCATGAATGGCAGCAACAAGGTCCGTGGCAATAATTAAAATCTGTCTTTGTTTTATTGACATCAAGGCAGCGGTCAATCATTGCACAGGTAGTATTTCCCACAACCAAGCCTCAAATGGCTAAACTGATATCAGAATCATCTTGACGCTTGGAGGCGAGGCTGGATTACAGCCTAATTACTGCTGTGCCCCCTTTTGGCAACTTTGTGCTTTTTGGTCTTCCTCTGTAACTACTCTTGGTGAAATTTGACAAATGTGTTCACTAGAAGTAGACATCACCTGCCAATTTTCTCATGGCTGTGGCATGTTTTTCAGCCCCAAGTGTCAATTTTAGTATTTTGTTGTTCATTTTTGGCAGCTTTACCTTTTGATATCTGGCAAACTGTTAGAAGAATTGTTATGAAATTGGACCAAGGTGTTTCTATTGATGGAAACCTTGGTGAAGTTGGTTTTTGGACAATTTTGACTACTGCTATACTTCTCAGAGTTTTTTTGGATTTGCCTCAGTGTTTGCCATTTGTAATCCTCTACGTTGCTCTTGTTATCTGTAGCTTCTATTCTCATTGTCTGTTGATTAAAGCCACTTACCTGGCGTCGGAAATCATCATTCATCCAGTAGTGATGATAGGAAATGTATACCTCTAACAGACTAATTCGAGAATCATTAGCTATGCTTCAAATTGCTTCAATCTCTTTTATTTAGTAAATGACTTTCCAAACCCCTACAGGTGCTAGATCTTGTAAGTGATCTAAGGAACCATCCTGGCTCAGTGCTATTTGCTCAAGATATGCCTGTTGTCATTAGCTCCGATGACCCTGGCCTATGGGGAGCTCTACCTCTGTCACATGACTTCTACGAAGCATTCATGGGGCTGGCTGGCAAACAGGGCGACTTGAAGACACTAAAGCAGCTGGCTATTAACTCTATAGTGTAAGTGGCTCTGTAGGTAACAGAGGTTAATTATAAAGTAACGTTAAATGTGTTGTCGCAGGCAAAAAAACAGTACAAGATAGTTTAACACGTCAAAAATGAACTTTGCATAAGCTCCAGATCAGACTGAGTAAATAGAAGTCGAACTTAATTTTTAGTATTTCAAAATTTGAATTGTTTCTTTTGTCAGACACAAAATCAAAAGAAAACAAAATGCTTCATTACCTTTTTACCAATAGAGGGAGATGTCACAATGAAACGTAAGTCACCACTTAACATTTTAATGGATGGAGAAGCATGTTACATGCACAAAAGATTGTGAAAGTTGATCTTTTGACGCAGGTGAAACATTTATTCCAGTAAACTGTTGGTAAGGTGAAAAGATATCCCACAAAAATCTCTACTCTGGGATGTGCATGTATCAGTTTTTGTCTGTCTAAAAGTTCGACAATTGAAACATGTGTCCAGACATAATAGTCATATTGCTTGTGCATCAGGCTTACACAGAATTTTTACCGTTCTCATATCGCAGATCCATGAAACTTACAGAAGAGTAAGTGATACTTGATACACCTATCTGGTTGCCTTGTTGATTTTTTCTCGTAAATTATAACTTTCTAAGTTATTAACGGACTACTCTCTGAGTTCTCTCATCTCCTGCTAGTAGCTATTTTTGAGGTGTGATCTTGGAAATGGGGAGAGCTGTAAGTTGTATTAATACATCAACCCTTTCACAGGATAGCCGGCTTTTCAATACTCGTTACTTAAATTGACTCAGGTGCATGGCTTGAAAAACCTTGGCAAACATGTCAAAAATCATCCTTGTCCCCGGCCAAATTCCAGAATCAAGAAAATTCAATTTTTAGTAAAATCTCCAAAGTCTAGAGACTGTGTCAAATTGGAGAATTTTTACCACACTCATTGTCCTTCTACTCTTTGCTGACTTGAATATGCTTTAGTGTTTTAAAAAATGTTACCATGGCGATCATGTGACGTCTTTTAGACAAACATTTGGGATAAATTAACTTTAAGCTTCACCGCTGATTTGGTGACTATTTTTGATACGCTGTAAATACTTAGTAAAAACTGAAAGGCTGAAACAGTCATCTTTGTGCTCCAAAAATTTGTTGGACTACAATAACTTCACCTAACTGGGCAAAAATATTGAGCATTTTGTGACCTTTAAATAGCAGACGGTTTTGATACAATCATTAATTCCCCACATCCTTATTCAATGTATGACAACTTTTTCTTAGTCATGCAGTCATTTAAAACTGATTCAATGTGTGCACCTGTTTCCTGTCTGTTTTTTTTTTTCAAAAATGGCCTGTCTAAGATTGAAACTTTCAAAATGTTATAGGAATTGTATTCTTGAGATTTTTGAAACGTAATCTGTTTTGGGCTTATTTCATTGCAGATACAGTGCCATGACTGAAAAGGAGAAAACTGAAGGATTGGTCAAGTGGTCGGGACTGTGGCACAAGTTTATTGCCGACTCTGTCCATCTGTATGACTTGTGAATGTGTGCATGATTCCCACACGTCATGGAAAACATTTAACCAGGATAATGAAAAAAAAACAGTTTCCATGCGTGGAAATTTTTTTGGAAATTAACAAATGAAAAACTTATAGGGGGTACATGCAAATTCCGTAATATAAACGGGAGTTTCTCATTTTTCCAAGTTCGTGGATTGGATTGTTCTTAGCACTCACCATCTGAAACATGTCTGTTTCAGTTGGCTTTGATGGGAAAAACATTGCATTTAAAATGAAATTTATATCGTGAAGAACTGGTGTAGAAAAAAACACTGTGACTATGGGAACCACTTTCTCTTCTTGTGTGGGTTTGATTGTTGTATGAGGTCACAAGGATTAATTTACTATCAACAGGCTCAGGTGTGCAGGATGGTCAGCTGACTATATACCCGGTATTACATTTTGATGCCATGCTGTATTGCTGATGTGCCTTTTGTTATGTTGAAATGTTCAATTTGATGTGTGGTAAACTGACTTGATGGAAGATGTTCTGATGATTGTCAACACAGTGTACTCAGAATGTGTGGCAAGGCAGAAATCTGATCAAGAACCACTCTGCGCAAACATGTGATACCAGTAAGGGATGTCCTAATTGGTTTGGTTGTGCAGGTGCTGTTGAAAGGATCACATTCGCCTTAACCGTGCTCTGTGTTTATACCGTTGGTTGGCATGTCACAAGATGATTTGTCACAACTTGAACTACCTCAGAAACTTTGGATAAATTGACTCTGGGGTCGAGTTACGTTGTGTCATATTATATCACCAAATGACCCTTGTTGTAAACTAGAACCTCTCAAAGAGTGCTAATCTCTGTCAAGGCCGTGTAGTTTAAGTCACAAACTCATTTTTGCCATTTATTCCAAAGTCGCCAAAGTTTGTGTGATTATCACAGTATTATTGCCTATTAGACACGCACAAAGTTGTATGACTGGAAACGTTATTATACCAAAGACTTTAGGTTTCTGATTATAGTTATAGTGTTTTGTATGTGACCTGCTGCTATGTCTAGAGTCATTTCCTGAATCCTCTGCAGTTCCATGACCTTCTGGAATTGATTTTGACTTCATGTTTAATGTTCCTGATAACAGCAGGCCTTGGAATTTTCCACTTTTAAGAGGATTTCCTCTTTTGATTTTGATTTCCTCTTATTTGGTTTCCAATTTCGTCTCCCTTTTATCACTATGTTGACTTCATTCATGCAAAAACATGTGATTAAGTTAAATTTTACTACACAAAATGTTTCTATCACACATGCCTATTTATTTGTGGAATGGTACATCACCTGGAAAATTCTTTTTTGTCATCGGTCATTCCGAGCCCTGTAACGGACAGATTTAGGTCAGCAAAACTTGTGGTTGGTGGAAGTAATACAGATGAGAACTAGATCATTCTAAGATTGTACAAATGCATCAAGTACTCAGTATAGAGACCGGAACATGCTTTAGGTTACGTAACGCCAGAGTGCCTTCATCACTAAAGTAATTCTTTTGGCTGCCAGGAATTTTTACCCAGATCATTATATATTTCTAATACCATATATATAACCTGGGCCTATCAACAGATAAATTGTCTGCAACATTGTCCTTAGTGAGGACCAGTATGTGTAAGGAAGTTTATGCTACCAATGGACTATTAGTTAACCTTAGTTTTTAGATTGTAAGCTATAAAGTGCTGAAATTCATTATTTTTGTTTCTCATACTCTCATTTTGTTTTACACCCATTGACACTTAATTTGTGGAAAGTCTACAAACTGTGGGGGCCTCATGGGCTTTTATTTGCATGATCTGTTGGCAGAAATTGTTTATCATTGTTGTGTGTTACTAGAGGACAAGGTTCCAAGTTTGTCTCACTTTGTACCATAAGAAAATGTCTGTGTTATGATTTTTGCCACACCCCATATTTTTTAACATATCAGCAAATGGGGGGGGGGCTCATCCCTATCTCCAGTGTATTGCTGGAGTGTATCCTACGCAAATTGTTGTCCTTATTGCAACAGACCCCAGAACCTGCTGTTTTTGTTGTTTTTGTTCCTGTCACAAGGTGTCTCTTATTGTTTATGATAGTCTGGCAAAGTACATGCCCACAATATTTGGAAGTGTTTTCTGGCCGAGTGGTGACCCAGCGATCTTGACTGGTCACTCTCTGGTCATTATGGGGGAAATTCTGCCTATGATAATCTTGGTGATGAAGATTTCTGTGTAATGTTGACTGACCTAAATGTTTTGTGTTATAATTTAATTTAATTTAATTTAATTTGTTTCCTATTCTGTTTAAAGTTATTTAATTGTTGTTTCTTAATTTAACAGATTTCAATTTATTTTTAAAAAGTTATTTTAATTTTTTCCTTGTTATAAGCACATATAAACCTGCCTTGCCTCACAAAAACTAATCTTTAGTTGAAAACACCTGCCTTAGTCTCAGTTTTGAAGTGTTGTCATATTGTACAGTTACTGATGACAGTTTGTTATTGCTTGAGACCATGCCCTACGAGTTGGCTTATCACAGTGGATTATTTATGTTTGCCCGTATCATGGTCTCCAGAAACAATGAATGTCAGGTCTCTCCAGATGACTCAGAAACCAAATCTTTGAGTTAGGAAGAAGTTGAGATCATTTTTTTTTTGAGGTGAGTTTTCTTCTTAGTCAAATGTTAGTTTCTTTGACGCTGGTACGACGCTGATTTGTAGCCACTGACTTTCACATGCATTCCAGATTCATATATCGCTCAAAGTGTAACTATGCTCAAGTATGTGATTACAGTTTTCACCTGCAAGTAATGTTGTATTTTGAAAACTCTGTTCATACTTTAAAAATAGTCTAAGTAAATTTACTACCTGTGCAGTTTTGTGTTATTGTGGGCTCTGGCGATATCCGTGCTCTTTGATGGTGTTCCATATGTAAGTACACTTTGACGGGTGATCATCAAAAGCTGTCAATTAATTTTTAGTTGGTTGTATCATTTAATTCTGGGAGCTCATCTGGGGTTTATTACACGTGTGTAGCCTATGTGTGTATGTGGGCGCATATTGTACGTGTCTAGTAGCGTTCGACGTCCTATGCTGTGTCTAGCCGCGTCTGACGTCCGCTGATGTGTCTCCTAAATCCCTGGCAGGACTCTCGATGAGATTTGGCAGATATGTTCCTATACCGTGACACTTGGCGACAGATGATGACTTGGACCGACTCCACTGATGTTTCTCGGAGTTGTGCTAGATTTAGTTTTTACGTTTGGCCGAGTATTTTCGAAGTTTTAGTTGACAGATTTTCGTGTGATTTGCCTATTTTGCAGCAAGGGGTTTGTCGTTTTTGTCTGGGCCCCAAACTGCAAGCTCAGTTAACGACGTGGCGGATATACTGCAGCAGGGGGTGCCCTCCGATACTGGATCACAATAATACTTCATTCTAGTTTCTCGTTAGATCCGCATTGAACAAAGAAACTTATTAAGTAGACACATTGGGGAACTAGTGGGCTGTCGTGATTTCCCCTTTGAATTAACGCTAAGGAAATAAGTGGAATTGCGATTTGTTGTTGTTAAACTGAGTACTGAGAATCATTTCCCTTATTAATAAATTTGGCCTTAGTTATCATGTATAGTTACCACGTTGGGAATCGCAGATTTTTTCATACTTTGATCCTCCAGTCAGAAAACGATGGAAATTCTCGACAATGAACATTCAGTATCTGGTCTCCAGGATGTGATGATCTTGATGAGGTTTACGGTGCGCGCTGGAATGCTTACCGTTTTATGACTGTCTACCCAATCATAAGTCGTCTCTCCAGGTGACCTTATCTCATCTAGAGGTGGCCCACATGCCCCTCACTCCCCGGCATTATCATGCCACTATATGTGACACTACTTGGCGTGTTTTCTCATGGCTTGTCTCTGGAAAAACGTTAGATTTTTGCTGACAATATAAATCTTTTGATGTAGTTGAATCGTGTAACTGAAAATGAACTGAGGCTTCGATTTTTTCGTCTATAGGGAAGAGCGCGTGTACTTGCATCCAAAACATTTAAGCGCGGAAGGTTGTAAGCGTGCACTTGTGGCTTTTTATACTTTACTGCTTGACCTATTAGCACCAATCTCGTGACCACGTTTCAGTCAATGATTTCTTCGTTATATTCTGGTTAGCGGCGTGTCAATTGCTAAAAGCCATACGAAAGCAACTAGTTAGATGTGACATGCATCTGAACAAGGAACACTTGCATGCACCTTTATGTGATTTTTTACTACTTGCTTTTTTGGAAGATACCAGCTATTTTGCATGGGTCTACTTACGCGGTATCGGCGTACTCATTGGTTCCCCTATCGCCAGGCAATTAAACCTATCCACCCACATTCTGAAAATCGTGTTTTCCTGAAAGCTTTTGTCATACATACTGCACCAAAGGTTCACTTATAGTCATTGCCACTTGGCAGATGATCGGTTAGGGGCGAAGCTCCCGCTAACCCACGCGCGCTAACTACCAAATGTATGTACTATACCGTAAACGTTCGGGTTAACGCCTATGCTCAGTTAACCGCCCACCCCCTAAGTTAGCGTGGTATATACGTGAACGTCACATCTATGCAGTCATGTCTGCAGCAACCGCGCCAAACGTTTACATTTAGGCACTGAAGTTCAATATTACACTTCCACTACACTACATGAACTAGGACTGTTGTGTTGTCAAACCAACATGAAAGTATTGAATTGACTTGGTATTCAACTGATACGAAGCCAGTCGCCTGCGCTTAATAGGCTTGCATGAAACTAGAAAATTTCATGCAAAAAACCCTTATTATTCTCGCAAAGTCGTCCATATGAACAACTATTATGTTGTCAAACCAATGCAAGTTACTCGAGATGAATCTACTTTGGGCACACGAAAGAGCTCGGTGTTGGGGCGAACAAGTGTGGAACAAGGACAAACTCTTTATCTCCCCCTGAATAAGTTTTTCTTTTAAAAACGCCTATAAACCCGCCTTACGTCAACGAAGCAAACTTTTTATTCAAAACATTTGTTCTTCAAATTTGGCTCACTTGTTCCTCACTCAAACGAGAATTGATTTCTCTTCTTGCAAAGAACTGACAATTTGTTTTTGTTTGAAACCATGCGCGCCGCATAAAATGGCACGCCGTCACCAAGCCAACTTGAAACTAATCCGTGGTCTCAAAAACAGGGAAACATTTAACTTAGTTCTTTCGATGCCTTGATATTACATTTTATTTGAGTACTGAACAAGCTGTAACCAATTTCACAACAGCCTATATAAAAAACTACGTTTTTGGTAGTGGTGGTCTGAGTTTAAAGCCGTTTAATTAAACCGTGTTGTAATCTAGAAATTTTATTTAACTGTCTTCTTATCAACAGGCTTACCAGAGGCTAAAACAAGCGTTCACAAAGTCGTCCTATCTGCTGTCTTACCCATAGCAAAATATTAACAAAGTGTTTGCCGTAACTGTGATATGAGTAAATGTTTTTTATTGAAGTGGTCTTACGTAGTCTAATGGACCATTACTGAGCCCTGAGCACTTGGCATGCCTGGATGAGCGATGTACCGGTGTACTAACGTCGGAGCACTTGCAGCACAGAAGTGTGTGTGTGTGTGTGTGGGGTGCGGGGGGGAGTCTGTGTATTCAAGTTCGTGTGATACCTGGGGACCATCCACCATCCAACTGGAAAAAAAATCCGCCAGTGCACGCCACTCACAACACTTTATGAAAGACACGAAACTGAGCAAGTCCGAGAGTGATTACATATCCAAGGTAGGCGCAAGATTTGATCCAAAAGTCACAGTGAACGCCGAAAGAAAATTTCTACTCTGAAAAGTGTGATTAACAAAAACCAAAAAAATGTCTCCCAAAATTGAACCAGCTTCAACATTCGAGGTATTGGTAGGAACTACGTTAGTGCATTGCAGCTGTGTGGTGTGACTGTGACACAGCAATTCATTTTACAATGCGGCAAGCCGGGTCCGCTCAAGGAATAACCAAGTGTCAATTCTTATATTAGCTAGTCCAGAAATTACTTGTTAGTTGAGTAAGGAAATAGTTTAGATCACTTTTATAGCAGCAAATGACGTAACGCCATGCCCTTTACTGTTTTTCGTTGGCGACTGGCTGAATCCCGGCCATAAGTCCTCACTTAGTGGTATCTGCAATATCATTTATAAACATTTTGTTAATAAACTAAGTGCATAGTTTTCGATTTTGTCAAGTATAACTATAGAGTGCAATTTGCATGGCCCGACCATTCCATGATATAGCTCCGATGTTTAAAAAAGCGGGTTTTTTTTTCTGGCGCGAGGCATTTAGGATTCATCAGCATCGTGTACTGAGAATTACTTTTTAGGAGATCCGTTTTGGTCACTGGCGGGCTTTTTCGAAATTGTGTTTTTGTCAAGGGTCATTCGGTGCTTGGAGGTTTCTATTGGGCACAACCCAGAGTATCTTGTCTCAGTCACAGTCCAGTAGCCTAGTGTTCGGCGCGAGATTTTCTGATGAGTCTTATGCAGCGGCGGTGGAGGCCCGGCACTACCTCTTTCATCCTTGTAACATAGAACTCTAGTGACCAGAGGTCCATAGCCAGCCCGGGGCTGATACGATCCCTGCGCCAGTAATTTTGCCATTTTGACATTATCATGTATATTGTCTAAGCCCAATGCGCGCAAAAGCCAGTATGCGGCAAAAAGTAGTTAGTTCTGACTCTGTCCAGTTCGGTCGCTGAGAGCGGCGTGACCACGACCCATCAGAAATTGTCTAGCTGATTTTTTCTCAGAGTTTTAGTCATGATCTGACAATATACGACGTGCCATTGGACCTAACATCGGTGTCCTGGATATTAAATCTGTGGCTTTTGTGCTATGGATGGACCACTGACTTGCTTCGTGCTTCGCCTATTAATGCAACTGTGCTATGTTAATGCAATGAATTGTGACCGCTGACCCGGACCCAGATATTTAACTCAGTGTGCTCCGAACTCCTCCATCCTTTGTGTCTTTGTTCCTGCAGGACAGTGCTCCTATGTGCTTTCTCTTCATCTGTGGTACGACCATTCCCGGGGATCTGATTGTTTAATTATTTGGACTTCTACCCTTTGATTACCTTCTCAAGACGGTGCTGCGTCAAATAATCGCAGGGAATTACAAGACAAGACAGACATGGCATATTGCATAAGATATTGTTTCAACGATTGAGGTGAATCTTATTAGAAGTGGTCCTAATTTTGACAACAGGCGAGAAAAATTTCTTTATGTTGGCACGAACATTATTAAGTGTGTGAATTCTGTTGTTGGGTGTGCCCATTGACTGTAAATTAAACTTCCATGAACACGATGGACAACTCTCATTTTGTGCCAAAGCAGCAAAATATATGTGTCTACCTTGTTCCGTCTGCGTCATTTATTAAATACACGGCACTTTTTGGAACAAGTTACCTGAATGTATAAGATGTTGTCAAGATCTCAATACATTTATAAAAGAGTTAAGTCGCCATATACGCCAAGCTTGTGAATGCCAACTTTGCTTACGCTGTCAAATGCTGTCTTTTGATGCTTAATAAATCATGTATGTTTGTACTACTTTTTGTACATAGCCCTTCTACCTGTTTTGTACATATTGATTTCTCACGTTATATCGGTCACTTACACTTGTGCTACTGTTTTGCTGTTAACCTGTTCTATACCGATATAACTAACTTGCTTTTTGACTTACTTAGACTGGTTGACGTCGTCCGACTGAGGCGCCCAGCTTTCGTCCCAAAAACTAAATGACCGAGTTTCTCTGAAAATTTACTGTTTCACGACACTTCTATTTTTTGCATAAGAATTTAGTTACGAAATAAAGCGGCCTGAAATATGTAGTTTCAAGGGTGCATCAGAATTCTTGCCAAATTTCGTATTGTTTTTTAGTCAAATAATGTAGAAAATAAATCCGAAACTAAAAGAGGCTACCCAAATCCTCTAAAGGATACACTTGTGTGTCGAAAAGTAGAATAAATATACGTAAATAAATTGAGCATGATACGTAGTGCCATATATCAAGGCCCGGTCTCTCTAATCTTTGCCACTCGAAACTAACTCGAGAACTATTTTTGACAATTTCTCTGCTCCTTTTGTGCGAACGTAAGATAATTGGTTATCAGACTGTGCTCGAATACATTATAGTTTATGCATAGGAGTTTGTAGTTCAAGTTTGCCCTTGAAGACCCTTATATTCGTGCTACAAACTCGAGTAAAAACTCGAAATTTCGAGTTCAAGAACTCGAACTTTTTGGTTTAATATTGGGTTTACAATCTGTGAACTAAGGGCAATAAATTATCTACGTAAGTTATTGTGTACTCGAGCATAGAATAATGGACACTTATCTTGAGTTCGCCCAAAAGTAGAGTAGAAAATGCCAAACCTAATTTCGAGTTCCATTTCGAGTAACTTAGATTGGGAGACCGGGCCCAGATATCAATTGTCACATAGTGTTTGATTTTACTTTATTTCTGTTTCTGTTGACGAAGGATGTTATTATATCTGAAAATTTCAGTGATCCATTTTTGTTGTTTTATTTACGTATATTTATTCTATTTTTAGTCATATGTGATGCGTCATAAGACATAGGCCTAAAAGAACACGGCATGCTAAGTGTGGTGGGCTTGAATTAGAAGTTGTCTCCCTCCGCTACAATTAGGGAACTCTTCTGTGCCAAGAAAACAGGATTGCAATTAGAAATGGTGGGTGAGTTGAACTGATCGTATAGAATACTGTGTCGTTTGTTTCCTTTGAGAACGATAGAACACACGTGCAGTAGTAGGTTTGTACGTTTTCAGACCAATAACAACAACTCTTAAGATTTCGTGTTTTGAATTAGACCTTACTGCTTACACTGTGTTTAAGTTAGTTTCTCAGGGGCTGTCAGAATACTTTGTACCGTATCTGTGCCATCGGCGTCGACTGTTCACGATCCATGACCATGGCTTGGGGCATGAGTTTGCCTCCCAGCCCACCAGTTAGGGTTGATCTGTTCGGTATGTGAGGGTATTCACACCACTATCGCAGACTGTAAGATGGTAACCCTCTTTAGTACTTTGCCAATTTTAAATTCTGGAGATTTCTTTTGTCTTGAGTGAAGATATTTATACTGCAAACACTGCAGTGAGAAGCACAAAAGACACAATATACACTTAGCGGTGATAGTCGCCCGTTATTCAGTGGTAGTAACTGGTTCTGTGGTGAATGTGCAGTGAGTTTAGTACTTAATAAAAAGGCCTCTCTTAATCATTTGGCTACGGGCAATTGCTCTTTGGTCGACTGGTTAGGATGCCTGGCATTGAAGCAAGAGATACCAGGTTCGAAAGTTCGACTAAGCGATTTTTTACTGCGTTGGGGCCCAACAAAGGTACGTAATCACGACAGCAGGGAGGGACCACTCATGCCTCCTGAGTTTGTTAGTGCCATGATGGCTGAAGAAGAGGCGGATGTAGAGGGGCTGATCTGCTGTTGAGTTCCAGGCGGCGTTACCCCTAATCATTGGATGGGGGAAAATGTGGTGAATCTGTTGTGAGTGTAGTCATATAAAGGCCTCTCTTCATCACTCACCTATAGGCAGGTTCTCTTTGGTCGACTGGTTAGGATGCCTGCCATTGAAGCAAGAGGGAGTGGGTTTGTGACTTGGAGTAGGTGATTCTTCACTACAGTTCTCAAATTAATTTTAAATCAGGGACCCACCTATCCGACTATTACTCATTTAACCTTTGAGCACTGTTGAAGTTGAAAATGATGAAGTTAAACGTATTGAAGTTGAATGCGTTGAAGGTTAGAGCAGGCAGAAACAATTTAAGGCCAATAAATCTGGGCTCACCTATCAATTTTCTTTGATCGTTATAGTTGATGATTTTCTGATGTCGGCCGAGATATTAATTTGTGCTCAAAAAGGCTTTTACTTTGATAACAGAAAAGAGAAGACTATACTATGTTATATATTTTACTTAATCTAGTTCAGGACTTAAACATGACCTTTGGCGGGATCCCTATCTACCTAAATCGGCCAGTGCCTAGACAGGCCATTTTATTGAGTTTTCAGTGACAATTGGTGTAGGCAGCCCGATTGAGAAGTTGGTGCTTCAGATAAAAGTCCCTGAACGATGGTACATTGGTGCTTAAAAAGTGAAGTTCTTTTCAGGGGTGTTCGACCGTTGCAGACTTGTATATAAATTGGGGGCGAGCATTCTAACTCACAACTGGTACAAACAGTTTGGCCGAGAAATTTGGAAAATTACAGATATGTGATGAATGACCAAGCGGACATTGCATGGATTTTCCGTGTCTGCTTATCAAAGTTTACTGGAGCTCCACTGCAAATTACTTCACTGCTTGGTAAATACCGTAAACTCGCGGGTTGACGCCTATGCTTGGGTAATCTCTTTCTAGAATTTAGGACAAGGTGCGACATTGAGCAAAATAATTAATTTTCCACTGCCTCAAATTGGAGAATTTTTACCGTATTTAAACAAAAAAAAGGTTTACCCATCATGCCGGCTAAGTTTGTTAACATCAAAAACGACTGGTAATAGCTCGTATGACAAGAAAATTGTAATTGCAGAATAACTTAGCCACCTTATTGACTTTCTTTCCCTTCATTCTCTGTCATGAGGTAATACTACTGTGACGATGACTATGGCTTCTGCCCAATGGTCATGACAGGAGTTCCGAGTCGTTTTTGTCTGAATAATTTTGGTGTGTGCTTTAGATGTAGAGAGGACACTGAGGAGTGAGGTCATCGTCAATTCCGTTTTTTAATTGTCCAACTGGGGCTTGCGGATGTTAGTTGCGATTATGCTCCTCCTATTTTGCACAGAATAAATACGGTATTTTTTCTGATGGGACGTGCCAAAGACTGAATACACGGACTCCGTAGTGGACGGGTGTGCGAAATCAACTGTGTAACGAAGCATCGCCATATTGCTCTTGTGTGAAAACGAAATGCTGTCAACAAGTGACGCAGTTACCAATAACTAAGTTAGCTTATGCCATTCCATAATTGGTGGAACTCTTTTGAGAATATGGCTCTTAGCTACCCCCCTTGACATTCATCCAGGTCACCCCTTTCTCCTCATGTTTACAACAGTGTGAGATATCTTGTATGTATGGATGAATTAGTGATGAATATACTAGCAGACTTCATAAAAGAGGTGTGAATAATAGGAATTAATAATAGAACTTTGCATAGATGTTTTTCAAAGTACAAAATTGGCTGTGTGCGAATTTGGTGAGGCAAGAAATTAACACCAAGTAGCCTGGTGCGAAACAAAGTGAGGGATAAACTATTATTAAAACAAATAATTTCGGGTGTGCAAAATGAGGCTTTTACGTTACTGGTAAACAAGTAGAGAATCTCCATTCTGTTCCACATCTGCGACAGAGTTGAAATATTTGCTGCAGGGCTCATTTTCCGTTTTCTCAATGGGGAAAAACATGTTACATTACAGGTGTGTCACGGCTTGTGTATGTGTTGGAAACATTTGCTTTGGAGTTAAGTGAAGTTAAGATTGTTTCTGTAAGTGATGATAATATTGCTTTAAGTGATGATAATATTACTGCAGGTGATAATATTACAGTAAGTGATGATACTATTACTGTAGGTTAAAACATTTTATGCTTCAGTTTCGTATAATCTGATGTTTTTTATTTGCTTACTGGTTTATGTTTAAAAGGTGCTACTAATTTGGAAATCTTGATGTGTGTGCATCATCTTGCAAAGTAACAAAAAATAGGGTCGACCATGACTTAGGAATGGTGCGTAGCAGAATTTCACTTGTGTATTAAACCTTATTGTGGAAATGGGACTGATATTACATTCCTAGTAATATTATATCCCTTGGGCGGCACTACCAGTAGAGTAAATAATTGAATTAATAATGGAAATTTCTTTACTATGATACAAAAGACTGGGGAAGACAAACTATCTTTGGCTAGAGCATTTTGTAGTCGTAATAATCGGTTGAAAAATGATGGGGGACCACTGGACACCCCGATGGTTTTCCTTTTATGTATAACTATTAGTAAATTGTCTCCAATTTTGCACAAAAATGATTGTCAAAATAACCGTTTATGTCATTTTCAGCTTCTCAAATTGTTGGTAATGTCTCAGAAAAGTCTATGATGGTAACTGTGGCAAGGAGCTTAAAAACTGTTAAAGCATCAATTCTGTGGTATTTATGTTTTATAAAAAATGAAAAAAATAAGATTTCACTACTCTGCACTGTCTTAAATCGGTGAGTTTTTACTGTAAAAATAAAATCGTCTTGAGAAGATATACCTATGTATGCTATTAAATTAGTCTTTCTAATTGACTACGTTACTTAACCAGCATTGAAGTTTTTGCATAGTGATACCAGGATCAGCGACCTTATCACAAGGTTTTTGTATGTATGATTTTTGGACTATGAAAAGTTGAGTTCATATTTGGAAAATAATTGAAATATTTGTGGAAGTAGAATGGTGAACTTGCATGGTGGTTGACACCTGAGGCTAACTTTGATGACACTGAAGTCGAGCATTCCCACTGTAGTGGCGTCTTGACACTTCACTGCCAATTCCATTTCTTCACTTCAAAATGAACCTTCGCTTTTAACTTTGGTCCAAGACTGAATTTTATTATATACCCACTGACCAGTGTTCCTTTAAACACCTTCATGTCAACGTTAATGGTCCCTCAGGAACTATACCTCACTATATTTGAAAAGGGAAGATTTGAAACGAAAAGTTAAGGTAAAACACCAATCCAGTTTTGTTAGTGAAGTGTGGTTTTGCCGTCGAGTTTTTGTTGCCAGTGTTCTTAGATTCTGCTGCCTGTGTTATCGCCCGACATTGTTTATTCAACGCAAATCCAGAACATTAGACCTATTGAAAACTTATCTTCTTTAAATACGTGTTAAGGTTTTTACTGACAGGTGTGTTGGTATCCAAACACTTTTTATTTACTGTGACTTTAACGTTTCCTGGTAATAGGGATACACTCGACAAAAATGCCGAGATGTCTCTGATTTTTTTCATAGCTTTATCCATTTCAAACAACAAACCACAGTTGTTGCTGTAAACTTAAATCACTGTAAAGTATCTCATTTCTTTCAGTTTTGGCATATCTCTAGAGTATGGTGTACGTGCTTCATTACTTGGCGGAATTTTTCCGCCAAGTATGTTGGTCTGACAGCAATTTTTTTTTGTTCGCACTCTACAGGTCGCAATTTTCGTCCGATTTTCACGAAATTTGCACACAACGTGTAGATCGGAAAGTCCTAGAAGCCTATTGCTTTTGGTCATGATCGGATACAAAATGGCAGACGTGGCGGCCATTTTGTATCCGATTTCACAGTCAAATGCTCGTAGAGGCCGCATTTTTCGACGTACATGGCTGAAAATCAGTACGAACTTACTAGAACGCATGTGCTACAACTGTGCAGAAAATCAGTGACTTCCGGTTAAAGATGGCGGAAATATTGGACGTGGCACATGCGCACCCCGAAATATGGCTAAAAACGTTTTCTCCTGTAGGGGGCGCATTTGCAAACCAATCACTTTCAAACTGGTCACGTGTTTGTTGAGTTTAATAAGCTTTTATAAAAATTTATTGAATCGGAAGTCACTTTCAAGATGGCGGCTGTGGCGCATGTTCACACGGTTTCAATCGCTCTGGTGTCGCATTTTTCACGGGAAGAGTAAATGACGTGAATTTTTGCATGTGGATTCCTTGAAGTATGGCCTTTCAAAAAGTCTGCGGGAGCGTATTTCTCAGACTTACCGTTTTCGAGTTATTTGACTTTGAATTTCAAAAAAGAAC
>NMRA01000067.1:92751-291442 GCA_002633005.1 Phoronis australis
GGCCTACTTTCTTATTGCCAGCCAAGATTCATGACTCTTGCTGTGATTTGTAAACAGGGAATTGAGTTGACCTTGGCCTTTACTATACAGTTGCCAGTTGTGGACCAGAGTCAACTCTATTGCTGGGATCTACAGATAATGCTCAGATAAGAGATGTATCATCCCTTGTCCTTTTGTAACTTTGTGAAGTGATAATAACTGTTGTTATAATTCTGATAAGTTTCACGCATGCAATGTGTTGATCATTTTGCTTGCCTTACAAGAAGGTGCAGCCATTCCTTCTATTTTTACATTTAAAGAAACCCTTAAGGCCAAACCAAGCATTAGTCGTCACTCGATAGAAGTCTAATGGGCTGTATGGGTCTTCAGTTTGAACTGTGTGCGATGAAATCTCACCAATTTTGAATAAAAATAATCGCACATTTTTTTTTCGAAGGCGCTCGGACACTGTTGTGAATGCCCATAATTCTTTAAAATATTGTCTGTTGGTAGCTATAGTTAGAACCTGATACGGCAAAGCATCGTTTTGATGCTATGTAAAAAATTTCTGTAAAAACGAGAAATATTGTGTCCTGAATTGGTTAGATTTTTCCTTATCAGTCTGTTGCGTGGTTGACTCTGACTATTGTTTACTCCTAGGATGACTGAAAGATGAGTTGATTGACACATCATGCAATGGTTAAGACTGATGATGAGCAGTTCTGTTGCTGCGAGTATGTCAACGAGAAGAAAGAACGAACCACTCTACTAGCGTGTTGCTGTGACTGTGAGGCCGTGGACGACGCCTGTGACAGGTGGGTGGAGTCTTGTTTATGAGGCAGACCTGTTTACTGGGGCCAGTGCCCAGTTGCATGAAACAGTCCCAAATAGGGACTCGACTAAATTCCCTAAATCTGCTGCGTATTTGTGTCTTTCTTTACACAGATCTCATCCTTTTCTATCATTTCATCTTTATTATTATATCCTCTTTAATTAATGATATTTTCTAATAATATAACATAAAACTGAATCTGGAATTCCAGTGAACGTGAATAGGGACTTGTTCCTTAAATTAGGGGCGTTGCATGAAGAGATCCCTATTTATTTCCGATGATAATGAGAATTTAACCTAGAGTTCAGTCTTGAATTGTATCAAAGCCAAAAATTGACTTAGTAATGAAACTAAAACAAGATCAGAAAGGACAATCGGCATTTTCACTAGTCCACAAATCTGCAGTAGATTTAGGGAACTTATTTGAGTCCTTATTTGGAACTGTTTCATGCAACCGGGCACTGGAGTCTTATGTGCTCAAAACCACCAATGCCATATCAAAACACCAAGAAAAAAGCCACCAGTTGATCAGCAAACACTTTGCGACGATATGTTAATTAGCTGATCTTGAGTCACAAACATTTATTGGTCGATACATACTACGTAGAATCGGGACCACCAATCACAGCACTAGTCGTCCTCCATTGTGTTTAGTGTGAAAAGTCGTCGGATATTGCTGTTCGTTTTGCGGTAGTTTATGGTGTAATACCAAAGAATGGTGAGTTGTTGCGCTTGTGGTGGTAGTGATAACGCGGTATTTGAGAAGTGCAGATATGGCATAAGTTTGTACATGAAACTCACGTGTTGGTGGACATGACACACTGGCGCTGGGTGAGTTTTACGTCACACTCATGTCCGTGGCACTAATTAAAGTTGTTTTTCTTCCATTTCTTCTATTTTCTTGTTTTTTGGATATTGAATTGACGGTTGTGATACACAGTGCTGTAGAGGAAAATTTAATGATGGTGGCTATGCAGTCACCTGCCAAAACAAAGTAAATGCTGGTTTTAAGCACTTTAAAGCTGTTTTTAAACGAGGAACAGTTGTCACAGTGCGAGATGTCACGGTGCGAGATGTCACGGTGAGATATGCTCCTCGTCGCATTTACACGACGTAAGATCGCAAACTGGATCAGCGCGAGTCACTTACACAAAGATTGTCTGAGCATGCTCGCATACACAATAGCGGAATGTCAGCGGATCACTCGTATAGGCTGCTGCGCTGTTCCATGTTAGTTGCTCTGTGACAGCTGTCTCCTGTGTAAATGCGACCTAAGTCACTTTCATGAAACTGGGTGCTGGGATTGTTTCATGAAAAATGTGGTCCGTTGTCAGGATTAGGGGCAGGATGTTTGGTGACCTGTGGGTTGACCCTGATTAGCAGCTGTTATGGACCATCACAGTGGTACAAGGCTATCAATAAGGACTTTATGTTTTGTTCCCAATTGGTTTATGGTAATCAATTAGTATGTGTTTGAATGGGGTCAACTGCAGGCAGTTCAGTGCCTAATGGTGTGTATGTATGTATGTATGTGTGTGTTTGGGTGGGTGTGTGGGTGGTCTTGTGTGGGTCCCAAGAGTTCCATAGATACATTAAATCCTATGTACCTACTTTGATTAATACAGTAACACAACACTACATTTATTCAGTTTCATCAAGTGCCCATCGTCAGACCAATATCATGTAATGATTTTTCATATATGCTCCGTTCATTGTATCGTTTTATTAGGAAACCAAAGCAGTTTTCTAGTTGTTGTAGATAATGTAGGTGTTATCTCACCTCACCATGCTAGAGTACATATGTATCATGTCTGCAATAACTACAATATGACATCCACCCCATCCAGTTAAGAGTTGGTGTTAAGAGTACGTGTGTATCATGCCTACAGTAACTACAGTATCCTTGTGTCTGAAATGGTGACAGCTAAGTCTCTGCGTGTAGTAAATTGGTGTTAGGTAGCTAGCTTACTCCTGGTGTTGCCTAAGGTATGCAGCTATCCCCAATCCAAAGCAATGACACCCACCTCATACTTTAATAGATTGTTATCTGATATGATGGTGTAGAATACAGTCAGTATAACAAACAGTTCCTGTTTACTTTTTCTGAACACTGGTGAGAAACAACATGACCACCGGTCTTCCAAATGGGACCAACTCACCCAAAACAGGATCTACGGCGATCAAGTGGGACCGCCGCACCAGAATATGGGACTGACGCACCTAAATACATGACCTTCCCATCACTAAATAGAACCGTCGGAGACTGAACATGACCGCCGGACAAAATGTAGTTGTCAATGCCTTTTTGTGATACTGCAGATTATGACGTAACCGGTCAGCTAGCTGTGTAAAGACTATCCTCAAAGTACAGCTTGGTAGCACTCAGCGTGTTGAGCTCTGTTAGACCCCGGAATTTCCCACAACCCGGGTGGTTCTGCTCATAGCCTCGTCGTGAAACTTATATCAACATGTAGAGCTAGCGATGGGCACAGGCATATACAAAATCTAGGAGTCAACCAACTCTCACCTTGCAGGTTGCAGCTGCTTGAGTGAACAACACTGTAATGATCGTCATTTCCTTGCATAATTCTTTGCCTATTGTGACACGTGCAAGCGCCATTTCCTAAAATTTTGCGACATCTTTCGTAAGATAATGATAACTTCACCATAGCATGATTTGTTCTGAAATTCGGTTTGCAGGTATTAAAATACTAAAAACAACGACATGAAACCAGTTTCGATAATTTGTTGTGCCATGTACACAACCTCGTAGAAGAGAAGAACAGCTGATTGAAGAATTGGGGAAAAAAGAAACTGGCCAATGAAAGCCGACCCAAAAAAGGCATCACAATTTGAGCAGCAGAATAACGGCAGAACCACAATTTTTCCCGAGCACCGATAATAATTCAGTTATTCAAGGAAGAGTATCGTTAATAACACTAATTATGCGAAGATTCTACTTGTTCAGTTTTTTACCCACATCGGCTGTATACAGCTTTGCCGCACAAAGACTAGTCATGAGGATGCTTCACCCGAGAGCGGGAACGCCCGTTTTTTTCTAGACTAAAACGCCAAGTTGAAGAAAATGAATTTCCTTTTATTCTAAAACTTATGCAGTAGATAAAATTACAATTATTTAGCTCAAAAGCGTGGTGCGTGGTTGGTTTGTGGTTACGTTTATTAATGTTAAATGTTGACCTTCTTTCAATTGTTTATAAGTCACAAACCGCAGCAGACCCTGGTGAAGTAAAACTCAAAAGCGCCGCGTTTTACAAAGTGAAGTGTCCTGTATCGCACAAAAGATTTTGGTGGATTAATCGGCGTAAGAGCTGCATATGCATATGTATGTTGCCCCATTGTATGATCTGTGTTGGTCTACAGTCCATTGACCTGTTTGTCATTGCGGTTTCAATCCCCTGCGGTCATGTTCAGTCGCTGGCGGTCCTGTTTTTTAGTGGGGTGATCATGTTGTTAGGTGCGTCGGTCCCATTTTCTGGTGTGATGGTCCCATTTGATCCCCGTAGGTCCTGTTTTGTGGTGAGTCAGTCCGATTTGGAGGACCGGCAGTCATGTTGTTTCTCACCCGTGCCCTTTTATTGGTGAAAAGCATCTCTGGGAAATAAGTATGGCATCAGTTTTATGTTGTAGGCTTTTTCGAAATCCATTGAATATGTTTTTAGATCATATAAGTTAAGAGCACCAGACTGGCAATGTGGAGACCTCTGGTTCGATTCCCAGTTGGGGTTCCTGATCTTTCTGGGTTTATTTGACATATTTCACTATTGGCCAACATCAGGGTACTATTTATTGCATAAAACAAACACACACCAAACAGTTGCAAACAAAAGCAGAAACAGCTGGGCATTATATCTGGGTTATAGATATTATGCAGTTTTTGCAAATAAAAATCAAATGCAACTGACTATATAATTACAACTGAAATACAGTCATGAAGGCCTGATGATGCATTGTGATGAATAACTAAAAGACATCTTGGCATAAATGAGATGCAAGCAATTAACACCATTCAGAATTATTTATTACAAGCAAAAAGAATTACACTAAGTACTTAAGAACTTACAAACATTTATAAAAAGAAATTCTTAGTGGAAGTGTTCAAGATTGATTTTTGTTGGTAGTTAAACAAAAATTTTACTTTATGTCTAATAGTAGAAGGTGAAGATTTGTCCGTACTCTTGGATTACCATCAGAGGGAGAAGGTTGGGTTGTTAAAACTGTATAAATTTGTCAGGGTTTTAAAACTTTTTTAAAAAGATACCTCATCTTGACGTGAACAGTACTATTTTGTGCTCACGATGTGCTATTCTTAGCATTGGGTCCAGGTAAGTGTTGTCTCAGTATTATGAAAGAAAGACTTGAAACTCAAGGCCGTCATTGCAGAAACTGGTTTTAACACATTTTAATTCCCATATTGTCAATATGTGAGGTAACGGTTGACATCCTGAATACTAGACTTTGATGGGGNTCGCCATATCGAAGACGGCGATTTTGAGGCCGTCAGTCGGCGAGTTTTCGCTCTGGGATTTCAGCACGATTTTCTGTAAAATGATCGTAATTTAGCAGCAAAGTTTGATAGCAATGCACAACAGTTTTGTTGGAAGTCTTTCATAGATTACAGATACGTCAGAGAACGTAAATTTGATGAATCTTAGCTTCCGATTTCACCCGTTTCGGAGACCGGGTTTCAACCGCCTAGGGTTATAATAAGCGCCCCCCTTGAACCGAACTTTTCTAAGCGCCCTGGGCGGTTATTACGGCGAATACAGTATGCAGTTTTTGCAAATAAAAATCAAATGCAACTGACTATATAATTACAACTGAAATACAGTCATGAAGGCCTGATGATTCAGTGTGATGAATAACTAAAAGACATCTTGGCATAAATGAGATGCAAGCAATTAGCACCATTCAGAATTATTTATTACAAGCAAAAAGAATTACACTAAGTACTTAAGAACTTAAGTGTTCAAGATTGAAACTGCCGTTAAACAAAAATTTTACTTTATGTCTAATAGGTGAAGGTGAAGATTTGTCCGTTACTCTTGGATTACCATCAGAGGGAGAAGGTTGGGTTGTTAAAACTGTATAAATTTGTCAGGGTTTTAAAACTTTTCTAAAAAGATACCTCATCTTGACGTGAACAGTACTATTTTGTGCTCACGATGTGCTATTCTTAGCATTGGGTCCAGGTAAGTGTTGTCTCAGTATTATGAAAGAAAGACTTGAAACTCAAGGCCCTCAGTGCAGAAACTGGTTTTAACACATTTTAATTCCCATATTGTCAATATGTGAGGTAACGGTTGACATCCTGAATACTAGACTTTGATGGGGGAATTGCATATGATAGGAGCCCGTGTATCAAGCCAGCACAATAACCTTGTCTTTTATATAGATCAAATAATTTTTAATAGATCAAACAATTTTTAATAGATCAAATAATTTTTAATAGATTAAACAATTTTTAATAAATCAAATAATTTTTAATAGATTAAACAATTTTTAATAGATCAAATAATTTTTAATGGAGAAAAAATTAGCAGAAAATTATTTAACATTGTTATGCACTTTAAGGATGTCTTCTTATGGTCAGTTTGGGCCAACTGTGACTTAGCACAGCTGGAACCCTTGGTTGCTCCAGTAACAAAAAGTACAGCTTAGTAATGGTCATCTCAAGGTGTTGAAGAACATTTGTAATTATCAGATTGGTATAAAATGTCACTCTATGGTGGAACAAAAGCGAGACACACTTCTGTGGGTTTATTGGTGTCTGACTTTTTTGAGTGTCTGAACATGTGTGGTGAAGGACAGTTAGTTGTGCTGTAGGATACCAAGATGTGTGTGAGTTTGTCCATGCGTAATTGTTTCATCGTTAAGCTTAAGTATGATAATTGATCTCGTGTGGTTTGTGCTGAACAGCTGTTAGCCAACAACACATTGAATTTTTGTAGCAAGATAATAGTTAGGTATTGGAAAATACTGAAATGGTGATTTTGGCAACCATTGTTGTGCAAAATAACATTGCTGTATATTTCTGCCTTGTATTTATCATGCAGCAAATGTTCCAAACTGTTTGACATGTATAACATCTTCAGTGTGTAATTCATTTCACCTCAGTCCACCCAGTTTGGTACTTTTCAGTGTTGAAATGTGAATTGTTGTCTGCTCATTTGCCATTACAGAGTAATGCGGTGTGGGCAGTTGGAGGGCAGCCATTGGGATCGTGTGTGGAACACTGTCAGCGACCGCCTGCGACTACCGTGGTATGGCGGCGCTGTACAAGCCCGTCTAGACATTGTCCTGCCCGTCTTGGTGGTCCCCACGGCCATCGTGGTGGCCAGCTCGAGTCCCACGGCCACCAAGGTGGTGCTGGTGATACTGCCAGTGCTAATGCTGGTTCTCTATCAGTGTTGGCGTAGAAGACAGAAACGGTACCGTTCACAATTCTTTTTCGCCTGGACTATGACGTCGGTGTGTACCGTCATCTACGTGTTTGGATTCACTATACTAGTGCAGCGTGAAGTGTTTATGTGGGAGTGTATGTTATTGCTGACGTTTGTGCTAGTCACGTTCTACTGTCTTTACCTTACCAAGCTGGGCCCGGGCGTCATACGGGCGCAGCGGAGGAGGCGTAACCGACGGAAACGGCTCAAGCACAATGGCGGCCAGAATGGTTTCTTGAAGCATTCGGACCCGCAGGAGCACAGCGCTTGTGAGAGCAAGTCTTCAAATTGTTATGAAATGAGACTAAGAACGTTAAGTAGCGGAGATGGCCTACGGGAAGACGAAGTGACGTGGGTGGACTCTAGGAGTTTTAAAGGTAAGCAATACTATGTTACTTCTGCCCTGACCCTGCCACAGAAAGGTTCATGCTTGTTTACCATATGGTGCAAGAGAGAGATAAACCTGGAATCTCCTGAGTGACTAATGGTTATCTTGGTACATTAGCTCACTTCTCATTTACAGTGTTTGTTTCTCTGTGTTTCACTGTTGATAATGCTAGGTCATGCTTTATTGCCTCTGTATGGTCATGTAGAATTAAGAAATTGTAAAATTGTTTAGTCATGTCCAATTGAGTGAGAACTGCGCCAGTTGGTTGGGTTAATTTTAGCCCCAGGCTATGGTACCCTATGCTGTTCATAGACAGCAACCACTGTATCTCCTTGCATAACCTAAACCTTAATTCTATGGCCAGGGACAAGGAGAATCGGAATGGGACCTAACAAAGCCCAGCCAAATTAAAACTGATCTGTAGCAGGGTTAGCTCCGTGATATGAGGGGAAGTGACAAAAATCCACCCTGCTTATCTCGTACTAAGTCTATTAACTCATCTCTTTTGAGATAAAAAATATGATCTATATACTGTTGAATGTATTTTTAGCCATTTTCGTATTAATCAGTAAAGTTAATTTTTAGTGGGATTCAGGGCTTACAGTGATGTTTTGAGGAAATACCTTTAGTTATCTTTTGCAGTAGTAGGTGAGATGTGCAAAGGGGGGTGGGGATGTGGCAGGAGTGAGATGGGGTCTGTACATGTCTACTTCTAGCCATACAGGCATGCCTTAAATCGAAATATAACAGTAGTAGACATTGGCAGCCGTCTGATTGCTATGGGATAATGAAAAAATAAGACTGTGTTTTATTGTGTGTGCCTTCATCAAGCGAATCATGTCACTCTTGACTTGGGAACATTAGTAACTGACAGTAATCACCTTACCTATTGTTTATGTCGGTAATCCCTCTGGGAAGGGACCTCGTCATTTTTAATACAGTCATTCCTAAGGCCATTATGTTGAAAGCTCTTGCAATGTTGACATAAATCGCTGAGGTAAGCGTGAAGGTAGACAGACTCGAATATGAAAAGTTAATTGGAGTAATTGCTAGTGGAGGTGTTAATGTGACGTGCATTTGTGACATTTTGATCATAACTGTCATTGTCTGCAAGTAAAACAACTAGTCTCAGGGGCTTATTGGAATTCAGCGCACGACTATATATCACATGCGGTTGATTCTTATGCTTTGTCCAGATTAAAGAAAAAGCCACCCCCTGCCAAGTGTACCGTTGTTTGATTTATTTTCCGTCAAATGTAACATTTGTCATATCTAGTGGCTTGTCTTCAGTTCTGATCAATTAGTTGTCGGTGGAATACAGGCCATTTTTGTATTGAGCAGAAAATAAAGTCGGACTGATTAAGATTGCAGTCTTGGTTTTCGAGGTTAACTGAATGTGAAATTGGTTTTAGTCTTTCTACTCTCTCTTGCAATCTCATTACACTCCGTATCTGTTTGGGTTGACATACAGGGCACATAAAAAATCAGGGTGTAAGCATGTGGCGCATTATAGTAAAGCAGACATTCGAATTTTTCAAAATGCAGGTGTCGGTGGTGAGTACTTATAAGGTATGGCTGCACGCCATACCTCTGTTTGGACTTGTGCTCCAGGAAGTTACAAGCTGAGCTCATGTGTGCATTCTGTCTGCAAGTGTATTGTGTTGGGGCTATGGATGAGAAACCATTGTTGAAGCTATTCTTGAGCAGGCATGTAGTCTGTATGTGCAGTGATGACTCATCCAGTGTATTCATACACTAGTATAGTGCAATACAGTAGCACTCCTATGTCTTTCATAATCCCAGTAGTTTTGCTAGAATTATTTCCCCTGATCTGCTGTGGTCCATGTAGTCAAGAATCCGAGAGAGTTGTAGCTCCCACTCGCAGGCCGGGATCAATGCTGTGAACTTTTATGGAGCTCCGAATCCCAGCAGATTTGTGTCCCAATGCAAAAACTTTTTTCTTAAAAAAATTTGCCTGAAAATATACTGGTAATATTTTGGATAGTGTCCACATAGAAACGGCACTAGCATTTGAATTTTCAGCCTCTAATGTTATGTAGGACCTTATCGATAAGTCTGCATTCTACTAAATATCTACAAAACTATAGAATTTAACTCACTAAAGTATATATTTTGGGAAAACAGAAATTCTATAGAATTTAATGTATTTACTTTATACCAATGAGTCACTTACACATGTCCTGTTAGTAAAATTTAGTGATACAGTCTTTGCAAAACATTGGTATTGAAGACCAAATTTCGTTTGATATAGATGTTCAAGATGAAATATCAAAAAAGCAGTTTGTGTTTTCCAAGTTAGCTTTTCGTCCTCATTTCGTGTAACTTTTCACTATTTAAAAAACTAAAAGTCCTCTATTTTTGAGATATCCTCAGTGGAACACTTTGAAAACAATTCCTTGTAGGGTTTTGGGGAACAGTGGATAAAAAGTATTGGTTAGACTCATAACAATTCGTTCATCCAGTTTTGAGATTTGGTTTTCCGAAGTTAGCCAAATTTGGACAGTTGTAGATTGCTACATAACCTTAAAAGAGAGCTGCTTATTCTGAAGACTTGTTAGTGTGGTGTTTGTCACCCTGTTTTAGTATATTGTAGTGCTGTGTAACCCAGGTGGGTTACATGTTGAACCCATGCAAGTATGCTTAATTAAGTTGTACATAATGGCCGGACTATGTTGACATGGGTTATCGTTTAGCATGCTATCGCAATCTTTTAAGATTGCATTATTGTGTGTTGCTTAAGACCAGAAGCTTATCTATACAGGCAATGCATCGATTATTCTAAAGCATTTAATTTAGGTACCTTTGTTTAGGTTGATATCCTCGATGTGGGACAGAGATGCTAAATTTGGCATTTTTGCATTCAATATAAGAGCAGGCTGTCTAGCCTTCGTAGCATAAACTGTACTTGTAGATATCTAGCCTGGTTTCGTTTCGGCTGCTAAGCTTGTAGGCAGCTTTTGTTTAACTAAAATATAGCCAAGTTTTTTCCCTGTGTTGAAAACCTACTGAGTTGTTTACTGTACTTTAAAAAGGCTGTTGATAATGAACATATGTTGTTTGGCTATTATTTTGTACAGTGTCAATTAGCAACTTCTTTGCAGTCTAATTAACGTATCGTATCGTGTATGGGTAGTATAGGAAGACAAGTGTAGTCTGTAGAATAGATTTGCGTGTCTGAGCTGAGCATTCACTATCGAACTAATGTGTCGGTGTAGTATAAGCCGAGATTGCCCTCATGGAAGTGTTGTCATTACCTAGCGCCTTCAACATGGTAATGAAATTACGGTCAAAGTTCTCCAGTTTGGGACAGTGAAAAATAATCGTTTTGCTTAAGGTTGTAGCTTGTACCAAATTTGAGAAATTGACATTATCGGGCATCTTAAATCCAAGGCCACTGGCAGCAGTTTTTGCTGATGTGTAAAAGATCAGTGTTGCTTTTTATTCACTTACAAATTTATTTTCAGACCTTGTTATGCAGAAACACTCAATTTGAGGGGTACGATACATGCAAAAATCACTCATGTCTCAAATTTCATATTGAGAAAATTCAGTTTCAGCTTAGATTTTGGTTTCCCAATCCCAAATTTTTGAGACTGTCCAAAACAGGAGAATTTTTTAACATAACAGACAATTATATTATCGAGTTGACCATTATGTGCCCTCAGAGGGTGGGCCAGTCTTTGCTGGTAGCCTACATGATGTACTGGGTTTCACAAATTTCTAACATAGGACAAAATGTTTTGAAGGTGGTAAATTTGTGATTGAAATGTTGCTTAAACTTAGATGAAAGTGCAGTCTCATGTATATGACCTGCAGTTAGCTGTTTTGACCAAACACTAATCGCTGTGTAACGGGGTTAGCAGACAAAGTCACACATTAAAGTGCCCCATAAAAATCTAATTGAAAAGGACGGAAGTTACTTGTGTGACCCAAAGATCATCCTAATTATAATAGCTGAATTTCAAAATAGCCACGCTGTACTGTCAGACGGCGATCAGGTCCTTGGTGGACAAGTGTACAGTGCCACCCACAGATCCCTTGTAATGCAGACGGGGGTTTTAACTATCTAGTATAAGAAGCATGGTAACAGTTTTCCTGCTATTATAATGCCGATAAATTTCCTCTATTCTGGTGTGGGATGTACTAATGTCTTAGGAAAAAAGGCAAACCTTTTGAAATATCATCGGATAAACAAGAACAACGTGCTTCATACATTTCCCAATGCCGGTGAAGAAACATCTTCGACAAAGCCAGTATCTGCTGCTGATAAAGTGGGAGAATTTTGATCCCAGTCGGTGTCAAAAAGACGAAATGAATTAGTGTTAAACTAACCAAACAATGGGAGGGACTGGCAGTGGAATTTATTTCTCTGCTTTTAATTCAACGGACCACTCTGTGGTAATTGAATTTCTGTCCACCAAATCTCATTCAGGATCAACCGGAAGTCACTTTCTTGGTCTCGTTATTCTAGAGAGCGCAATATGAAAAGTCCTCTATTCTTCACTTATTCATCTCACAGTATGGCGGACAAGTGAAATTGTATGGTGTCAGATTTCGTGACAATTTTAGTCTATTGGTATCCTGGTCTGTATTTTGTTGCCGCCTTAAAGCAACTTATGGTAAAGTTTCCTTTATATGCAGCCCAGTAACTAGCCTTTGATAATGAATAAATGAAAATTCTGACAATTTTTTTCTGCCATTTACTGGGAATTTACTATTTGACTATGCAATATACCAGGGTTGCAAAAACACGAAACGGAAATTAACAATTATTAAGTGACAATTGTTTTTATGCAAAATAAGTGTAAAATTGCGGTATGCAATGTCAACATGCCAGTAGTCAGCTGTTATTGTATACATGACTTATAGTAGTGAGTCAGTAACACCTCTTTTATTTTCAGATGGTCTACTAGTGACATGGTGTAATATATGCAATGTCAACATGCCAGCCCGGTCACATCACTGCAGCGTATGCAATGTGTGCGTCTCAGAACGAGACCATCATTGCGTATGGTAAGTTATTACTCCCTTCAGTCTTTAGTTGTCCGAGATAATGCCCACGTTGGATAGTGCCCACGGCGGGTAATGTCCACATTGAATAATACCCACGTTGGATTATGCCCACATTGGCTAATGCCCATGTTGTTTAATGCCCACGATGGCTAATGCCCACGTCGGCTAATGCCCACATTGTCTAATGCCCACGTTGGCTAATGCCCATGTTGTATAATGCACAGGTTGGATAATGTCCACGTTGGATAATGTCCACGTTGGATAAAGCTCACCTTGGCTAATGCCCACGTTGTCTAATGCCCACGTTGTCTAATGCCCACGTTGGCTAATGCCCACGTTGTATAATGCACAGGTTGGATAATGTCCACGTTGGATAAAGCCCACCTTGGCTAATGCCCACGTTGTCTAATGCCCACGTTGGCTAATGCCCACGTTGTCTAATGCCCACGTTGGCTAATGCCCACGTTGTATAATGCACAGGTTGGATAATGTCCACGTTGGATAATGCCCACCTTGGATAATGCCCACGTTCAGCTCAATTCCTTTCCCCGATGGTTAAAATGTTCAGTTTAATACACGCACCCCGATTTTATGCAGTCTGGTCGTGCTTAATATTTCCTTGAAATTATCCAGGTCAGTAATTGGAACGTCAAAGGATTTGGGATCCCCAAAATGGTAACCTATAAAAAACAAATAGTCCATGGGAGATAATCACTGCAGTTGTGTTATGTGATAGTTAAACGACAAGTCACAAACATAATGAGAACTCTCTTGGTAGACTCGGTAATTAAGTAAATTGACTCCACAGCTTTTCATAAATTCCGTTCTTATTAGACGCCCAATGCTTCAATCCGTCCAGGATTTGCAAGATTCTTAAATCAGATACAATAGGCGTTAACCCAAATGAGTAGGATGTGAATGATAGTATGCAGTGCCAGACAAAAGTAATCAAACATAATACCAAAGAGACAAAAGTAATCAGACATACTATCATTTTCCTGTCATGGTGGCTAATTCTGTTAATAGCAAAAATTACGAGTGAGAGTGCGGCAAAGTTGTTGATTGAAAGAATTGCATAGCCACCTTACTAACTTTCCTGTTTGCCCTGCCATCAGGATGAGGCCTCGGGCTCATTTTGTCTGAATATTGTTAGCCATGTACTCAATGTGACAGACAGTAACAAACCTTTGTTGTTTTTGTTTTTCAGTCAGTCATTAGATTCTTTCAGAGAATGACCTATTCCCAACAGAGCAGTGTTTTGTCTAATGCTCGTCAGCAGTTAGTCTGTCAATATCTGATAATGTTAAAATAACCCAAGCTCAGTGATTGCAAAATTTTCTTATCCTTGATTAATGTCTAAAAATTGGCTAAGAATACCCAGACTTAAACTTCTGCTTGTCTGCAGATGTTTATCACTGTCTTCTGAGGTTATTAGTTTTGCAAATCAATGGCAGGTTATGTTTGCTCATGTCCTTTTGAGTAGAGTTTTACTGGCATGAGTGCAAATACTTAATCCTTTCAACCTGTTTGAGTGACTCTTTGAGTGATAAAAAACAGGCACAGCTTTTGAAAAGGAGAAATCACATGTGTGTATTGAAGTAAGAAAATTGAAATAAGAAAATTAAAAAGTCCTGGTGGATGAATTAATATTAAATTATTATTATTGTTCTTGTTGTTATTGTTATTACGTTGTTATTATTATTATTACAAATCAGTCCTAAGTCTGGTTCTCTGACCTAAACTGACCATCGTCCATTTGCAGGATTGACCAGTGTATTGGGGAGAGGAACCACGTAGCATTCTTCGTCGGCCTACTTTTCTTTCTCATCACCACCATCTATTCACTCCAACTCACTCTGACCTCTGTGTGCACGCCGGAGATGTACCTGGACTGGTTCCTGTTCCCGGCTGACTGCCGATTCGTTTACGTCGACTTCCCGTTAGTATGCCAACACTGTGCAGTTGTTATGCTATTAGCTGCGCTTAGAAATGATCTGTTTATTCTGCTAGTATGACAAACAAATGATATTTAATTTACGTTGTAGTTTTCTCAACAGCAGTAGGTTTTATGAAAATATTAACGTCTTGTTTGCATGGCTAATTCATCATAGGTGTCACTTAAAAACATCTAAAGAAAATTTGAGCAATTAAAAGGGACCTTATGGACAAGCCTGGGTATAGCCAAATATTTACAAAACTAAATTTTAAGTCTGTAAAAGTACATGTTTTTTCTGAAAGTAAAATTTGATGTTTGTCTTTTTATTAGTCTGTCATTAATTGGGTCGTGTGAACATGTGTTTTAGTAAAATTTAGCAAAAAAGAAGTTACATAGATAGCAAAACTTGTATGAACAACATGATCAAATTTTATTTCATATAAATGTTCAAATGTTCAAGATGAAACCTACAGTTTTCTAAATTATTATTGTTTTATTTTATGCAAGTTCCGAGTGTTTTTTGTGAAAATCATAAAAGTGGCAATTTTTTGATAGCCCCTCATCCAAAAGGGTGGAAACCGCAGGGCTTGGAATTTTCCGCGGAAACGCGGATTTCCGCTTTTTTCAAATGTTCTGTCCGCGTATTTGATTATAGTTCCGCTTAAAAAAAATCTGATTTGATATAAAATTTCCGCGGCAAATTTCTTTCTTACCGCCGCGTTGCCGACGACTTTCACCTCGAAAAGCGGAAGTTGCTCTTTATGTTTCAGAGGAACGTAAATTGTCAACATTGCCGGGGCATCTGGGATAGCATGGTGGATTTTTTTTTTTTAGTCCTCTCGAGTTTTGTCGGCAAAAGGTCCACACCGACTTTTTCAAGGCTGCCTGCGCGCATGTTTTGGGCTGTAAAACTTTCCGCGGTTTTCGCCATTTGTCATTCCAAGCCCTGTAACCATTCCTAATATGTATTGGAAAGCTGAGCGTAAAGTATGTTGTCTGAAAGTTTCACATCAATCCAATCAGCCTTTTCCGAGATGTGATGTTCCAAAGTTTGTCAAATGTGGCCATTTTCGAGGTTCTTACATAACTTAAGGCGAGTTAACTTCTATTTCTCCTTAGTACCGATTCATTCACAACAGACATTCAAAGTATGATGTCCATATCATGGTGTACATCACGGCTAAACGTAATCTATGACCTCTCCAATTTAAATCGATCAATGTTCCCATTACGGTAATTGTCAACCTGTGCGAATTTTTTTCTCAAAAATTAATTAGGTACGCATTGTATAAATTGTGTTTTGATTTTATATTCTACCATTACCATGTATCTATAAATGCATTATGTGTCTGCCTAACACGGGACTTGTCTGGTACGACTTCAGTTGACTACATGGCAAATTTTTTTCAGCCATTTATTAGGCTTCAAAACAGATTACTAATTTAATCTTTGCATGTATGGATTTGCATGGCACTTTTGCACATCGTTCTTTGATGGTACATGAGTGAGGGAAGTTTTTGTCAGATTTTAAAAATTCCCTGTGGAGCAATAAAGATTGGCCAGAAAGAAAGAAACGTAAGGTGTTCTTTGAAAAGTGGACATCGATGGCCTATAACTTCCTTGTTTGAAGGTAAAAGGAAAATTTTAAACATGCTTCTTGCATCCCTAGAATTACAGCTCACCTGCACATAAGGTTTATGTTTATTTAAAAAATAGTGGTCTTGTGATTTTAAACTATAGGGTTCAGAGTTTTTGGGCATTGAAGATTGACAAAAGACAATTGAAAAGTTATTTGCTTGAATGTGGATTTCACGATGATTGACATTTACCTTAAGTGATTATCAGCATGGGGCATAATCAGTTTTATGGTTGACAAACACGTTTTTGGGTATTGTTGGCTGGGATAGACTTTTTGAAGTTGTTAGCTTCAACCAGAGGTGAACAATGTCAAAACATGTTGTCTGTTGATTTTATTACAAATCAGTATTTCTCATATTGTCTGTCAGCTCTTTGCTGAAATCAAGGCCAGTGATTTTGCATGTTGAATTAGCTTCAAAAGTCTCGTTGTTCATCGAGTGTGGTTTAGCTTCTCCCACAAAGTGTTGGACTACGACCGCCGAGGTTGTGAGTTCGATTATGTGTTGGGACTTTTCTCGAAAAAGCCCTTTTCTCGTTGATGATATCACTTCAGGAGGTGTATTGCTTTGTAATGTGGCTATCAGTACAATGTGTACTGCAAAAATATTGATCTGTTCATCTTAAGATGATATATATGACTGAATATGTGACTGAGTGTATTGCAATGTCATTTTGTACCTCTCTGCGCTTGTTTGTGATTTTCACTGTTATTTCATCGTGTGTACATTAGTGACTGCTTGCCACGCAAACCTTTAACCTTTGACCTGTTGCTCTTTTCAGGTCAGCTGTGACGTGGGTGTGCGTGTGTTACTCCTTACTTCCAACGAGCTTGGTCATAATAATCTTCATTCAACAAATCATTACCATCAGTCAAAACATTACTCTGATTGAACTTAATCATGCATCGTTGCGAGGCTGGACTAGACTGCGCCTGTTCGCCAAAAACAACATAAACAATCAAGGAGTTGTGCTCAACTGGAAGAACTTTTTCAATGGGAAACGAGCAAAACCCAACAAAGGACGAAATGATGTCGTGTAGACGGTGCTTTTACCCAATTGTGTCATTTTTGTTAACTTGGAGAGTTCGTGCTTTCAGTTTCACTTAAGTAACAAACGCGTTGAATTTGTAACATTTAACTTTCTTAGTTATAAACCCCTTTCATGCATACCTGCGACAAGTAACTCTGGGACTCTGTTAGAGTTCACTCTAATGTCGTGATCTCGTCGAGACACCTTGGATGAAATGTGACAGCTGTTGCGAGACCGAGGCACTCTCCGTTGATTTCAAGTTGTTTGTTTGTTACGGAGCGAGTGAGAAAACATCTGATCAGTCTAGTCAGTGCCAAGTCTTACTCTGGTAAAAATTCTTCAATTTGAGACGAAAAAGAATTGCTAACATTGTCATATTTCTATGTTTCAGAAGCTTACCACATTGTTACAAATGCTCAAAGTTTTAGCTGATGTAGTTTGTTATTATCTTCATACAAGCCATGCTTAAAGTAAAGTTAATTTTCCTGAAAAGTTATTTTTGTTGAGAAATTTGTCAAAATGAAATTTCACTTGCCCGCCATATTGTGTCTCAATTTGAGGAATGTTTACCTTAAGCTTGTAGAAGACTCGACCCTCTTTGTTACTGAGGTTAAGAAAGGGTAGATAGCAGCTTATATTAAAACATGGTTTAAGTGACGTTATCTGATGAAGTCTGGCTGGTAGATACTTAAGTAGTTGTTTTCAGCGGAACTCGGAGCTCATAGATTGTTTATCTATGATCAGTGTCAAATACACGTGGGTTGTTGGGGCGTTATGTAACACTAACTAAGTTTGAGTGGGTTGACAGTAATTCGTCTGCTGAGTAGGTTGAGTGACTGATTGGGCTGCGTATCCCATCACAGATGTGTTTATATATATATATATATTTGTATATTTTGTATGCAATACATGCCAACCTGCAGATTGTTGAAGAATTTGTTCATTAATTGTACTTGTATTACAACCTATTGGCCTGTGCGATAAGTGCGCATGAATCAAGTCTGTAGTGATATATTTGGTGTCATCTCTAGAACTCAATGTGAGTCTAAAACTTGAAGAAGGAAATATTAATTCATTGCTCTCTGTAGTGCAACTGTGTCTTAACAACGGAGTGAATAAGTATACTTCCATTATTCTTGGTTTCGGATCACAGCCAGAAATGTGGTGACGTTCAAACTGCTGGAGTATATATTGAAACTGTTTGTTTGTTTGTGGATCAGCAACCCGTGAAGAAGCACTGATAATTTTCTATTTTTATGTTCAATAGCTAAATAAATTTTGTTCTCAGTTTTGTGCATAGACATCTTCGTCAAACTTTATTCAACATCTGTCTGTAACTTTTTATGTATCGTTTTCATGTGACACGTTAAGTTTTGCTGTTAAAGCTTCGTTTCCATAGTACAATTTCAGTTGTACATTTTTACATATTCACCACATTCTACAATACAGTTGCTTTACAGCTGCTCAAAAATCTCCATGACGGTGATTGTTGATAGAGTAACACGGTTTCAAGGGTCTTGTTGTCGTTGCTGGTGGGAAGCTCGAAATTAAATGGCACTCTCGAAGGGTATCTCCGAAAATTAGACTTTTCTGGTGAGACCCTTATTCCATGAACTCACCCACGTGGGTGACCAGCTTCCAATCCTGCTTATGTTCAGAAAATACCAAGGACCCATGTTTTACAAGTGCCACCTGGTGGGGATCAAGTCTTACTTTGCTTAACATGATTCTAGAGACATACGTTTTTCATGAGACTGCCTTGAAAAGAGCAGCAGTCATTTACAGGAGTCCCAGATTTTGAGGACCGGTTTGATGCCTGTTAGCCAGTGGAGAAAACTGGTTCTCAAAATGCAGGACCCCTGCAAGTGACCGCTATCCTGAAAAGTGTTGTATGCATAATGAAGAACTAGGTTGAATGCAAAAATATCCAGAATTAAAGTGTGTAGTGTATGGATGATAGATGGACGTTGATTGCAAGGAATCGTCTGATTAATAGCGAAATGTTCAGTTTTATTGTCTTTGTTGGATAATTTACTATAGGATAGTTGCCATGCACTATTTATAGATTGAACACATAATTGCAAGGTATTGCAATTTCAGACAATCATAATTGCCTAATTTGATCCTATTCATTTTCCTAAGGCTTCTAGCATTGTTGTGAATGCCCATAAACGTCTCAAGACATCTGATAGTAGGTATGGTATGAAATTTTTTGTCGCTACTTATTTTTTATGAAAAAGTAAAAAATAAAATTTCTCATGGCAGCCTCATTTACATGTGTCCTAATTCGGCGATATTTTACTGTACACTTGTACGAATAATAGTGGTAAAAGATACCCATACATAGTTGTGGAAGCTTCAGGTGTAGGTATGGTGAACTGCACATGGGAGACAATTTGAATGGTTACAACATTATTTGTTAAAATTGCTTCCCTGTGGGTTACCTAGTGCTTAGTTATCAACCATATTTAATCTGTCATCATTGCCTTGCAAAGTTTTCCTGTTGCATTACTATCATCTTGTCCTCCATCTTGCCATAGTGTGGTCAAAACGCAGTAATTGCTGGTGGACTCAAATATGCAAGACGCAGAGGAGTAACAAGTCTAATGAGCAGTTGTTCAGTCAAGAGTTAAAAACAGGAACATTGTCATGTGAAGAATCTCTAGTGATGTTTAATGACAAAAAACGTATAGTTTTTTAGGGTATTGTAAATTTTTTTGAAAGCTGCTTTTTAGTTTCCATGGATTCTTGTACCATTCTTGTCAATTGATTTTTGAAATTAAGATTAATTGGGAAGGAAATCTGCCCTTTACAGCCTGTCATCAAAAATAGATTGTTTTGATGAATAGGTTTCTAGTGGCTGCCAATGAAGCCTCCAGTCGGGATGACGATAGCTCGTTTAAGGCTGTAAATTTGAAATTCCTTTTTGTCCAACATGGATTTGGCAGTTAATCCTTGTACATTGTGACCACAGGAGTCTGTGTTCATGGTTTTCTATTTTGTTGGCATCTTTGTAGCCAGGTGTTAACAGTTGACAATGCAGGCCTTTTGACAACTTTTATTTTCACTGGCCTTTTTAGTGGCATCCCTGGGCATCTGCCACTTTGTAATTGCGACAGAAAATTGACTTATGATGTGACGACTGTATATTGAATTGAAACACAAGTGTACATAGACTGTAAGTAGAACATTTTTTTGTCCAGGGGTTGTTAATGGTTTCAACTTAGGTCCAGAGATCCATTCTCTGGATTTGAATTCTTACTCGAGGTTTTCTTATTTTTTCAATTTGACTATAGAGTTATACTCTTCACAAAATATTTTGAGTATGGTATCAGAAACTGCAATCACCTCACCATTCTCAAAACTTAATACGATAATTTTCGCATCACATTGCACAGAATTCAAAGTTTTCTAAAAACCTGCTGTGCAATATGATGTTCGATAATTTTTGAGACGTGCCTCGAGTGAATTTTGGTGGTTTTATGCTTTTTTGTGCAAAGAATGAATTTGTGACATTGTTATTTGCATTGTGAATTACCAGGTTATTGTTACACTGTAATGCACCATTTGGTTGTGCAATCTTTAATTAATGGTCTTGATATGTCGTGGTGTACAAGTTTCCTTTTGTACGTAGTGTTTGCAAACATGTTGATGTGATGGTGTTGTGGCTTTCAATAAATTGAAGGGTATCACTGTCAACAAGATGCTCACGTGTTCTTGTGGTTACCGCTTTTTTAATTGTTACAAGATGGATTGATATAGTATTTAGCGGAACAACTATGCCTTACAGAATTCTTTCGCCAGGCTGTTGAGTGACAACTTAACTGACCAATCAGAACGCAGCACTCTTAGCACACCTTTGTTTCCAAGCCGCCATTCTACTCGACAAACAACTCGTTGCCGAGTAAAACTTATTGTTTGTCAACATTTTGCAAGGGGGGTGGAGCTTGCGATAGGTCAATTTTGGATCCAACTTGTAGGCAGGATCTCGTATACATACCGGAGTATCCATATCGTGCAACTTTTTCAGAGAGTGAAGAACCGTCCCATCAGTACTTATACCTCTGACTATTTTTAGATATTTGCTTCAGATCTTTTCAGCAGAATGTGACTGCGTATTACTTGGAAATCCCTTAGACATGCAGAGGGTCTGTACTGGCAGACGGATCATCCGGTGAAAAAAGCAACGTGATACTTTAATTCATTTTTTTCCTCCCAAAAATGTATTTGCCTCACAGAAATTTTTGTCGGCTGGGGTAAAACTTTAATTTTAGGGAGGAAAAAATGAAAAATTTGTTGAGTATTCTGATTAATATGTACCTTCCTGATGAAACTGTTTTACTGAATCGATGCAAAATTGTTTTACTTTTTATTAAAATATAATGATTGCACATTTTCAATCAACTTTCAATGCTTACAAAACAAGATTATTGCTGTCCTATCCATCACATATGTACACCAACTACAGTTCGTAACAGCCACGTTAATATGAAGACCAATGACTTCCTTTTTTCCTTATCAACACAAAAGGGACAATAATGTTTAACTTTGAAAAATCAAAATAACATTTCACTTGTTACCTAAACAAGTTACCCAACCTTTCCGACATGTTATATACGTAAGAACCTTGTAGGTTTTGAAGTGAATGAGTTTTACACAAATATGTCTTGAGCTTAACACGATAGCTTCATGAACCTGGAACATAGTTAAAGCCTTAAGATTGAACAGTAATAATTATAATCCTAGTAACATTACTAATTGCCTTATAAATAAATTTACACACATCATTGGTTTCAACAGTATGGTTTTTCTTAGGACCAGCACAGGCTGAATCGGGAAATATATCACTCATGCAACATCGAATCCGTTTCCATGGTAAAACAACTTCAAGAAGTACGGAACCGTTTTAAAAAAAATTTATCAAACCCTCGCATTGTTCTATTTACACCACACACAGTTGTGACAATGTCTATATCATAACACAAAGCCACAGGTGCAACATGTTAAGAAACGGTCACTTGAGCGTAAACCAATCTTGAAGACAGTTTGAAATATCCCCATTCTCACCCATTTACCACAACAGTGTATGAACCAAACGATAGATTGAATAAACTACCATAATAACAATAATTAAGATACAACTAGCAGACGTATAAACGGAAGACTCAATTCCATTACGCGATTGGAAATAGAGCCCAAATAATTTGGCACAACTCTCTCTCTCTCTCGTCATGATATGGCATCTGTACACATGATAAGCTGTAGTGTACGTTAACATTTACATTCCTCAACACCTCACATACTTGCATACACACACAAACACACACACACAAACACACACACACACACACTCGTACACAACTACTCTACCTACACAAGCACAATGAACAATAGTACTATCATGATAATGAGTAACAGCACCATGTTCTCTTCACAAGTTTCACTTGTTTAAAAACCCCCAACTAACTCGTACTCCTGGTGTTGCATAGACCCAAACTTCACACACAAAGACTGCTCACAAGTACAATTCGGTCACCTAAACACTGTCTGGTCTATAAGCTTCGTCTTTCCACAGCAGAATGTTGGAAACCTAATGTACTTAACTATTAGCAACTGTTATATGGATTGCAACAGATTAGTTTATAATGCACCAATAGTAATATTTGCACTTGTTCCAATATTTTCATAGCACCTAGAATGAGATAACTATACACGTAGATCACCGTCTTCACCATCCGAGCTCACTTTTAGCAGAGAGCGACAGATGGACATCGCTGGCTGCGATGGCCTGCGCAAACCACGCTGGCATAATCTGAGTCAGCGTCTAGGTTTTTGTCGAACGCACTAACAGCACACAGAAAGCAGGTAACATCGCTAACCTGACGCTGACAACATTCACATGACAGCGGGAATAGTCACGGCGGTCAAACAGATCCTTCAATTTTGGCACCAAAGGCGGATTATCAACGACAGAACAAAATGTTTCTTCTATTACACATTAGTTGATAGCCTGCTGATCTGAGGACCTTGCGGGTAGCTACCCTCAAAGCCATCTATGTGGTAAACAGGTGATTGCGGTGCAGGACCGTATCCCCGGTCAGACGGTGGACCATGGCTATAGCTGCGGTCTGATGGGGGACCTTGTGGTATGGGTCCATAGCCTGTCTCTATGACGGGTGTCTGAGGGCCTGGTCCGAAGCCGCGGTCAGACCTGGCTGGTCCATACTGTGGCCCATACCCAGAACTGTCATACCTGTAAATAATGCGTAGAAGGTTAGGACAAGACTAGTGAAAAAACGTCAACATGATGGAAATACAAAGACGCCAACAACCCGTTTCAATAAAAAGGTCCACCTTTTCAGGTTAACGTCAAAACTTGCCACCAAAGCTCATGCACATTTCACTAAAAAGTCTTCAGTTTAGTTTAATTACTGGCAAAATCCTTTTAACAATTTTGCAATTCGAAATTGGCAGATTTTATCAAGAAAGTACAACTTTTGATACTGCACTTTTAAAGCAATTGCTATCAATCATTCTTAATTTTATCTGTGAACAGCAACAACTTGAAAGGTACGATTTTACGTAAATTGCAATTAAGTTTGTAAAATTTTAGTTGCAGTTGTGTGACTTTACCCATTCTGAGGTGGCCCTCCATTTCTATATTCCTTGGGATATTCCGCATTATAGTTATAGCCATCTGGATAATCAGCAGGGGGTGAACCGTAACCATTCGGCGACTTAAAAAAACATAAAGTGAACATGTAACAGAATGACGAACAAACACAATTTATGTTTGATACACAACAACCAATCAAGAACAACTCGACTTTGAACTATTCAACAAACAACACGTGTCACTTCTGAAATTTGTCAAATCAGATGTCCATTACATTCCACCGAACACACAACATTAACAACCAAACTGAAGCCATTCTGAAACATCATCTACGAGTTACAATAAAAGCTATATCCTCTTTTTGATTTTATTTGCAAATATCTTTTGTCAATCGTACAATTTTCACTGGCTTCATGTTAATGGCCTCGACACTTTTCTGATGGTTCTGTATCATTGCGAAAATCAAGATAATGCGATGGGATGTTAAACTATGATGTTACAGCAGAAATATGAGTGCTCTGAAGTAAAAACTTCGAAAGTCAGGGATGGGTGTTAAAGCCAAACTCGGGCAATGACACGTTGCGGAAGGATTCAGCGTGTTCACTTAAATAGATCAGATATTTGAAAATGCTAGAGGACTCACCCTGTGATCAGGATATTTGAGCTCATCATACTCAGCTGTGTAGTGATCCCTGTTATAGTCCGCTCTCCACGGTTCAAGCGGCCCTTCCCGACCGATGTACTCCATCTTAACTCCATTCTCTCGCTTCTTGTCAATGTCCGAGCTGGTGTCAGAGTCCCCTAAAAGGTAATAGGAAACATTCGGCATACAACTCTTTACTTTTATGAGAGCACAAAAACAAGATATAAATTGTTCCTATGAAATTGACAACAGCAAAAAATTCATTATTGAACCTCACAAGTAGGGCCTCCTTTATTAATATAAGGGGCTCCCAGTATCGAGAAATCACAGCAGGGGTCTTGGCAAAAGCTTGTCATGACAGGAACTAAACTAGAGAACTCAGGGTTAAATTTCTCATTTCTTAACCCCTGAACCATTGACCGTCCAATAAATGGACGAAGCCTGCACCCTTCAACAATAAATGGACCAAGCCTGCACCCTTCACCAATACTAAGTCCCGCCACACTTACCGGCACCTTCTTTCACCTTCCTCTTGTGGTAACAGAATATTCCTATGGCGATCACCACCATTAGCACCACGCCACCACAAACACCTCCAATCACATACGCCATCGGCACAGCATCTACATGGAGATATCAAATAAAAGTTTAGAGGAGAAACACAAATACAAGTGATTTTTGATCAAGATGGGTTGACTATACAGTAAAGTAGTGTTAGGTTGATTCACTTGCAACTAATCACACGCCATGCTGATGCGAGATATAATGAACAAAAACAGATTGGTTTCAAATTACAATTGTTGTCCTTAAAGCAATTTGCTTTCATAATTTAATCCATAACACTAAACATCAATTTTTTAATTATTTCATTGCCACACCTTAGATGAATGTTTACCTGGAAATCTAAGCCAAGGGATAATGTAAAATTATCATAAAATTTTAACAGCTAATCCTCTTTGTATCACTTATTCATAACAATGGGTATCTGTTGAAGAATGATGCAGAGACTTCTACAGACTTAAAATCAAATTACGAAAAACATGTGACATGCATTCTGCAGAGACAAACAAGAATCGCGCGAAAACACAAGGTCTTGTCTTTCCCTGCAGCCACCACTTCCCTCATCAACAAGTCAAACTCTCCAGTACTCACCGATCTGGACTAGCTCTAATAGTGCAGAGTCCATCCCGTATGTGTTGACCACCGTACAGTTATAGCGGCCGTAGTCGTTAGAGTGGACATCCTTAATGTTGACCATTGTCCTACGGCCACTAGCCGTGTCCTCCTCTGACACAGAGTACCGGTCAAACTTCGTGAAGTCGAGGGGTTTTCCGTCTCTGAACCACACCATGCGGTCTGGGCGCGGCATAGAAAGGGCAGTACACACGATGATTGTGTCCTCACCCTGAAGGGCCCGCACCTGTAGGTCTCCGGAGATCTTAGGTGGTCCTACAAGGAACAGAGCAAGTAGTAGCTAACAAGGGATAGAGGGCACTGATGCACACAATCTGTCCATGGAATGAAAACAAGCCAATTATTGGTTAATGCTCACAGAAAAGGCAGTTGAAGATCCAAGCTACGACTTCAAAAAATCAATAAATTAAGGCATGATCAGAACGAATCTCTGAAAATCACTTATTCTAGCTTAAGCTAAGGTAAAACATCAAAGAATTTCTAGAATTTTTGAACATTTTGTGTCAATGAGGCCAACAGAATATTTGCAGACATTTTTGATAATCAGTAACCTTTATTACTTGAACTAGGTCACCATTGTGGACAGGAAATCAGAGAAAGTAAAATGTTGTGTATCGCTCTAAGTACGTATTTCCTTTACACGTCAATCAAGGTGGTTCACCTTTTAAGAATAAGTTGACTTCAGCTTTGATCTCTGAGAATCCCGACACAGCTGCGGTGCACTCATAAGTGCCAATGTCGTCTTCGGTCACTTTTTCAAAGACCAGCTCCTCCTTGTCACCGAGGATCCTAGAGCTATCCTTCTTTGTCCAAATAATAAAGGGTTTGGGATTCCCACTCACGTCACATCTCAGCACTGCCCGGTCACCAATGTCAGTGGCGACATCTGCAGGCTTGCCAGCGATGAAGCTTGGACTGCCATCTTTTGACTCTTGGAATTTGGGGCCAACTGCAGAGGGTGGGATAGAAAGAATGGAGCTTGTGAGTAACAACAAATTATACCTAGGATAACACAAATTCCTCACTCAGTACTGGTGATTTGGGTGGAGTTTCCAATGATATCTAGACAACACAAAACGTTATTTCCTATCCATTCACGCCTAGTTTGAACCCGCCTTTCAATGACAATAGCCAACTGAAAGTCGATGAGCTTCAGTGATATATTTCTACTGGTTACATCAAGGAAGTGAAAGATGAAACATCATACTTCAATAAGCTCGCTTTCGAATGCACATCAGAGGAAAAATCTAACCATTTTGTTCTCCATTTACAAAAAGTCCAATAGTTAGACACTTACACTCCATGCGGACAGGGCTCGACTGTCTCGATGGCCCCACTTTGTTTGATGCCTCGCACGATATTGTGTTGCCATGGTATTCACGATCAATGTTGGTAATTTGATAGTAACTGTTCTCCTCACCAGGGATGATGTTGTCACCTCGATACCACCTGTTTGACAATGAAAAAACTACATGAATGCCTCACACAAATGTCTGTTTTTGTGATTATTCCAAAAAGGGTTTTCAAACATTTTTTCCAGCATCACGCACGCACACAGGAAAGCTATCTACCATGTCATTGAAGTCATTGCTCAGGTGATAACTGCCCTGCACATCAAACTAGATCAGGATTGGAAGGAAGCCAGCAGTTGGTGAAGAAGTTTCTTGTACTAACTATTAACAAAGAACATGGTAACCCACATAGAATGGGCAGGATTTGTAATGGTCCAGGTAAAGGCAGTTTTGATTCGGCATTGGAGTTAAAACAACTACATGGTATAAAATAGAAAAGACTTTAATACATTATGGTCCCAAACCAATAAGTAATCCCGCTTCAGGGACAACAACCAAATACAACCAAGAACTTAGGACACAGGGTAATTCAAATAAATCATTGATATTGATTCCACTTCAGCTTAAGTGAGCTGATTGTCTGTGTGAATCTTTCAATGTTTTGATGGAATATTATCATTCAACAAAACCTAAATATGTGGTACACAAGCAAAGGTGGCATTGGGGGGCTTGGGTCTGGGAACGGATCCACAAAGGTGACATGGGGGCTTGGGCTTGGGAGTGGATCTACAAAGGTGACATGGGAGGCTTGGAACAGTGAGCAGATCCACAAAGCAAAATTGGGTGAAGCTTCACAAGTTAAGAAAGCTGATGAAATTGGCTGTTTCTCAAAAAATTCGAAACACGCGCCCGACTTGATCTGGTTTCGTGTATGTAGTTTGCAAACTATAAAGGTAATCTAGTTAGGTCACCTTTCAAATGAAAGTTGAAACCAGATTACTAACTTCAATAATTTTAGCAAGGCCACATCTACAAGTCATCATCATAGTTAACTCCATGTAACATTTATTTAAGGCTCAATTCCCCCACAGCATGTGACTTTAATGACCAAACCATTCCGAGAACCATTTCCATTCCCTTGTCAACACGTGTCATGACCATAACCTTCCTAGACATCAGACACATGTCCATTCTCAGAACCATGTTCAATTCCCCAGACAACACTTGATTCTCTATTATGAGTGTACCATTACCAAGCCCCAAATGTCACATGTTCTCTAAGTACTTACACACAACATTGGATTCTCTGCAACTATCATAACTTTCCTACAACCAAGGCATATGTCACATGTCTGCTCAGTACTTACTTCCAGGTGACAGCGGTAGGGTTAGCAACGCTGTCACACTTAAACTTGATGGTCCCGCCCTCCTTCAGTCCACTGATGGGATCGACAACCATGCTGACCTCAGGTGCATCTGCAACAGTGACATGGAATACATACCAACGCGACGACATCCACATGGTGCGGACATGACAATATTTGGAAATCACGTGCGCGTATTTTGAGAACCAGTTTGATGCCCGTTATTCCGTGGAGAAAACTGGTTCTCAAAATTCGTGCACGTTATATCCGACCATTACCGACATGACTGACAGACACCAACAATACTCCCATAAAACATCGACAAAAATTGTTTCCTCTAAAATGACCCACTGCCTCAAAAATATTTTACTGCAATATTAATGCCAAAAGAACATTATTTAGTTTAAAATACATCACAAAAATTTTCAAAAAGTCCACTCTTAACGCTCACATTTTATTATGTTTGACTAAAAAGCCCACATACTGCTTTTAGATTTTTCAATTTAAATGCCAGGGCATTAAAATACGGCAAGACGGGACACAGCGACTTCCCCCGCACACTAACTGCCACTTACACAACACATTCAACACGAACGAATCCTCCATGGGGATCGTCAATGCCGCGTTCTTCACTTGACACTTGACCGTTTTACCCCCGTCCCTTTTACTGGACGTGTAGTTGAGGTACCCCTTTGCGTTGACCCGCTTATCAGCGAGCGTCTCTTCTTCCTTCCATGTGTTGCCCGCCATGGCTACGCCATCCAACAGGAAGGTGAAATCTGGGCTGGGCTTGCCATTGTTGGCCACACAAGACAGGTTGTATGGAGCGCCAGCCTCCATGTCCAACTTGCCATTCTCCAAGACTAGGGTTGGATGGTCTGGGGGCACTGGAACAGCAGTGAAGAGTCAGTGGAGGAGAATGGAAGACACATCAAACCTATCACTGAACATACTTAAGCCGTGTTCAGCTGGCCAGTTGCCCCAAGGTCAATATGATCTGGAGCAAATGACCATGTGAACAGACATTAAACAGGCACAATCGACACGGTGCGCCAACTTACCTCACCAATCTGAGGTAGTACAACTAGCGCACGACCAACTTGTCCCAGAGTAAATGTGATCAAAAGCGTTATCAAGATGAAAGAAATTACGAACTAAGCACAAGCCTAACTTAGTTCGTCCCCCTGCTATTTGCAGAACGCCTTTCTTCATTCAACTTCAGCAGATTAGTCGACAAGATACTTAGCTGGTCAGAGCCAAGGGAACTCTCAGTGAGGCACTACCTGCCTGGACATAATTTTTTAAGAAATTTATCAATGACTGCCAACATTGCCATGCAGGTAATGACTGAATGAGTCTTGACCAAATATGGGCATAAGATGACACAAGTAAATTGCCTCTGAGCAACAACAGGTGAGTTGGCTTACCTAATACTGTCAATGTTGCTTTATCGCTCTGGACTGCCTCTTGATTGGCAGCAAACCCCAACTGACAATCCCACAGACCGTCATCTTCTAAAGTCACATTCGATATGAATAAGTTGTAATCTGGAAAAGACGAAAGTTACATTTCTTTAAAACAGGCAAAAGTTAAGTGCAAGATGAAGCGACTATAAAACCAAACTACCAGACGCTCTTTTTGCACCACATACTGTGAAACTACCTCAAATCCAGAAAAATTAGGATTTTTCTCATACGGGGAAACTGGTCAACATCACTCACTTCATGGGATAACACTACCTCATTACTTAATTAGATATTATCTCCACATGTAACTACATGCAGTGTTTTCAGCAAAAAATGCATTATCTTCTAATATCTGGAGTCAAAAGCAAAGCCAAACGACCATTTCTAGTTCTGATAGCTTCCCGTCTCACTTTCTCTCATAAATTTTATCTTTGATGAACTTATTTTTAGTGCACTCACAAAATGCCGTGCATTTCCACAACAAATTGTTCTTCAGTTCCTGGTGAGCATCACATACAGGAGAGCCACCTGGTGACTCAGGTCAACATTAGACACTATAAAACATTATCATTTCTCAAACAGGAGACAACAACAGAATGACCACCAGAATACCAGACAATATAAAGAGATACAAACTGCTAGCACAAATAAACATGACCTGTTGAAAAAAGTAAGAACTTACAAAGTCTATCTAAATATTATTGTACACGTCTGGCCAAGATGGAGTGGCGGTGGGGTATCTTGATACAGACAAAGTATAAAACCAAGGAGAAAGTTATGACCAGTGGCCCAGAGTGTTTGTGTTGTAACTGAACCCAGTGTAAGGAAGACAGCAGATCAAAGGAACCCTTGAGGAGCAGACGGCCTGAAGATGGTCTAACTTGAGAAGAAACTGTAAACACCAGAGGCTGTATAATTAACGGACCATGTTTTAAAGGCAGAGAGTAGAGGCCAGAGCAAAAAAGCCAACAACAAAGGTGGTTGGTTTAGCAACTGGGGGTGAAACCTGCCACTGTTCGTCTGGTAACTAGCTACCAAGAGTGAGACTAAGTGGTTATTTGTCACCACTGGGAAATCTTTTTGAAGCTGTTTATAGGCACTCACAGCATGAGTTTACTAACAAACCAGACTTCATTCAACTTCATACAACTTGCTAGACAGGAGGATTAAAGATGGATATTATTAACGTGACAACTGGGCATTTTAAAAGGAGAGAAATTGGTTGGCCAGAAATGAGTATTGCATAACTTACTATACAATAATTGACACATGCCAAGTTTTTGGAAAATTCCTAAATAAGAGGTCTTAAGCCAGGCATAAGCTCCATGTCAGCCAGGCAAACGTCACCCAGAGACAGAGACACTGTGCCTTCACTAATGGAAACCAAGACAATATCAAAAAAACATGTTCTGTACTTTAATGTTGCTAACGTCCTGAAAGTGACTAACCCAATTCCTGTGTATGATAACTAAATGACACCATTAAACAAGCAGTGAGAGACAAGACGCTCATAAAACTGATAGGTTTGTCTTATTTGAACCACCACTGGAATGGAAGTTCCCACCAGAACCACTTGTCTGGTAATAGATGGAGACACATTATCTTATCCACAGTAACCCAACTTGCACAAGACTATCCACAACACAATCGGATCATTCCTTTATCTCACTTCAGACAGTGAAAAAGACAATTGCAGACCACTAAAAATAATTAATGGTCATCAAGTAAGTGACTCCCAAAGCCAGTAAGACTTTCACAAACAAAGGTACTTGAATGTAACACCAGGTGTCACTGCAGTCAGGGCACCCTGCAGAACCATAGGTGATGGCAACATGCCAGGAGAAGCCAAATACCCAGGAAAATGCGAAAACCATCCTCAGACGCAGCGGGACGGACTGGTGACTCACTGAAATGTTCATCTTTAGCCAGAAAAGTGGATTGTGGCCACGGATTTGACCAAAAATGAGTAGGCAATCAGTGCAGAGTCGTTAAGCTATAGCACCACATTTCTCCATTTTCCAGACATCGATAAAGCAGACAACAAACAGACAAAACACGAGCCACTCCGGCAGTACTTCCCACTTAAAAACAATAAAAGCAAACAGCTGGTTTTGTTGAACACTAACAATTTCCCTGACTTCTTCTGAATTGACACTGCAAGCCAAAACACCTCTCCCTCATTCTCTCTTGGTTAATGTTATCACAGCAGGGAATCTCGACACCTAATATCAAAATGGCTAAGTTTCTAAGCTGCTTCAAGACACCAGTGGATTTATACCAAAGACAGTAGTCACAACTGGTCTCTGTAGTCAGCATGATGAGCCAAATGCCACAAGGAATGTTAAAAACTTTGAGATGCATTGGAAAAGCCACAAAATGTTTCCTTCAGCCGTCAGTACAGTAAATACCCTAAGCTCTACAATTTATGGACAACAAGCGATTAAAAGAAGTACTGTTGAAAGATTCTGTTTCTTTCTTTCACGGTTCACATGTTTAACAAGTTCAACCAGTGCAAATAATGAATCAACTTCATTTGCAGTACTGAATAAAAAGATTACGATGCGAAAACATGATGCGGAAAAAACTGAGGCTATTATGTTTAAATATTTTGCACAGGGAGAACGCTGCAAGCAAGTCTTGGAAAAAAATGAGTAGAAACCAATCTGCAGCAGGCATGCACACGCTGTGTTCGCTAAATGAAATGGCCGCAGAAATAGGTTAATTTGTCACCAAAGGAGTTGGGAAAGACACAGGAGTAGGAAGTCGTTGGTGCTGCTTGCAATCTACAACCTGTCACTAGCAATTGGTCAACAGTATCAAATGTACACACTGTAATATTACTGTACCTCAATCAACTTAGACACAAGGTGAAAATTGTTTAATTTGCAGCGAAATACAAATTGAGAGTTAAGTCTTGTAACATTACAGTGCCTCCATCAACTTAGACACATGGTAAAATTTGTTTAATTTACCCCAAAGACCCTCAATCAGAAATTGAGAAAAACCAGGGTTTTTCTAATAGGTTTTACCGATAATGGATAGACTATGTATGAAGGTTTCAGGTTTGTGAAAGTGGAACACAAATGCACGCATTAAACTCCCCATAATGATTATTCACAGATAATTATGGAATTAAAAATGTCAATCAATAAACAAGTTTGATTAGATATCTCATGCCTACACAGTGATGGGCATGTTCAGAATAAAATATTGCCATGGTTACATAATGCCAGTAGACAGTAGCAATGCTGAGGTTATTCCTCTCAACCCAATACAGCTAGAGATGGAGAGACTAATCTCATTAATAAACGTTACATAAACAAAATGTAACAACAGTTGATTAGTCTGGGATGTATCCAACAGATAATAATTAATGAGGAAGGCTTGATAATAAGATACCAATAGAACAGCCACATTGTGATAACTGGTTATTTGGCATATGTAGCAATACCTCATCAATATTGCGAAAATGTCAACTGACGTTTCTCCATTTTTCAAAGAGTTCAAAAATTATAGTGAACACTCGCAGTTTCTCAAAACAATGTCCGATGGTAGCTATGATTTCTGATACTTCTCGTTCCCGAAAAAAGGACAAACCTGAAATTTCACTTATCCTGCTGGCAAGTTGATAAAATGTTAGTTATTTTGAGACTTCAAAAGACTGCACTGGAAATTTGCTAATTGGAAGACAGCATCTTGCATTTAAAAATACCCAGATTTTCCTAAGGGTGTTGCAATATATTGATGGATACTAACAAGCAATGAACTCAATTCCCACATCTCAAATTCTACCTTAAACTTTTGTGGAGGCAGAAAGACACACTGTACGATTGATGCTAGCTAATTTTTGTAAAGTGGTGGTTTGACAAGCGGACACAACAACAGTATGATTTATTACGCCCTGTTCAGATTTTCAATATATTCATGCCTGCATTGTCATTCACTGTGCTACTTGAAAGCTTTTAAGCTAATTAAAATTGGCATCAAAATGACAAATGTCGAACTAATTTTAATGTAAAATAGTAGTTAACATGGCAACAGTGTGCAACTGTGTGGGCCCCCATGGATGTGCAGCATTGTGGGTAAACACTGCAGAACTAGAGAAAGCGCTGTGCGGCTGTGGTATTTTGGGAAGTGGACATCATAGTTGGCTCCAGTATTGGCCTACAAAGAGGTAACACGTGGCTGTAATTAAACGGTTAGTTAGTCATCTCAAGTAATTAATGTTTGATTATGGGACGATTAAACACCTACAAAATCAACTAACAACATACTTAAATTAAACACAAAATATCCAAACATTCTTCGTCAAGCTGTTATTTCCCAGTAGACCTAAAGATCATCTGAGCAATACAAATATACTTGGGAATTAAACAACCCTGAATAGAATTAGGATATGAAGTAACAAGAGAAGGATGAAACGAGCCGGCAAATTTGCAAAAGATGGACGTCAAACGAGAGTGCCAATGACTGGAGGACTAAAAAGAGCGGTAGTGTGAAATGACTGGTATGGGTGAAAGGAGAAGAAACTTTTTGAGACACTAACAAAACTGGAAATACTAGACACACATCACTACTGAGCATGGGTTAAAGAAAATTAATTTTTACACTCCAAGTTAGTGATGGTACTGGGTTACACACATGAGCCCTGATGTAGAAGAGTGTTGGTGGGAAATAGTGTAAAGTCTCTAATGCTGAAACTTAAGAACCAAATATGGAAGGTCGTAAAACTAGGCATTCTAAGATTTAACAAGTGATCACATGAAATGGGCACCCTTTGCTTATGCTAACAGTTTTTTTTTGGTAATTCTCCAAGCTTGAAATTGTGCAGATTCGATATCAGCTTGAAGAATGATTTGAAAATCGTACGTGACCTCGCAGCATCGTTCTTGAAAAGTTGTAAAGAAAGGAATGTTGAGCAACAGTTGTAGATGGGAAAGATAAAGGAACTCTGCAAAGAATGGACGTTTTGAGGTCGTTATCGGGTGAACGTAAGCTCACACAGTTTGTAGCTAGCCGATACGATCTTAATCTCACAGTAATGTTCAATTCTTATGAACGTTTGGCATACATGCCCTTTGCAGATGGATGCTAAATGTGACAAAAGCTGACTTTTGAATGATTGCAAGTTTCTCCCCAACAGCTGCAGAGCAGTTAGCCGATAGATCAAAAGCCAAGACTTAAGGTCACTTTGACTAATGTTCACCTTGATCACTAGTAATGCCACCTTCCCACACCACCAACACAAGACTGTCCTGCGTCCTGCGACTGGAGACTTGGGGCTTCACCCATAAAGCCGTTATCACACAAAACAAGTCAGAAAGTCAATTTTAAAGTAATATCTAGCTAATTCAGGGCAAAAATAATTGTCAAAATTGCCCCTGTTCATTTTTCAGAGGCTTCTAACAGTTTTGTGAACGCCCAGAATTTTTACGAAATCTCGTCTAGTGGTACAGGACATGAACATGGAAAAGCACTTTTTGGAAAAATGAGGAAATAAAAATATTTCTTGATTGCCACACTCTGTCCTACATTGGTGATGTTTGATTTAAAGTATTGTCTTAAAAATGTGATACAACTAAAGAGCCAGTAGAAAACCACAACTATGTGTGGGTGCTGGACTGATTTCTGAGAACTGTTGCTGCAGCAGTCCAATTTGAGACACACAGCACCAACGTAACCCTTAATAGAAACTGACAGAAACATCTCTTTTAGCGTGCAAAACAACTGATGTGTGAAAAATAAGATGCCAAGTGACCTAAACATCAATGTCACAACCTATCGCAAACGAAGTGAATCAGATGGACCTTCAGTTTTAAAAGGAAACAAAAAATCCTCAAACCGACACATTAACAATAAGTCCAAAGCGTGCGTTGAGGATAATTTTCATATTTAATGTGAAAATAATGTCACCAAGGAGAGACAGAACGTGTCACGAGGTGCCGCAGACTTGTGTTGTGCCGGCAAACTTAATTGAACACCTCAGGTTTTCTAATTTAGCAGGCAACCCGAGTAGCTGGTAGCTGGGATGAAGGCAGAAGGCAAGTCAGGATCATCAGACAAAAAGCTCTAGACACTTTAAACTAGCAAACAAAGGTACAACCTCGAGATTGGTGTGATTAAGCAACTTTGAAGAGCAAAAAGTGAAACAGAGTTGTAACATCAAAAGGATGATGGGCATGAATTGCAGTCATTCGGTAACGGTTACCATGGAAACACTGTGTCATAATGGTTTAGCTGCAAAGATAAAACGATCATGCAAAGAAAACATATAATTGGCTGACGGACTTCCTAATGGACAACAGCGTAAAATGTATTATTACAGATCATTTTAAAGAAAGGCCTTTTGCAGTTTCACAGCTTAAATTTCCGCCAAATGAATCACAGAGTTGGATAGTGGATACCATAGAATTCGACTATGACACTTGTGCAACAATATCATCATTTACTGTGTGCAACTACCTTCTAATACAGCCAGGTGGCAGCAAGTGTCATCATCACCACACAACAAGACAACACTGCGTCACCTAGTGGCACAATTTTAGTACAGAATGAAATAGCTGAGTAACCATGCAATATGATTCAACCACGCCAACAACAATGGTTCGCAGCCAGAAAAAAAATTAAAAAACAGAATCAGACATAATAAAATAGATGAGATTCATGGGGCAATGGACACAAAAACATGGCCTATGCAATAAATTTTAAGTCTATTTCACTCAATCATACTTCTTCTTCAGCCAGGTAAAAAGGTAGTCTTTCTCAATAAAATGGTCACAAGTCATCTCCTAAATCTAGTCCTCATGTCTTTTAAACCTTGGAAGGACCCTGGGCATGATACGTTACAAGCAGCAGGAGCTAAAATTTCCCAAATCCTGTCTACTCTCTACAAGGCCAATCTTAGATTAGACGATATCCCAGAAACCCAGACCAAAGCAAGGGTAGATTTTATACCTAAGCCTGGCAAAGATTCTTACTTCTAAACTGATTCCTTTGAATCAATAACTGTAACTTCCTTGTTCTTAAAAGGACTTGAGAAATCGGTTCTGTGGCAGTTTGATAGCCAAGATGTTATGTGCAAACTCTCGAGGAATGCTTAAAGACCAAGTTACTCTACAGAGACAGCTCTTCACCAAATTGCTAGACTGCTTGAACAGCTTGTGTGCGACAAAATCTTCACTCTAGGTACTTTCACTGACATTGTTGGTACCTTCAGCTACACCAAACATGATGGAATCCATGCACCCCAGAATGCACCGGGACACCTGCTTATTTTCCTTTAAGGCCTTCTACAGTACATTACCCTAAGCCCCCTGCACTGATCACTCATTACCCTGGTGAAGATAATATTATCTTTAATTTCTCTAAGCCATAGTGTACTCACTGTTGCCGCTGACTTTCACGGAGTATCTGGGGTAGTTAGGAAGGCTATAGTCAGTCCCCAGGGCAAAGCCATCCTTGGACCACTGGAATGCCCCTTCCTGGTCCTGTACCTGACACTCCAAGATCACCTCTTGTCCAATGACGACAGAGGTGTCAGACGGATGCTTCACAATCTTCTGTTGTGCCTTGTCTTGACACACAACTGGAAGAAAAATAAGATCTAAAGCTTAAGCAGTCACGCAACTAAAACGCAGGTGATACACTTAGTGACAGACGCAACCGATAAACTTGGGTTATCACACATATGTATAGTATAAATTCAGAAAAAAGCGTCACTGATGTATATGAAAATGGTCCAGAAATATTTATCAGGGGCTTTACTAGATAACATGAAATATTGGAATTTTCTTAATTTCAATCAATACCGCTGATAATCCAATCTCTACAATGGAGTAGAAATCATATCTGTTACAAACTAGCAGACTGTTGTAGTTATATTGTTAGCTTTACTGATTTTGGGAAGAACTGGTCCTTCAGTAAAGGGAATTTCACAGCAGTTATTTACTTTGCATTAAAATTCCATTAAGTTGGTTAGGTAATAAAACAACTAGGAAACAGCTTTCATTACAAGCTGGACCCCACGATGCCTTTAGGATTGTTTACATCTGTTATTTCTACATCCCTTGACTAACTGTTCTTTGAAATTAGTAACAAGGACCTGGTAATAATTAGCCAGCTCTGATCGGCTATCAGGTTTTGACATAGCCAATTACTAAGCTGGGCTAAAACAACAAACACCATACCTAGTTTTCATTTTCAATATTTTCACGCCAATCTTGAGCCCAACCGTAATTTGTGTCAATTGAATTAAGGACAACAGCAACGTAGCAGAAAACAGCCCGAGGTGAGATGACGACGACGACGAGAAGAGACCGAGATTGGGTGACTGAGGTTAAGCTAGCTTTTGATGACTAAAACATTGATTCATTTTACAAGATTGCAAAGAAAAATTGGACTAGACACTGCAATTTTGTTTTAATTTTCACCTTGAGTGTGATTTTAAAATTAAGAAGAAGTGAATACTTTGACAACTGCAAGAAACAGATCTGAGACAGAGGCTCTCTTTTTCACGTACACAAGTAGTAGGCTTAAACAACTATTTTAATCCAATATTGAAAGACATTTGGCAGACACCGTGTTTAATCTGTATAAGGGGTAACTGGTTACAAAAGCACTACAACAGCTCAGGCAGTAATTAGCCAGGACCCCTGTTGTTACCCAATCAACATTCAGGTTAATTCAAATGGCGGAAAATCTAGTAAAAAAAATTGTGGGGTTGACAAGAAAAAACAGGTGCTTTAACGGGTGACTGTGGAGCCAGACAGCTCGGGTGTCGCCGGACTCCAAGGGTCTTGGGCAGGCTGCTAATTACTACTGAGTTAACGAGTAAACGAGAGGTGAGTATGATGGCAGCTAGCTTGAGTTTCAGTGGTCAGCAATTCTGTGACATTCCTGGACGCTAGTTTAAGCAAGTCAAGTTCGCATTTCTCAATTCAGGAATTTTAGGTTTATACTTAAATTCCATTTCTGACATTTTACTGTAGTATCCTTGTGCGAACTCCTTGTCAAGACAGATCCCTGCTCCTTTTAGGTGCGGGCGTTGGAGATGTGTTTTTGCATCAAACTTGTTGCCAAATTCACAATTTCTAGAAGCAGCTGAACTAAAGCCGATCATCAGAACAAAAATTGTGATGAAAATTTACTATGTTGGAGAGTTAGCATTCATTCCTTTAAACCAAACTTTCACTTGTATAAGCCAAGAGCAGAGATTGATTTGGTGGCACCAACATAATGTCAAAAGAACCAGAATGTCTCACTGTGTTCAACATCACCACCCTCATCTCCCCGAAATATAATTTTAGTCTACTTGTTGGTCACAACCTATACTGTGTCCTTAGCTCATCACCAGTTTAACTGATTTGCAGGGTGTTGAAAAAATAAACTGATGAAAAAATAAACAGAACATGACTTGAAACACATTAGTTAACAAAAATGACATCCACGGTCTTTGAAAGTGACACCACATGCCGTGGAGAGATAAGGAGAAACAATCTTTGTTGCAGAAAGTCAATTGAGAAACAAAACTGTTTCCTGACTTTAGAACTTTGCTAATGGTGTAGAACTACACAGAAGATCAGAGGAGTGATAGGAAGACATTTATTGTGGTAAACAGGCAGGCACACATCTGTGGGGTACACACCAGCACAGTACACACATCTGTGGGAGTGGGGTACAAACGAGCATGGTACACACCACAAGAGACGCCTGTTCATGACAAGATGGTGGTGTGGGAAACAAAAGCCAAGGAGGTAAAATCTCGCCAATTTCTCGTACAAAAATAACTGCCAAAATTACCCATTTTCCTTTTTCAAGGTCTTCCAAAATTGTTCTGAATGCCCAATTTTATTTCGAAAATAATTGCTGATAGCTGTGGCACAGAGCTCGAACATGATAAAGCATTAATTTGATGCAACATAAATTTAATGAGAAAGTGAGTAATTGAAATTTCACTCATCAACCATATTGTGTCCTTAATTGGTAGAATGTTACGGTATTGTTCGAGAGATTAAGGTGATAATTTGTCTCGAGGGATTCACCGGCAGCTAAATGAATGTTACAACGAAATGTTCACTTTCACTCATCAGCATTGTTATCTTAAATAATTTATTCTCGTTATTGAATGGCTAAATTGAGTGCCTGATATTCCTACAGTATATGAGAACACAACTCTCTGTCTAAATCTGTGCTTGTGTTCACTGCGTGATAACCAACCACCAGGAGGCACACCGTGTAAACTTCTACATTTATTTGCCAAATATTTTAACTTTTTTTGGATGGTTTTTGGTTGAGGCTCAGACCTAACTAATTGAAATTCGAAATTTTAACCCATAAATATGTAGTTAACAACTCAACTTTTAAGTTGCTAAGTGCCAAGTGCGAATGAACTTGTATTTACGGTACAAACTGCAAGAGAACTTCTGACCTCACTAGAAACAGCTCCATAAATAAGGAATTGACGATGAGCAGTGCGAATCAGTTTCAAAATTATGTTTAGCAAACTGTTTTCTAGATTTTGTGAATCGCTTGACATTGTAAATAAAAATTACATGTAAAAGAAACACTGGAAGTCACACAGCAAAATAGAAAACAAGTCAAGTGTAATAAAGACATTGAAGCCCTAAGAAAAATACCTCAGCTCTTAACATTAAAAAAACCCAAAAATGAAAACATTGGTCTGAAAAGCTTCCGCTACACGATCATATGTTCAAAACCAGATGAAGGAGTCCGACTATAGACAAAAAATGTGTTTACAATATCTAATTATGACACAAAGTCTGCAACGATACGAAGAACAAATTAAAGGACCAAATGTTATCATGACAAAGAGCAAGAGGAAATATGACAAGTTATGTATTACGATGGCGGACACGCACACTCTCAGCCACATACTAAAGGGAGGTATACCTACTGGGTAGCTGGTGTTTAGCAATTTTTAGCTGGGTGGTTTTTGAATTGTTTTGACTAGTGCCTGTGATAGGGTTGGATTGTCAATAGATGTTGGACCTTCTAAATGTCAAAACAAGCATCAACTACTCTAAGGTGGTTGTACTTCGAAACACAAACAAGGGTGGTTGGCGGCTATTGCACAAAGAAACACATGCGCATGGTCCTGCTATGGTCTAGGCCACCAGCTGAAGTCAACCCATGTATACATTAACTCAATATTTAACTAAGAGCCTTGTACCAACACAGAGGTATCTAAATTGCAGTATTCATTGTGTACAAGTCTGAATGGTCAAGGTGTACAAAACAAGATGGTGATTCTCACACAAACTGCAGCCATCAAATTTGAATAAGGTGTGAAAGTAAACACCCTTTCACTGCCATGCTGGGGTGACAGTTTCCACCATGTAAATGGTGTTAGTTAAGGCACCTAACCTACACCGCCGCCCCTATGAACAGTGATGCTCAAATATTGGCTACCTGGCTTGAACACACACAGGTAGTAATCAAGTAATCAACCGATGTACAACACCTGACAGTGATGACATCTGAACACAGTGACTCATTGTCTACAGCACAGCATGGTTAGATAGGCAATGACGTTATGATCATTACAAACAAAATACAAGCTTCGACAACTGAAAATAAAAAATGCAACGCTGCCCGTAAAAGCAAGGCACACAAGCCAAATGCGTGTTTTTTAAACATTTTTACAATAACCAACGAAACTGAAATGAAAACCATATTTTAGATGACAGATAATAAGCTGTCCGCTATATTCTAGCATTGAATACTTTATCACTGCCAGAAACAATGTTCATGAAAGAAAATTTACAGGGAAAATCCCTTTGAGTTGGTTTCAGATATTCGACAGAAAACAATGACATGTTCACAGTTTTTGTTTAGTTTGGACATTTTCCTTGTGTAAGTCTTTCCATAATTTACTAAACCAAACCAAGAACCCACAGATTTTAAAGACCAGTTTCAATAGAACTAACTGACCACACGTAAAGACCAATCATTTAATTTATGAGTCTGAAATTACCCAACTTAAACCATATCCAAGATTAGTTTACTGTGTTGAGAGTACCACAGTGCACTCACCTGATCTAAAGAGAATACTGTACAGTAGCAGTAGAACCTGGACCCCCAGGTACACCTGCCTTCTGCCCTCCATCATCACAGGCCCTTGTTGCCCAGGTGTCAACTAGCTCAGGTATGCCTCACTGCAAAGAAACACAATCAATGACTGTCAATATTGTGAGGTGGAATATAACGCTCCATCAATCGAGCAATTAATAAAAAACGTCCGAATCAATGTACACAACAATTATACCATGTTTACGGGTGACAAACACCCAACACAAGTCATGCTATTTATTACGCAGTCACATCAGACAGGGGTCCAGAATGGGGTCCATTTACTTTCCACTCACATCATACATGTGCCTGTAGTTAACCACATGGAAATGAGCTAGTACACTGATGCTAAACAACATGTTTTTAATTATTCAGTGAACTGCATCAAATCAATCAGTCAATGCAACAATCTCTAAATCTTCGAAATATACATCAAATATTATAATTCAATAATATTTGCCAAAGGTATACTACACAGCCTCAAGAAGGAATATTTTGATTCATTCACCATGACGATTTAAATCAAAACTTTTCGATGCAACTTCCAGTACCCAGACACTTTACCGACTGTAATTCAATTAAATTTAAAATTACAAAAATTTCAGATTCCAACCATAAAGAAGGTTCCCACATCCTACAAGCCAGGACAGCTCAACACAAGTATTCAGTTTTACACCATTTCAATAGAATACAAACTCAGATTCATCATAGTGCCCGCAGCACCATCAGCCATCGCATATTCATGGCAACAAGGTCTAAATTTACCTGCATTTTATTAAACCCGGCTAGCTAAAGAAACACAAGTAGTAACTGTCCTACACACAACATGCAAATGTAGTCATCGTAATATCATAGTCACCAGACTCTGGCTGCATGGAACAGTTTCGGTAAAGGTCTAAGCCATGTCCCCTAACTTTTACTACATTTGTGGACTTGTGAAAACACTGGCTAGTCTTTCTTATGTTGTTTTATTTTCACTACAAAGTCTAGTTTAGTGATACATATTGAAAGTAAACTCTACGTTGAAATCGATTAATATTACTGAAAATCAATATTCTTTCACACAAAGCCTCTAACTTAAGGACTAAGTCCCTATTTATATTAAATGAAATAAGTTCTCAGCTTTCAATAAATTATTCGAAGGTAGCTTCAAGTCAAAGTCTAGTTTAGGCTTCGAAACATACTGAAAGTAAACTCTACGTTGAAATAGGAGTTCGTAACAAAGATAAAACATTAGAAAAACATGGCAGTTGTGAGTTCAAAGACAAACACGCGGAAGACTTAGGGATCTCTGTTTGGGACTGTTACATGTGCACCTGAGCTTACTGCTGACCAAAACATGCAGTGTTCACAACAAACAGAATTATTAATGCATGAAGGATGCTCTGTTTGATGTGACATTCGTCCATGAATATCACTTTAAGGCCAACCATATTAGCACTTGGTGACCCCTAACGACGTTTCTTGCTAAGCACATCTGGAGTATTATAATGCATACAACAGCTAATGAGTCTACTTCTATGGGAAACGTGAAACAATAGTGTAATTAGTAATGAAGGGGTCTGACTGTGCAGGTGATATATGACTATTCTGCTGGCTAGGTTTGTGCTATAAAATGCAGACAATGGTTCTTGTAGCAGCCGAGGCATGGAGAAATCCACATAAAATAACACAAGGTTCTACAGACACTTCAATAAACCTGGAATCACCATAGTAACCATATGCAGTAACACCGATTACAAAGGAGAATGGATTGCTTTTTTATCACAAAAAGTTGCGTAGAAATAAGTGACAACAGATGTCTCACCAGGAGATTTCTGCAGCACAACTGTATAAAGTCTCCTAGTTTACCAATACCATACGATGACGGAAGGAGTTATTAAGGGATTACGCACATGCTGACAAAATGATAAACCAATAGGACAATCTCCACCAATTTCGCACAAAAATAATTGCCAAAAATGTCATTTTCCCTTTTCAAAGGCTGATAACCTTCTTACAAATAATGGAAAGTTTAGCGACTGTTGATTTACGACATCCATGCACCATCATCCATGCTTGTAAATAAGACTCCAATGTTTTTAATCTTCTGTGGAGAAATTTAACAAAATAGGATTTCACTTGTCAGCTATGTTGTGTGCTAAAAAAGTGAAAACTACAGCAGCATGCCTCAAATGATACATGAATAATATGTCTCAGATGAAGGTGAGTTGAAAGCTACTATTTATGATCCCTGTTGAATGGCAACTTGTATTAGATTTAAAGCCTCCACAATACACTTGAGGTTATGAACAGACCACCTGCCAACTTAGGAACCAAAGGAGTGTCAATTGAAACTGAGAAGCTAGCTGAACCTTTCAGACCAGCTTCGGTAGTCAATGGACACCAAAATTTATCTCAGTTTGATGTGAGGGTCATCAAATGTATCGTAAGGTGGGTACCCGAAAACCTTATGCAGTCATTTTTCTTAATTTTAAGTATGATAAAAATGTTAAGATAATAAATGAAATGAAGTGCTCTTAGTGATAGAAAGGTAAATATTTGAGAAAAAATATTATGAATTATCATTATATGATTTCCACAGATTATTAAGTTATAACCTCATATTTCAGAGTAAATAATTCTCCATATTGACCGCTAATACCTTGCTATAGTAACGAGATTTCAATTCCGTTTAAAAACATTTTTGTGAAACAATGCACGTTGTGATTCAATTACCAGATCTTTGCATCAAGCTACCACTTTACTACTGCACCACTAGTAATCACTGAACATTTGTAGAAACCTGCAAACCTGCATCAAGGCATCGCAGGTCCCATCAGAGGTTTTCAAAGGTTAAAATTCACCGACCTTCAATACAGGTCATTTGCTCGAGCTTTAGTGTGTGTGCACACTGAGCGTGCTGACACGCAGCTTGAGATCGCATCAATATAACCAGTGACAATTGTAGATTGATTTACAGTAAAAATGACTTTTTTATGACCCCAGAACATGACATCTTTCCCAAAATACAATTGCTCCTTCGTCCATTACTAGTATCTACTGGAAGTTTTTTTCAAAATCTTTCCACATTTTGGGCAATAGTTGAATAAAATGCACCTGCATTTTGAGAACCAGTTTTTTCCTCTGAATAACCAGCATAAAACTGGTTGTCAAAATCGTTATATACGACTTGCCTTGCTTTGCGTAAAAACTGGTAGCTGACGTACTGAAGAAGTTATCAACATACAACCAAGAATACAATGTAAACTTCTACTTACTTAGACTGGACGTAAAAATATAATAAACAATTATGGACTTTTACACTTGGCTGATATGTTGGTTTTCACGTTATTAAGCTCCAAAAACCAACATATTTGCCCAGGTGAAAATCAGCACAAGCTGCCATTATTGACTAACCTACCAATAACTACCGATAACTTCGACACCAAAGTTGAGTGTTCATACCTACTGAACGAAAAACACAGAATCATGGAGACCAGTATGAAAGATTCTCACATCAGTCTTGACGGGCTTCGAGTGTCACACAGCTGTCTGGGGAGAAAACTTATAGAAGCCTACAGTAACTAATTAACAGCATCACCTCTCACCTGGCTAGTGTGAAAAGTCCATTAATTGTAAATGAACCACTGCGGACACTGATAACGGTAATTAACAGCTTAATGAACTTTCAAAATATTCTTAAAAAACGTCATTTCGAGTCATCAAAAAGTCGTTGTTCATGATCAGAATTTCAGATCAAATCAACGAAACCATGACGCACTGCATTCTGATTGGTAAGTTGACCACTGGTCACACTGTTCAGGCATGTAAGCACAGTGATTGAATAGATTGTCAAAGGGGTTCATATTCAGTCAACAAGAACACCAAAGTAAGAAGAGATGCCACAGTGATGACAAGTGGGGTAAAAATTCTTAGTCTGGGAAAGTTTCTAAAATTTGAGATACTGAAATTCAAACCAAATTTGAATGTTCTTAATTCTAAAGATCGGAACGTGGGCAATTTTGGCTTTGTCATATTTCACAAATATCGGACACTGCGTTCTGAACCCAGAGAGTCTAAGAACAGACTTGGCAGTTCACAAAATCATTGAAAGAACCCAATGTGTGGAGAACGATCGTTTGCCGTTGACCAGAACTCATGAACTTGAGACTCCCAATACTGCCTTTAAAGTTGGCACAAGCTCGTACCTTCAGCAATGTAAGCTGGCCACACTGCTTCTGAGGATGGTGTTTTAATAAATCCCGAAACATGTCAAGCTGATTTAAATCCATCGTTGTTTTTATCAGCAATGTAATTCATTTTTCACTGGAGAATTTTAACTGCAACCCAAAGACAATGAAGAATTCCGAAACGAGAAGCAAGTACCAACACAGGGCATGCAATACTCCAGACAGACCATGTTAAAGCTAACTCAACCTCAAAATACTCCTTCCAGGAAAGATTACAATTTAGCATGAACATCCAGACTCAACGGTCCAGCTGTTGCCATGTTTATTTTGTAGTGAGAGTTGCCTTTCAGTGGCCAGGAGGAGTTATCTGTGGAATGTCCCATGCTCAGTGTGACCTCTGAACTTTAAAAACTTCTCAACCAATGAGGATCCAGAAGGAAAGACAAAACACGGCTGTTAAGAAGTGACTGCTTATATGAACTGAAAGGCAACACAAAACAGAATTTCTGGACTCAAACATAAGCCACAGTAATGGTTGTAAATAATCATCAAACCTGACTTCCAACAAACTGATCACAACCTTTGCCAAGGAATCTCGGTCAAGTCTTAACATTTCAGACACTTTGCCAGAAGTCAAAAAGCACTTGCGACTGAAGAGGTTCTCTAAAATACTGAAGAAAAAACGCAACACAACTACCACCGGCTACAAACAGCTACGCTTGTTTCAGGTACCAGCACATCGGTGACTCACCTGAGTAATGGCCAACACAGTTAGGCGTTAGTTGTAATCTACAGGTCATAAATACAGACAATAAGTTTAACTACAACAGCAGTTTACTAGTCAGTATATGGAGTAATTACTACAATAACCACATCAGCAATCCGTCACCTTGTCACGATGTATGTCATGTTGTTAATGATCTACCGATACTTAAGTATTCAAAAAAACATAATTCCGTGTACTAGTTCATGCAAAATAGATAAGCACGAGAATGAAAGGTTTCCAAGACAATCACTAGACACACCTTTCCTGTTAAGCATCGCGTAGCACGCACATAAACTCTCAAATTAATGGAGTCCAGCAATGTACGATGTATTGATATTTCTTAATTCTCTTCTCTATAATTTCCAACAATATTGATCATGGTTCATTGGCCAACACTTCATGCAGCATCTTGACAAATGTAAACGAATTGTGAATTAATTACCCTTCAACAAGCTCAGGCAGTTTATAATAGACAAATGTAACGGTTCACCTATACTTAATTAACAAGCATCCCAAGAAACAATTGGCGCACAGACAAGGACAATCCAGGTATGATAATATTGACAAATCTATCTAGCTAAATCATGACTGCAGGTAAGAGTTCAATACTTTGAACAATGTCCTTTGTGTTTATGAATGCCATGACTCCAGAGATGTGATAAAGTTCCACCCCCCAAAGAATCAAATCAAATAAAATCTATCACCGAAAAGGTTGGGAGCAAACACCTAGGCTTTTTCCTATGTTTGTATGTGCTGATACGAGGCAGATAAAAATCATTGTGGATTGTAAAAGTCAGACTTATGATAAATGCAAATAATGACAGCTCTGTACATTACTTGTTACTACCATTTTCCATGAAACAGGGTGAGAGACTGAATGTTGTAACATTGTAGGAAATTAAAAATTCCAACTTATTCGTTCCTAGTAAAATTTTCTGCAATAGTCTCTTCTGGTGACTCCTGATTTTGAGAACCAGGCAACCACTGAGTATCCTGTTGACGAAGCTGGTTCTCAACATCAGGAACCCCACAAGGGACTTAAACAGCCAAATGTTAAACATTTTCGGGTGAGACTATACCATCTATACGAATGAAGACAACTGGACAAAAATTTCCATAGCTTCAAAATTATGAATGCCACAGTTACACCTACGGTAAAAAGTCTCTAATTTGAGACAGTCTCTAAAATTTGGGACACTTAAAATTCAAGCCAACACTGAATTTTCTTGCTTTTGAAGATTGGGACATGTGTAATTTTGGTGTGCATCATATTTCTTCAATATTGTATCAACAAAGTATGATGTACAATCATCACAAATAGCTGCAAATGCAATACTTGTCTTTTTTGGAATTTTATGGGACAGTCAACATTGCCTATTTCTGACCTTGACCAAAATAATCAAATTTTCACCAGAAACACAAACTGCAGAATTGTTAAAGTCATTTGTACAGAACCAAAATGTATAGCATTTGCAGTTCGGTACAGTTCCTTAACAACTGTCTACCAAAAGTTGCACAAGGTTGCACGGTTTCGGAAAGAATAGAACTTCTCGCACCACAATAGATTATAGGAAATTACAGGTATAGCATCCGCTAATGAGTTACCTTGTGTAAATACAGAAACCAATTAACAGTGATAAACCTAACAGTTATGTAACCATGAGTCAATACTATTGAAAGGAAAACAATACTCAACGATACAACACAATGGCCAGGGTTCTCACTAAGAAAAAATTCAAACACGTAGCAAATTCCGCATCATGTTCCTGTATCCTTTGTTTCCTTTCTGTTCATTCAGAAAACAACAATTGGTTATACGTAATTTTCACTTGCTGGGCACGTCACTATCATTTTCAATGCAAAACCATAAAAAAATATTTACCACTATGCAACACTATAGCAATCATTTGTCTAGTAACTTTGGCTTTTCACACATTTCTCAGTATTTGAAACACGGCTCAGGACTTTTTAAACATGGCTCATGATTTCCAAACATGGTGCAAAGCAATTCAAATATGGACAAGCACCTGTCTGTGTTCAATCCATGACTTAAACATTACACTAATATTCAGACCATGTCTGCTAAACATCAGTGCAGCTGCCCCATAAAACAGCAAACTAGCTGTAACACACTGGGTTCCTTGTCTCATACCATCAATAGCTGTAAGTAGCGACACATTAACAAATTAACAAGCACCCAATGCTTTAAGACTTTTTAAGTTTAGTTAGTGTGAACCTAATGTAGTTACCAAGTCTTGAGACTCACCTCAGACAATCCAAGGGAAGGACTGACAACCTACTCATGCTAGTTAGAAAGTCTTGACAACTCAATGTAACCTGCATGCAGACACCTGACAATACCTGGCTGATTGAACAATGCGCCAATAACATCTGCCTTCGAGGACGGCTGAGAGTAGGTACCTAGCTCGACCCAAAGCCACTTAATCACGGCACTTATCCAACATGTCTACATCATCATGCGTGTTAGGATGGCGTAAAGGAAACACAAACCTATAGTAATCAAAGGTGACATACACAGATAGAATCAAGTGATGTGTTATGTAAATATCATAGAAAGGACAATTCATGGTTCCCCAGCTTATGTAATGCCCTCCCCTCAAGTAGTTTCAGTAATAGGTGCAGTGATCTAGTATTGAACCTTGACAGTTTGCTTTTACTAGAAGAGATCTTTCAATCTAAGATCAACCATGGCATAAATGTGACAGTCCACAAATAACTGGTGATCTGTACAGAGAGCATGGATCTACATTAAATACATTTGCAAGTGAAGCAATATGTATATGTATATTGTATACACCATGATTATATTGCCATTAAATATCCATATGGCGGAAAAGTTCAAAAACAAAGTTTTACTGAACTTGAACTAGTCATTAAACTGTAAATTTAGAAATTTAAAAGCGCAAAACAAATTTAGAAATTAAACAAAATTTAGAAGTTGTATGAAAGTTTGTCGTTTCTCGTACATAACTACAGCTAAATTACAGTACAGAAATCCATACATTTTCTGCAAGTGACACAGCCAAAAAGACACCGCAAACCCTCGGCATCACAAAGAGTTGCTACAACCCAGTTATTTTGTGTGACCTTCACAAAACATCTCCTCACCGAAAAATAAACATGCGTGACCAGAAATGCTTTATAAGACAAAGGTAAGTCAACACATGTCCTACTGTGGCGACTGTTTCTAATCGTCTCCAGTGAACCTGGCTGCTGTCTCTTGGTGCAGCTGCAGGGCAAAATATTCCGCTAAATGTTTTACTAGTAAATTCAATAGACACACCTCCACTATAGCAAGTAATAGACATAGAAGACAATCCTTATTGGTGCAGTCAGAAACAAATGCTACCTAGTCATAGAGTACAATCCTTATTGTTGCAGTCAGAAACTAATGCCAACTAGTCATAGACGACAATCCTTATTGGCGGGGTCAAAAACTAATGCTACGGGCAAAAATTCAGAAGTGCAATAATATTATTACCATTATACGCACATGCTCCAGAAACTGATTCCTTTCAGTTTCAGCCTTTTTAAGTTCACTTTCACACTAAGACATCTCAACAGATTTCACTGTTATTCTGCTGTTCTTCTCACCAAGGAGACAGAGCAGTTGGCTGTTATCAGGCAGCAAGTGAGTCCAGGAGACATTTCCATCAGCATATCCATCAGACACTAAATGGCAATACTATGAACTCTAACCTCCAAACAGTGATCTATGGCAGGTTGGACATATCTCAAAGACATTTCCCAGGCTTGTTTATCAAAGTCTTAACTTTACAAAGAGGAGATCTCATATTCCATATGCAAAATGTCCTGAGAGGAGTGGAGTTGGTGAGTGGTGTGCCAAAGTTAATGTCTATGTACTTAGTCAAAATAGAAAAGACTAATACAAAACTAGCACATTTGGGAGCCAAATGAATCCACAATCTGACATGACTGATACAAAGCTAAACAACAGATTGTTATGTAAGCCTTTTTAACCACCCTTGACATGTAATGTTCAAAAAGAAAGCCAATGCCACACATCTGGCCAAGAGCTGTTTGAACCTCTAGGAAAGCAGGATGCAAACATTCATAAGGATATCATTGTATTCTAAACACTGGTCTTTCACATGATCAGGTCAATGGAATTCAATGCACAAGACCAGAGTGTGATCAGGATGAATGAACACAACTGCAATAAAGTTAGATACAAAAAATAGGAGCGTGCTTTCAGACGAGACTTAAAACTGTGATTTCACAAGGAAAACATGGTGTTGCCATGGATACAAAGGAACAACTACTATCATGCTGAGACCACACCAAACACTTCAAATGTTCACACTGAAGAGAAATTGTGCATTACATATGAAAAGGTTCATGAACGACATGATTCAGAATCCGTAGATTTACACATCAAGAATAATGTCACAATGAATATTTCTGTGCTCCAATACACAGGTGAAAATGTTAAACACGCTCCTTGAAGCAAAAAGCATGAATCTGTCCACCTGACAGACAGACAGAGTTATGAATACTACATCTTACCAGGGGTGTAGCAGCTAGGCTTTACGTTCCAAAAAGTAAACTGACACAATTTTCTCCAAGGAATTTTTTCGTCTACCTGGCAGTCGTTAATTGGCTCTTGTTCAGGTGTAGACATCCCCAATTACAGGAGATGTAAACAGGGCACCAACGGTACCCGTGCAGCGTCTCATGTTACAGACAAGTCTTAAGTACGCCAATTGAGCTATCAATGACAACAAGTAGAAGCACTTGATCAGAGAAAAAACAGCATGCTTTTTTAATTTCCTGTATCCAACCTTAGCCATAATCTAATTACAGCAGGCAAACCGATGCAACCACAGAAGACAGGCTTCATACAGACTTTTGATAACAAACTTCTATGACTGTTCTACAACTTTTCCATGATTTTCCACTGAAAATCTCATTTTGACTTTCCTTCCACAATAACTTGAGAAAAATAGTTTTGTTGGTTCATTGCTTCTGAATAAAAGTAGCCAACATGGTCGTTTTTATCAGACTGTGTTCAACCACTTTCAGTAGCATTAACAATTAGGTCAAACAAGTAAAACGCTCTGTAACAAAAATAAAGACTTTCATGACTTTTTACCAGGAACTTCAAAATTCCAACACTATTCCAATTTTGTACTAATCACAGAAGACTTGTGGGTAAAAGTGAAGTAAACGGGTTCCTCTTGAAAATGGCTGCCGAGAACCAGTTTTCACTGAATAACGCCAATGTCTCACCAATTCAGAACACAAGTAGATGTTATGGAAAACAAAACACGTTTTTGGTTCCTATTTTTCTCCGAAATTGGTGAGATTTTACCATAATAGAAAAGCACCAACTGAGAGAAAGATCCATGCACAGTCATGGATTAGACATAAAATCAATCAAGTACAACTTAAAGCTGCGTGACAACCTCTTCAAATGCAACTTGCGTCTGTCCAACATGTCCCAGCGCAGCAAAGTGCCCGCAAGTGCTATTGTGGAGCAAAGGAGTAGGTAATTATCACTGATCAGCTTAGGCAGCTTAACCTCTCCTGGTGCATGCAAACAGTAATTGTCTCCTTATCATTTCCATCTTGACACTGGTGTCTGGTGACAGATTTCTCATATGACACTCAGCTGACCATGCCCCTGAGGTCCCTCGCACTTGGGCAACCAGCAATATGAACACGGCTTTAGTCACAAGAATACACTTTCTTCCTCTTGTAACTCCCTACTCGACACCATTGGCAAGTCCTGAAGATGCTCAAGTTGTGCTTGGACAACTAGTGCTTGGGCAACTAGGGCTTGGGCAACTAGTGCTTGGGCAACCAGGGCTTGGGCAACCAGTGCTTGGGCAACTAGTGCTTGGGCAACTAGTGCTTGGGCAACTAGAGCATGGGCAACTAGTACTAGGGCAACTAGAGCTTGGGCAACTAGAGCTTGGGCAACTAGTGCTTGGGCAACTAGTGCTTGGGCAACTAGTGCTTGGGCAGTTAGTGAACACTCAGAAAAAATCTAATCTGTCACCTACCTACCTGAGACTGTAAGAAGCTGTGCTGGCACTAGGATCAATGCTAAATGATGTTTTTCAATCCTAGAACAATAAGCTAACACAGCAATGTAACAAGAGGCTATGAGCATCGGGATGATCCAATATCCATTTCTTCAGGTACACAAAATTAAGCAGCCCAGGAGTGGCAACAGTGAAATATACTAATAGACCATGCACAGAGAACATCACAGGCGCCAACTAGGGTCCCACACACTGGATAGTCAATAGTGTTATTCCATCAATAAACTGGCCAGAACACATCAAAGACTTTCTTGCCTATATAACCAATAAACAATGGTGTTATCCTGTTTAGTCAATAACAATTTGTTGGGACAAAGCCCAACTAATCAATGGGTGAGTTGAGGGTCAATTGGACACAAAGACATGACAGAACTCTCAAGGAATTCCACTGCACTGTCTGGTGCCAGGTTCCAGTGACCACAACAGAACTGTGTCATAACTTTGTCACCACTTGATTGTCATACGAATTTTAATTTTCTTTTGGCCTATCCCCTCTCGAAATATAGAACTCCAAGCTGAAGAAGAATTTCAGGTCACGCATCCACAGCACATCAGTAATACTTAGTTGGAACTGGAAGGGCGAATTGAGTAACGCAACCAAGAAAAACTTGTAAAGAATCAGACAACAACACTTAACAAGCAAAACTCCAGCAGCGCGAAAACGAGGCAGAAAATGTGCCTGACCGATATTTATGGCATTGTGAGTTAATACAGCGAGATTCGAGTCACTGTTTAATCCGGAACGGCCCTATTCCCTACCCTTGAAGGACTTCAGATCCAATAGGTCTCGTGGCTTCTCATCTGCCAAAACAGTAAATTTCAATTAGGGCCATAACTTCATTAGCCTAATCACCCAGGTAATCATCAACATTTAATGAGCCATTTTACTAGACCCTCAGAGACACCACAATGAAATTCAAGGTATCATGGGTTTCACCACACTGCAAATGATGAAAGGTCACTCTTGCTATCGGATACATGCCTGGCCATTTCTAGGGTTTCAAACTAAATTCTAGAGACTTTCAGACAGCTTTTGACTACCATGGAAATAACCATGAATTCACTTGCCAGAGCTCAAAACTTTCAACCATACGGGTCTCGCTTCATCATGATATTATAAAGCGTTAAATACTCAGAATCGTATAGCAACAACTCCACCTTGTGCTCAAGAATAGAATCAGCTTAGTTAGCTATTGGGTTAATTCCAAAGTAATAAACTATCTAATCTGTTATTTCTTTTGAAGTACCCCACAAATAACTTCTAACCTTGGTATACTGCAGTAAGTGGTCTAACTTAATAGTTGATGTCTTTCATATGACATGCTGCCCAATAGAGCTATTAAGCAACAAATTAAAGCCAACTAGGAACTCATTTGGCTGAACCAAAATAATTGCTATCATTGAGANTTGGGCAACCAGCAATATGAACACGGCTTCTGGGCTTTAGTCACAAGAATACACTTTCTTCCTCTTGTAACTCCCCACTCGACACCATTGGCAAGTCCTGAAGATGCTCAGCCAATTGGGGGCAAGTTGTTCCTCAACACACTTGTGCTTGGACAACTAGTGCTTGGACAACTAGTGCTTGGACAACTAGTGCTTGGGCAACTAGTGCTTGGGCAACTAGTGCTTGGGCAACTAGTACTTGGGCAACTAGTGCTTGGGCAACTAGTGCTTGGGCAACTAGTGCTAGGGCAACTAGTGCTTGGGCAACTAGTGCTTGGGCAACTAGTGCTTAGACAACTAGTGCTTGGGCAACTGCTCGTCAGAAGATGACGCAAGAGCAGTTAGTGAACACTCAGAAAATATCTAACCTGTCACCTACATACCTGAGACTGTAAGAAGCTGTACTGGCACTAGGATCAATGCTAAATGATGTTTTTCAATCCTAGAACAATAAGCTAACACAGCAATGTAACAACAAGAGGCTATGAGCATCGGGATGATCCAATATCCATTTCTTCAGGTACACAAAACTAAGCAACCCAGGAGTGGCAACAGTGAAATATACTAATAGACCATGCACAGAGAACATCACAGGCACCAACTAGGGTCCCACACACTGGATAGTCAATAGTGTTATTCCATCAATAAACTGGCCAGAACACATCAAAGACTTTCTTGCCTATATAACTAATAAACAATGGTGTTATCCTGTTTAGTCAATAACAATTTGTTGGGACAAAGCCCAACTAATCAATGGGTCAGTTGAGGGTCAATTGGACACAAAGACATGACAGAACTGTCAAGGAATTCCACTGCACTGTCTGGTGCCAGGTTCCAGTGACCACAACAGGACTGTGTCATAACTTTGTCACCACTTGATTGTCATACGAATTTTAATTTTGTTTTGGCCTATCCCCTCTCGAAATGTAGAACTCCAAGCTGAAGAAGAATTTCAGGTCACGCATCCACAGCACATCAGTAATACTTAGTTGGAACTGGAAGGGCGAATTGAGTAACGCAACCGAGAAAAACTTGTAAAGAATCAGACAACAACACTTAACAAGCAAAACTCCAGCAGCGCGAAAACGAGGCAGAAAATGTGCCTGACCGATATTTATGGCATTGTGAGTTAATACAGCGAGATTCGAGTCACTGTTTAATCCGGAACGGCCCTATTCCCTACCCTTGAAGGACTTCAGATCCAATAGGTCTCGTGGCTTCTCATCTGCCAAAACAGTAAATTTCAATTAGGGCCATAACTTCATTAGCCTAATCACCCAGGTAATCATCAACATTTAATGAGCCATTTTACTAGACCCTCAGAGACACCACAATGAAATTCAAGGTATCATGGGTTTCACCACACTGCAAATGATGAAAGGTCACTCTTGCTATCGGATACATGCCTGGCCATTTCTAGGGTTTCAAACTAAATTCTAGAGACTTTCAGACAGCTTTTGACTACCATGGAAATAACCATGAATTCACTTGCCAGAGCTCAAAACTTTCAACCATACGGGTCTCGCTTCATCATGATATTATAAAGCGTTAAATACTCAGAATCGTATAGCAACAACTCCACCTTGTGCTCAAGAATAGAATCAGCTTAGTTAGCTATTGGGTTAATTCCAAAGTAATAAACTATCTAATCTGTTATTTCTTTTGAAGTACCCCACAAATAACTTCTAACCTTGGTATACTGCAGTAAGTGGTCTAACTTAATAGTTGATGTCTTTCATATGACATGCTGCCCAATAGAGCTATTAAGCAACAAATTAAAGCCAACTAGGAACTCATTTGGCTGAACCAAAATAATTGCTATCATTGAGAAGTTGCGAGGTCTTCTCTAAAGTTGTGCTATTTTAAAAATAAATGAAACTGTCCATAAGAAGCAAACTCCTATACAGGGTGTCTATTCTTTAAATACATCCAACAGGGGAATGTAACCAATTCTGACATTTTGTTGTTTCACAAAGTGAAGAGTTCCAGAATGCTAGATCATGTCCTAAACGTGGGTGCTGTTACAAATAAGGAGCCTGGCCAATAGCCCTGGTCTACATGACTTTTCCACAAGGCAAACCAAGCCCAGCTGTTAAAATAATCTGGCATACATATTTCCCCAGCCTGCACTGTGCCAAATGTATTTCTAAGAGCCAAAGAAAATCACCGGAGCCTACAATGGGCTGATGGGAGACCACATTCTCAGAGTCACAATCACTTCTGAGGTCTGCTACAAGGTAGATGGTGGCATGCCAGTTATGATGAAGTAGATGAATCAGCAGATGTGGACAAGGTTATGAACACACCCCTGGCTTGTGATGATGGCAACTGAAATATATCCACTTCTCACTGGCAGAGCAGCTGAGCATTGGCAGAGCATAATCGTGTCAGTTGTCAAGCACAGAAATTGATGGAAGATTCTCCTTTCAGCAAAAGGTGGTCAGACATAACTAATGGCAATTTTTTGTGCATGGGTTTAACTCCCAATCTGTGAAGTGCAAATGTTTATCATAATTAGACATTGTTACAGTTAGATTCATTTCAAAACAACGGAAAAATTACCAGACCAACCTTAATGTTTCTTACTCATAGCGACAAAAATTTAAGCATTCAACTTGCTAATGTACCTTAATTAGCCATGCTAAATAGATTTATCAATTAGCATAACTAAGATGAGTAGTAAGTTCATTAAAAAGACAGAACCCGTGAGAATATTCCATCATGACCTCAACTATTCTGTGACCTCAAATTAGCCAAGAGCAGAAAGAGCGCCGGGTAAAGTGCGGCCACCAACACTACAGTAACTGATATTCAACATGCAATAAAATTTAAGAAATCCCTATTCCCTAATCTCAAACTGTTACAATAATAACAGTATATTAAGTAACAAAAGCAGGATAATAAAGAACTTTTGCCTTATTACACATTTCCTAGCACATCTATCAATATAACCAACCTCACAAGCTCAATAGCAACAGGCATGTCAATAGATTATGGGGCCAAAGGACTGAAATACAACATGCAGGGAATGAGAGGGTTTAAGCAGGTATATCTACAAACATTTCTCTTTCTGAATGAAAGATCCATCTGCCAAAATGCAGCACTGGTCGGATATAACATGCCCATATTTTGAGTACCAGTTTGATGCCCGTTATTCAGTGGAGAAAGCTGGTTCTCAAAATGCGGGCAAGTTATATCCGACCATTACTGATTTTTCAGCAAAATGATGAATCATGCTAACACTGGGACTCTAAAACACTTCCCCTGTATGATACCAGGGTTCTTCCTCTACAAAGAAATTCAAACAAAGTGAAATTAATGCGCCATGTCTTCACTAATCTTCCATTCCATGAATTCACAAAAACCTCAGTTACTCATTGTTTTCACTTACCGAGCACGTCACTATAATTTTTAACGCAAAAGAATAAAAACAAGTACCGCGATGCGACACAAATTCAACCAGGTATGTCGTAACGCAGAATATCTTTTTTCAAACATGGCTCAAGGTTTCCAAGCATCATTCTGAACATATCTAACACGCAACACAACATGTGACTACACCAATATGCGACTACATCAATATGTGACTGCATAGGTAGAACACTTAAATGGTTACCTCCTCAAAGACAATAAGTATGAACATAAGCAGCAGTCAACCTGCAAACATGGGAGATGTCATTACAAACATTTCTAGATCTCGAACACAAAAAGAAGCAGCTTTATGTTGCCAAGAGAACGTTATCCTCCTCTGAGATACTTCAGACTCCCAATATTACCTGACAAAGGTGTGTTGATCAGACTCATCTATCCAGGTATGAGGCAGGTGCTCCTCAACTACAGGCTATGTGGAACCAGCATAACTGATACATTGATAATAACAAGGAACAGCAGAGCTCTATTCACATGAAGGATCTGTTTACACATACAACCATCCTGGAGCACAGCTATTCTCCTGTGTTTCCGCTTCAAAGCACCCTATCACCATCAAGAATGACCAGTTTAGACTGATGATAACTACCGCACAATCACTCCTCCTTTGGACTAAGCTTGAGTCAACAGAATTGGTTGAAAGAAAACACAGATTCTCCCTGCGTTCTCAGTTCTCATGAACACTCGACGACCAATGAAACAAGAAACATTGTTAGGACAGAGTAGCTCTTCCGACTTGCAAGTCAAGAACAGAAACTACAGCTTCTCATCACCAATAAAAAAACTGATTTTTATTTTTCAAAATTTTAAGAGAAAGACGATGTGATACTAACCACGCAAAGTTACCACCATACTGACCCAAGGATGTGAGTTCAATATTCAAGAATTAACAAAAAAGACTGAAGAGGGCTGACCAACAAATTCAAAATAGTTATCACACAGGGAATTGTAGGGTATTTGAAACATTGCCTCTGACAGATGTCTAAGCACCTCTCACAATGACTAAATTAACTTTCTGGAATTCTCAACTCCCAACTAGTTTGCCAAGAAATGATCAATAGCAAAAGACAAATGAATTCATTAAACTGCATTGAAAAGATTACTGCCACAACAATTTAAGCTTTAAATCTAATAAGCGCCCAACTGTCACATGAGTTGAACACTCATGAAGCATATTATTAAGTTGAAATTAAACAACACCACCTTAGCTATCCTTACAGTAGAAAATTTTTGCACGCAATTAGTAACCAGACAAAATCAGGTACTTTCATTGTAAACAAGGCAATTAACAAGACACCACTTGTTTTAACATGAGCTATCCATTTGTCTCCTGCAAACATTCTTAATACAGAAAGCAGTATTAGAAGATTATGTTTGTAAAATGATGCTACCAACTGGTCAGGAATACGTAATGGGGTAGAGTGCCTCAGTGGCTTGCTACATGAATGACGTGAGATTTACCATAGTGTACCAAGTCCTGTTCACATGCAGCAGGTACACGAGATTAAGCAGGGAGGGGGGCTCATCTAGACTCCAGAAACACTAGTTACCCACGGCTGAAAGCAAAGTGGATCACGTGCTTCACTTGAATACATGGCGTTATTGTACAGGCTTGCATGATCTTGTCACACTCGCTAGAATACGCGACTTGAAAATCACTAGATGGCACAAGTGTTACCAATAATTCTACCTGTAGAAGTGCGTGCGTCCATGTAGTCATACTTACCTCTAATCTCACAAACGCCCCTTACGAACTACTTTCTACTCTCAATCTATTCAGATGTTAAGAAGAGGGATCTTAGTAGAGTTCAGTATTGCTAGGACCTCACTAAAATCAAGACTTCGCTAGATAATGCAAGATACTGCCGTGTATTTTAAATGAGAACACACTATATTCACTAGATTATAGTGAGGTCCTAGCGTAGCTAGCATTACTGAACTCTACCCTTGTTTAACAAGCATATCAAGTCACCCACTGAACACCCACAGAAGATATACCCCAACGGACATCTGTAAGTGTTACCGTAGTAAAGTCTATGATACCATCCAATACATGTCTCCAGTTCTCTGGTCTTACCACTACCACATGTCACCATTTCAGTCAGAAACAGGTAGAGCAGTGCATGTATGTTACTCTGCTCTTTGTTGTTCTGGGGACAAGCTTATCACTACTCAATCTGCCTGATGTAGAGAGGCCATTGAAAGTGTGAAACTGGTTTTGAAAATAGGCACATACCACAGTCTACCATGCTATTAACTTTATGTAATACCATTCCTGGTCAGTTGAATACCATGTAACAGATGAGAGGTGACAGATAGTTCAATCGGAAGCGTTGAAGAGAAAATAAATTTTAAAATCTTACCCTAAAGTGTAACTGTTGCAGGATGCATCAATCAGACGTACAAAGAACAATGAAGGTGTTTACAGTGCGCACAACGGACAACTAATTGTTGCTAGATGTTTAGCCAACATTAACACTACAAGTGCAGGTATGCCACCTATGTTCAGCTCAGGTGTGTCTTTGTCCTGCTACAGTAGGCAGTAAGACTGGTGGAAACAGGCAACAATACCTATTCATTAGCCATGTTTACAAGTGTAAGTAAACCACACAATAGAATTTCACAGTGTTGGCCAGGGTAAATATTGATTTAATCCCTTTAACTACAGCAATACATGGGTAATACTCACAAATGCTATAAACAGTGGGGTCTGTCTTTCCCACCACTTGGCTGGAGTGATGGCTGGGACTCCTGTTCTCACTGATGTGTTTGTAAATAAGCTCTTCTACAACTACCTGTAGTACAAAGGGGAATCCCATTGCAACAAGAAGGCTAGGTAAACACAGGTAACCAGTTCTCAAAGGTAGCATTGTGAAAAGAGACTTTAACCAAACAGAGAATATAACAGGATGCCCAGAGCAAGTGCATATTAGACTGCACTGGAACCCCCACAACACCAAGGGTGCCGGTCAACTGAATCACTCTTGTCTTTGTTTTGTACCCAAACAGGCTGGTCGGATACCACAATGAGGACAAAGTTTACACCTCTACTGATCTTGACTGACACTGCAAACCATTGTTGTTTCGTCTTGAATCGAAACCTGCGTTGTGCTAAATGTTTATGAAATTAAACACACAACCAAAAAACCCAAAGTTTTCAATAAAAATGATTAGATTAAGACCGTGCCAAATAAAAGTTGTGGGGTAAAACTTCAGTCCACACAAGTTCATCACTAGAGTACGCTAACAGATAATTGTTTTCTGGTTACAGGCGTCTCTCATACAAGAAGAATAGTGGCAAATGGGACTTCTGCTAAAACTGGGTAGAAATTAATTACTAAAACTGACACATTTTGAATTTTTAAAACTTACCACCCAGTTGTAAATGCTCAAATTTTATCTTAAGTATTTTACCATACGGCCATGTTAACAGCAGTAAATTTTCTTACACGTTTGTTGAAAATTTTGACCAAATAAAAAACCCGCTTTTTTACGATACTCCGACCTAAACTGAAAAATGTTTATTGAAAGACTGTATAACTTTTTTGAAATTTCGTGAGTAAAGTGCAGTTAGTTATCTTCACAGTTAGTTTCAATGGTTCATTCATCACTAAAATGCCATGTTTATATCTAACCCAGCTATAACTACAAACAAACTGCTAGAAAAAGTCAAGGTCTTGAAGACAGCATGTTTCTGAACCCTTAACACCTGCAAGTTTATAGTAGTAACTATAAACATCAGCTTATATATCCTACCAACAACGCAAATACCGAAAAAAAAAATTTTTGTAACCAACCCATCACAGTAAGGATAACATTTTCACTCTTTTGAAGTTTTTTACTGCTTGTTCACCTGTATTAATAGATGAAATTTTGATCAAATGTCAGGTACACAGAAATGCACTATAACCATTTTGACTAATTCTACCCTCCATTTGGTTTAATTACTGGCGTATAAAGATCAAAGTAAAAATGTTGAATTACGATGATTAACAAAAAGCTAAAAAACACGTTTCTTCAAAAAATGGACTAGTTCTTTGAAACAAAATAGCGGTAAGTGACTAATCCGTTGTCAATGTGTACACAAATATTTGACTGTTTTCCAAGACTGCTTCGTATTATCAGTTTATGGCCACAGCCACAGTGCATAGCCGCCTGTTTTTGTAAGCAAATCATTGCCAAGTGGTCAACAGATCATGTAAATAGCGAAGAAAAATGTACCAGTACAGACCTACGGAGTCATCAAGGTGCAGTAAGAGTTGATACCAACACCGACCACCAGGGACACTAATGCAAGTTGAATGTAAGAAAAACAGCAAGGAACAATTTTCTTAACATTTTATGCACCAAACTAACAGAGCACTTTCCCCATTCAGAAACTGGGACACTTAATTGTAAAGTAAAACAAGGTCTGCTTTTCCACAAGAAAATGTAAGACAGTGAATTTACTCCTCCTTCAAAGGCAAAAACACTCCAATTAAGCATCTATTTAATTCAATCAATCACTCAGCTGTCTAGTCAATCATTAGGTAATTTAAGAAAAGATGAAACAAATCCTGAAAGGAACATTTTTGACATTCTTGTCTTACATTCTTTAGTCACCACAGACAATCATCAACTCAGCATAGTAATTTCCAAAGGACTCATCACACTCTGTAGTAACCACCATTGTATGTGCAGGGTCATTTATCACAAATACTTTGTATATACTTATTTACATAGCAATTAGTTTTAATTAAGATCATCAATCATTACTGCTGGCCAGAGCAGCAGGGTTCCTGGTTATATAATCAAGATGACCAGTTGGTGGAGTGACCAGTTCAGTAGAGTGACCAGTTGGCTGAGTAAGGGGACAACTTATGTAAACAAACAAGACAACATAATCCTGTGTATGTTGTCGCCATGGCTTTTGGCTGTGAGAACTAAACCTTCCTGCATCATGCAACCAAAGACGCTTCATTAGACATGTCACTTAACATTATCAGATGGCTTTAAAATGCCAGTCTTACATAAGAGAAAGACAAAGGCTGAAGGTCCAGGACAGACAATTTCCTTGGAGAGGAGGGGGTCAGGGTGCAAAAGAACTTGACTGGTAAAGATTAACCAGACTAAAATGATCTCTTCATTCTGAAATAAGAAATTATGATTGAGGTACACAGGAGTCATTTAAGAAAACTGTCATCATGGATTAATTGACCAACAGGGACTCAAGTCTATAGGCCAATTGAAAGATCCTATGGGATACATTTTTTCTGACCTTAACAAATTTGTTTTTTTGAGAACAGCATCTTTTTCAAGTCATTTTGTCTATTACATGACAGGTGATTGGCAAAGGACTTGTTGTTTCAGACTGGGCGTACCCCTCTAGATTAGATCCTATTCCAAACACCTTGTTCAAGAATGGCATTATCCTCAACACACTGAGTAAAAAATGAAGTATTGCAGTGCACTAGAAACACATTGCCCCAACAAGAGTTGTCAACAAGAATTTAAGTTGGAATTTCAAAATGTAAACACATGCAGTGGTACAACTCTGTTGAACAGTGTGTTCCTGGGTTAATGAGTTTGTTGAAATAACAAAACTAAAGAGAACACATTCAACAGTTGCAGAAACAGTGGATTTCAATGGTAAATTTTATTGTTCATGACAGTCAGTTGGCAAGGTTAATGCCAAGATTTCCATGTTGGCTGTTAAGGCACAAATACAATAAAGCATTTTGACAGCGTCCAAACAACTACCAAAAGATTTCAACACTAGTTTGTTTTGAGTTAGTATTTGAATCACAAACAGACGATTATCCTAATAGCGGGTATTCATCAGTACCAACAAAACCACCTAGAAACAAAAACAGGCCATTATCTAAAATTTCCAAACAAAAAATACACCAAGTCAAAAATTCAACCCAATCTTTCAAAGCTCACCAGCAAGAGGGACTAGTCTTTTCCACCAGATCAGAATATGATTGATTTTCATCAAACAGTACAAACCCATTGACAAATGCAACGCTGTCACTTTCAAATTACCAGCAAGGATTAGCCTATATATCTACTGATGACAGGTTGCAGCAAATGGTTGACTTTGTAGTAACAATAATTACTGTCAGTGTGTACTCTAATTCTCTAGTAGGAATGACAGAAAAGCTTTCATAAAAGGTGGAAATGACACAAAATTACTATTCTACGCAACTGAATAAGCTCTAAGTCCAGACTTAACACAGCGACAACCAATAGAACTTCCCAATGAATCATATATTTGGTTTCATTCATGAAAAACGATGAGTACGCACCATTATTCAATTGCCACAGATGAGACCAAAAAGCATAATTGGTACTGGTCTCTGCTTTGTTTTGTGGTGCAGTAGTTTTTGGATGCGCACTTCTTCAACAAAGAAAATGCAACTGAGACGAGCAAAAACAACGCAAGATTTTGGTCTCACTCATCCAAAGGCAAATGTTACTTGAGAGTTGCGAGGCTTTGTGCAGCTTTTCAAAGAAATACGAGACCTTGGCTAAAATTGACACAGGCGGGCATTTTTTTGGTAGGTGAGCGCAGTTCTCAAAATGACTTGCATGCTGTTCTCTGCCCCAACAGCATTTAACAACGAATGTTGGCCATTACATGCACAGCCTTTCAGGAAGATGCTCTAGATTGTATCACAACTAATCATGGCGACCTAAAACTACAACAACAGAAAATCCCCAGTAACAAGACAAGTGTGCCACTTTTCATTCAACAAAGTCTTTATATCCAATCCCAGATGTCACTGGATTCTCCACTTTTGAAATCCACAAGTAGCTCAATTATTCCGTACTTGGCGTCGCTAGAAAACTGACAAAAACCCGCCCTACCTGACTTCACTGCGCACCAGAATGTGTTGTCTTTTCAATACTTGACACTGTTTTCAAATCCAATCAAGGAGTTAGATCAGTAAAGCACCAGGCAGCCTCTGTCTTTGGTGATGGTTTTCAAACTGTAAGTCTGTTGGAATGTGGACAGAGTGTGTGCAACAGGCCCAGTGAGGCTCTAAATAGGTGGACTACACAAGTACACATGGCCGGTCTGACAGAACGATGATGGATTGGGTACTGAGAAAACATGGCAAATGCCACAAATGATGAAGAACGGGGAAGATTCATGTTACACTCTGAAGTTGGGGGCGACCAAGATTTGTTCAAGCAAGCCATACCTAAGAGCATATAAAAAATGGCTGCCTTTGAATTGTTTAGCACAGTCCTGCTCAGTTAAGCATTTCTTAAAGACATGAGGAAGAAGATGGGAAATAGGTTACTACTGAAACAAAGTAATACAAAACTGAAAAAAATAAAGGTCAAAGACTGTTCCTGAGTCAAACAAACATCTTTTACCCAGCCTCTGCCATGACAATAGGATTTCATAGGTACATGTTTGCATGCATTGGCCAAGTGAATATACATAAGCATTGTAGCAATATGTTCTTACAGGTTACTTCCTTAGTTTTCTATACGGTGAAAATAATTGATAAACTTGTTGTTTCCATTTTAAAATGGTCCACTTATTCGGGATTCTCCCTGAGCAAAAATTTAAGCAAGACGCAAAGTGTTCATCATGTTTTCAAGTCCTAATCTTCCTTTCAGTTCATTCATAAAAACACTATCGTTTCACGGCAAAATAAAGAAAAAGTATGTACCACAATGCATCACTATTTCAATCATTTGTCTTGTGAAGCAGAAAAAATTTGCCTTTTCAAACATGGCTCAAAATTTCGAAATGTGGCACAACACATTTCAAACACGTAGCGAGAACACTGATTACCCACAAATTGTCAAAATTTATCTTTGTGGACAGCCGTGCAGTACAAACTACTGCGGAAATGATGTAAAACTTTCTTAATAATTGTTTTGTTAAGAAATTTGACAAAATGAAATCCCATTTTTCACTTTATCAATTTAAATGGTTAGTACAATTTATTATTTAAACACCTGCAGGAACTTGATCAACACAACTAATTTGATGATTCTTCAAAAACACAACTGCCATGATCTTACACTCTCAACAAGTAACAACATTTTGGCTAATTGCTCCATTAAACAAAAATAACAGCAATAGTCGTGTCATTTCTTCAATTTTTCAGAGGCCGACCACCTTGCTATTACTAAATCAAGCCATTAACAGTTGCTTTTATAATAGCTGTTTAAAAAAGTAAGTTCACTTTAATTTAATTTTGTCCAGACTGTAGGTGGAATAAAATCCTCTTCCAGCCATATTGTGTGCTAAAAAGGTGAACAACTGACGCAGCCCAACTAGTTCTTCCATTCACTCTCCCCAAGCCCCTCTAGTGCGACCTCCCATTGAAGGCCTTCCACTTGTACCTTCTTGGTCAAATTAGGTTTCCTGCTAGGCGTCTGCCAGATAAATTAAACCAGAAGGACAACACAGAGCCGGGATTGGTAAAAAGTGAACGAGATTAAACAAAGCGTGCAGTTTTTTAACAAGAACACGTCTCTCGATTTGCCACTTAACAAGTCATAGAATTAAGGACAGGTTACAGAAGATAAGTGGAATGAAACCTATGTCCAATTTAAGTAGTGCTCAGTTGACACGGCGGCACCGTCGTATTGTGCGTGACACATTGCATGAATCATTCCGCAACCTACCAGAAGAAAATACAATTTCATGCCCGCCAAACTTATTTGACAGCAAAAAATAGTCGTGGAACTTCGTAGGTGACCCAAAGTGGCAGCGGCATAAATTGTAATTTGAAAAACAAAGCCTATCGCGATGTTATAACTTGATTTGAGATCAGCAAGTACAACCTGTCACAGATGAGACTGTGTTATCAATTAGCACAGCCTACCCGGGCCAATGCTGGCAAAACAGTTATTGGCAAATGGAAATACACTATCAATTTATTATGATAACTACTCTGGGCTATTGATGGTAAAACCAGGATAGAGGTGTCTTGCAACAGACATCTGGAACTGGGATGGAATGGCAACAGTCTAGAACTGGCATGGAATGGCAACAGTCTAGAGCTGGCATGGAATGGCAACAGTCTAGAACTGGCATGGAATGGTAACGCAGCTTTATTACACATTACGATCAAATGGCTAAACATTACCAGTGCCAACAACGCCAACTGGATTTTGATTGTGCATTATTATCCGAGATTGGCTGATAGGACCTCCAAATCAAGCTGTGAAGAAAGACCATTTCTAAACCAATCTGAACTGTTTGTGCTGAGCCACAAGAACTTATGATGGTAAAAACATCAAACTTCACAAACACAATGAAATGAATCTTTAACAAACTGAACAAATGACAACACCACCACATTGGTGACACCATGTTAGCCACTGTTTCATGATGACACAGTCGCCATCCTACCCTGAGACACCAACAGGACCTGGGGAGTTGTCCAAGCTGTGAATCACTTCACAACCTTGTGGTAATGAAACATGGCACTCCTTGCACCAGCAGATTAACTCAGTTATTTATGACATAACTGGATTACAGACACCACAATACTGGAGCTTACCCAGTGACTTCCCACTGAACATTCACCATCCCATTTGTCCTGGAACAGACAGTCCATGAAACATGGAGACAAGCTCTGACATCAAGAGTCAATGAAGGATGATGGATGTAAGTGACAATTGATAACCCAATGACCCAACAGGCCCAGAAACATAGAGACTGACCATAGCACCTGAAAGAGATTCTTCCCTAAGATTTAACTAATGATTTCCCATGTAAACCAATCACTGCATCTATGTAACAATCTTGATGATGGAGCAGGAACGCTATTGTTTCTACACAATGCCGCTTTTTGTTGACTTGCGAATGCTGTTCTAACAATTCAATATCACTTATTTCTCAATAACTTTAAAACATATTTTGTTTCCACCTAATCTAGCCTTTAACCCTCTGAGATAAATCTATAACTCAGGAAACTTATTTCCTCTACTTTTGCTGGGGCAGGCTAATTATTCATTTTCACTATTGAAATAATCTTTAATCAGAAGGAAAAACATGTTGTGAAGTTGTATATATTTTATGGTCAGTGGCACAGGAAGAGAGAACAAAATTAATTTTAATTTACACCTAAATATAACCATTACCTGCATTATGAGGATATTATTACACAACATTAACACAAATCAACCTTCCTCTCTGAACATAATTGACTTTTAACCAGCGTTGACTGTGAGCTGCAAAAAACCAAGACTTTCACAAAACCATGGCAAGAGATCACATGGGGACAGACGACTTATACTGTGCTTAGTAGTCAACCGAAAAAAAGCAAGTTCCCTTTTATGCAAACCCTGCTGAAAAGACATTGTATGTATTCACGCATGGTGCTGCACTCTGTTGGAAATCATTTGCACCATGTTTGGAAATCTTAAGGCACGTTTGAAAAGCCATTTTTTTTCTGTTTTACAAGAGAAATTATAGAAATAGAGCTACCTGATGGTACTTATTTTTATTTTATTGCAGTGGAAATGATGGTGACGTGCCAGTGAAAGTAATATGTATAAAAGCAATAGTTATTTTTCTGAATTAACAGAACAGAAATTAGGACACAAAAACATGATGCGGAATTTATACCATGTATGAATTTTTGCTCAAGTCTTGGTGAATGCCACTTTACTAAGAACCTGAGATAACTTCTCCTACAGCTAGGTGGCAGCACGTGTCACTCGACCCATGTGACCAACTGTCAACTTCACAAAAATCTACCAGTAGGCTGGTGGTGCACAAGCCTGTCAAGGCAAAACAGCTTTCTGAATTAAAGGCATTGCCAGCAGTAAACACAAGCCTAAGTAAGTTGTTCTCTCACCAATATACACTGGTCAGGTTAATCTCTTTCTTCACCAGATAGTGTTTCATTGCAGCAGTAGCTCAGGTAGACAGATACAAGTGAGGCAATCAGTATCAATATACCTCGACTCAAGGTAAACACTGCACAGGTGCATGAGTCATCAATCACTGCAGCAGGAACAACTGGCAACCATGGACGTAGACTGCGCATATGCCACTAGGTGGCCCACCAGGACTAGCAGACTTTCAGGTAGAAAATGGTATCATGATTATCAAACAAATGAAAAATGGTTTTATTAATGATGCCCGAATGTGTTTTCTGTTTCCATCTTTGAATCATCAATTCAACTTTTTTGAGTTCACCACAATTGAATTTCATTTTAGTTGTACAGCATCAATAAACCCGTTCCTTTTGCAAAATTCCAAATTTCAATTTCTTGTTTCTTTCTCAGTCTAGAATGGCTTGCCAGGGAAATTCCAAGCATTTTATTGCAACCAATTTCAATTCAATCAAAGGATAAGAAGGCATGAGGTTGCTTTGGGAGACCAATTATAGCAGCGAAGAAAGTCACTTTTGATGACATAGCATGGTTTAAAGTGGCTTTAAAAACTGTAAGCTGCTTAATAGACCGATGCTTACAGCCATATACCGGTACTCACAAGCCATTTTAAATTCAAAGTGTGGCAAAAACGTTTCCACTGTTACTAACTAATAAGGAAAAGTGCACAAGTTGTCTGGGCTTACAAAGACCATATTATTAAAATTAAAAATGCTGTTTTGCTTTTGTTATCAGAACACAATCTCGTTGTTTTACCATTCTGAGTAGCCAGCTCACCTATTCAGGATGATCGAAAATCCTGAACAAACCGCTAGTCTTTGTGCCGTGACCAATGCGCCATTCCACGTCCTCACACATTACATTAGGCAGATGGCATAAGAACATGAGTTGCCTAACGAATCAGAAACATTTCTTCACTTTTTTTGACATACTAGCCAACTCAGATAGGTGATAATACCATGTCCACTTAACGGCCCTTAAGCACCCGGAGACTGCATCACATTCAGTTTGCATTACATTACAAGGTGGTCAGGTAAGTCAAAAACAGGCCAGCATGATGAAAATCGCGTTTCAATCTTGTCTTCAAGTCCCATTCCATATAATAACATTTCCTTTTGATAACTTAAACGAAGTGAAATTTTGAAACCACAAACAATGTTATCAACAGGAGGGTACATTTACTTGACTCCATAATGGTAATTTTCAAAATGGTTGACAATGTTATAATTTAGTTGATGCAAACCTTGTAATCCCACACCAAACACAACAGAAACATGAAAAAATAACCTACTTCTGTACTGTTAAGCATCAAACCAGACCACTCAAACATATGTGAAAGTGATATCTATCATGAAATAGCATATGGCAGTCAACAAGTTTCAGTAAAAATGAGGCTATAATTAGGCTCAGACCAAACTTAGCTTGGACAAAATAGTAGCATTCAGGAGACAATAAAGTGCTAACAGTGTATTGAAAAAAATCTTTTGGCACTTTAATGGACTTGATCATCATTTATTTAAAGTGGATACACCAAGACAGCAAAATTGAGTAAGATGCAACAAACCACTGAGATGTCTCACTTCACATCTCAGATGTTTGAACAGTAAGAGACATCTATTAGATAAAGTTCAAAGCCAAGTAACAAATGCAGACAGATACACACCTAGTGGCAGAATTAAGAACTAGATTTGCATCTGTGACCAAGTGTCACTGCTGACCTTCATGTCAGAAAATGCAACAAGTGGACATCATGTGTGCAGGTCATGCCTGGAGTTTTGGAGGCTATGTTTAGAAAGTGTGATCTTTGAGGCTATGTCTGTTTGGGCCACTCATTGTTTTCTACCTTTTACTACTTGTTTACTGATTAAAATATCTCTTTCAGTTCAGAACACTTTGTTTAGTGGATAATGTTAATTAACACTAATCTACAAAACATGTTAATGGTGTAAATACTAAGATGGTTATATTTTGATTTAAACAGAGCATTTGAATGTTATACATCGAAACGAATCATAATGTTTGATCCTGCAACAAAAAATCCACCAGGTCACGCGTTCTCAGTTTGAGAAAGCGAAATTTGGTGTCGTTTACTCCAGCCACCATTTTGTTGGCGTACACCGAAAATAAAATTAAAAATTCTACACATACAAGTTTTCATATTTGATATTTGAACTAAGCGAACTTCACACTGAAACGGCATGACTTAGAAAATACGTTTTCATTTCATTTATGTCTATTTGAAATTTGTTTTATGTATTAAATTGAACAGGAAACAATGTCATAAATTAACATATTCATTGATTTAATGAGGCATCACAGTTAAACCGAATGTTGTTAAGCAAGAGAACTTTTTACCCTTCCATCCATTATCAACTTTATTTTACCCTCCATACTTCTAAACCTCCCCTCCACTTAACTCCCAAAATCTCGATTCTATTTTACCCCCCCCCNTAAACTTCCCCTACACTTTACTTTTCAAAAACTCCCCAGATCAAGAATCCACATATCTGCCCCAGCAGTTACCCTAAAGCTTTCCAAGCACAATACAGAGTAAAAAACCTCATGTCCTTTAAGCCACTTCCACCAATACTGTGATGCCCAAGTGACCTTTTAAGATCACCTAAAAGTAACCATGGAAACATTTTACAGAACATCATAAGTCACAATGTTGACATTGGCCTTTCAAAGATATCAGAGACCTTTGATAGGCGCAGCTGAATAAAAATAAACAACCCTAAGACTATGCAGCCATTTTGTTATGAAGGCCTTGTTGATAATAACAGTTCCAAGACATTTCAGAGTCCTCAAATTTAGGAGTTCCTGTAAAGGTCATACATACTCTGTTACACATTCAGTAAGGTCACGTGGGACCTTATCAACAAATCTGTGCATTATGGCAAATATAAACAAAGCTTTTGAATTTGAACTTTGGGTACAACTCAAGTATATCTTTTTTAAAAGTAGAAAGCTGTAGAATTTGACTGTTTACTTCACACCGACTATCTGTCTTGAATTGGGTCACATGACCACGTCTTCTTATTAAAGTTAAGCAAAAAAGACAGATACATTCATAGAAAAACAACAGTGTCAATAACACGAACAAACTCCACTCCATAGAAATATTCAAGATAAAGTTTCAAAAATACTGTACTTTATAGTTTTCAAAATCATTTCGTTTTCATGTTAAATACAACTTTCTAAGTTTTTTCACAAAATAATAAAAAGTACTTTTGACAGAGCCTCGTGCAATACTGGAACACTTTAAAAACAAATATGGAGAACAGTGAATAAATCAAACTTAGTAGTGCACAAAAATAGACTCCTTCTTTACAAACTGAAATCCCGTAATTGCCCTTAAAATTGCAGTTAGCAATTTTTCCAAAGTGCTCATCTTCAAGTGCTAATCACCATTACTGACTTCTGAGTAATCAGTTAAGTAGAGCATTACATTCAAGTGGAATCATGTGGTAGATATTATCCTTCTCTAAGTCTTTAACTAAGAGGATAAAAGCTTATTACCAGAAAGTTACTCTGCCCAATAAAACAGAAAACATTTAGATTTTTAGACCTTTACCCTTGGAGGTGCATTAGAGGACTAAAGATTGGATGTTTTGTATAGCGCCTTCTACTTTCAATGCTTCTGTAACAGTTCCAATATGCATAATTGCTTAACACGTGAATGATGTGAAAATTCCTCCACACAACTACCAAGAACCACGACAAGGCAAAGTTTTGTGGCAAAATATGGGTAATATCTTAGACAAAAGTTAAGGGATTTGACAGTTGATGATTTCAAACCCAATAAAAACGCACAAGACACGTTTTATGTGGTCAAACTATGAATGACAGTGTCACGTTTACAGAGGTTAGAAAGAAAAGCAAATGGAACATTAGGAATTTATCCCTGAGAATTTGAGGCGTGGCTTTGAAACTGGGTAACAATGTCAGGAGTGAAAAAGATGTAGGATACTTGATGAAAGTTTAGGAATAATAGAAATTTAACAGGCGCAACTACTAGCAACATTGCACCTTAGTCCTGCTGAGTTGGGCATCACAGAGACTTCACCTTAGACTGCCCTTCCCGCCTGTCATCAGTCCACGATTTTTGCCTTCAAATTCATTTAAAGTGTTTATATCTGCTTCAAGTGAAAGATAGCCGCAAATCGGATCGGGAGATTGTATGTGTGTTAAAAAATGGCAAAAACACTTCAGCGAGACGGTGAAATGGTTAAGTAACTTGTTTTTCTAAAAAGAATTAGCCTAGCAGAGGTAGTGAGATACTGCACTCACCTGTCGATCAGACAGGGAAACAAAGAGAATAGGAACTATCCCCAGGAAAAGGTTTATAAACAACACTTTGCGAAAAATAAACAAATTCACTGTTCATTTCAATCATCATGTTGAACAAAGATAAAATCAAATTTGCTGAAGAGAAATAAAAATATAAAATTTGTTAGGTCAAACCTATCTTAAAAGACCTTAACGTAAAGAGCAAAATTAATTTGAGAAATGAACAGGACAGACAGTAAGGTAGATATGCCATTCTGCAATTGGAATTTTGGTGCTGTTATAGTTATTACAAGTCATTTTATCTGACATAATGGTAAAATAGTATTTTGTGTAATTAGTTTTGTCGTGCACTATATCAAAATTATAGATTTCCACATGGAGTAAAACAATTTCATTCAAGAAAACTATCCAACTCCATTGTTTGTCACATCCCCGTCTGACTTTTCACAGTAAACGAATTTTGCTCTAAAGAGTTTGGCTGAACTAAAGTGAAGTTTGAACTGTTGGGAGATTAGTCATTTCTTAAATAATTTAGGACGTTTTGAACTCTTGGCTCCAGTTCATTGTATTGGTTTCAAGGCTCCATATGTAAAACCTCTACAGGATAAGCCAGGAATTTGAAATTGTTCACGTTGAGTTTGAATTTTCTGTTGTGGAGAATACTAACCTGGATATTTGCCAATAACTTTTTCAGTACAAGAAAATGGCACTGTCAACTATAAAAAAAATTGTTACAACAAAAAATTGCAACAAAAACATAGTTGCAGTTGGTTAGCTGAGTGTTAAACTTTCCTCATACAGCAAACTAATCAAAGAAGGAAAAGGAATTGGCAACAATGTTGCAGTTCCATCAATGCCTGCAACCTAGGTTCAATATTCCATGGACTAAACCTAGTTACCTAATCCAAAAATTGAATTTGAAACTCATGTTGTTTTGTAAATATTTTTTATATAAAAGGTTTCTCTTTTACTGCATTTTACTGTAAACTGAGACCCTTGAAATGTTGTTTCTGGAGATGGTGTTTCTAACTGTACTTTATTTTAAGATATTCATCACGTTAAGTCGGTAGATTAATTCCTATTTTGCTTTTTTGTTAAAGTGTCAAGTTTGACATAACTCCAAATTGAGTCACATATCAAAATTTGGCAGTGTAAATACTGATACACAAACTTGCCATATTATCAACTTCTAAACAGTGTATCACCCCAAACCAAGAACGAAAACAAAAGTTTCAGAGATGCCAAATTTGGGGCTACTTGTAGCTTCAGTCTTTCAGAAAATTATTTTTTCAAATCATCTAAAATATTCGCTACTTTAAAAATACTTTGTTACCTCATATCTTATCCTAAGGATCAGAAGTTTGAAAAAAGAAGTGATTTACTTTAAAACTCTTGTCTTTGTCTTTACGGAAAGTACATGCGTAAAGTACATGCGTATAGCAAATAAATAGAATGATGCTATGATGTATTTACAAAAATGTTAACAAATGAAGTATTTTCATGAAAATCCCTTTCAAAACAGTGATTTACAAATACACCTCGAAATACTGTACTGACCAATGTGTAACTCTTGAAAATAATGGAACTGTTCTTCAGAGAAGGAAACAAAGAATACAAATTTTCCAATTGCAAATTTATAGAACGCTTTTTAAAGCATCTATAAATTTGTAAATTAAAAGATGTGAAAAACATTTCAAAAGCATAAAACAATTTATTGGTGAACTAGAATAGATTTTTTTTTCATTTCACTCACTATATCAACTATTTCTATTTTTAAGAATTTTTAAACAAACATATTAAATTCGATAAAAACAACTACTGACAGAAACTTCAATTTCACAATTTTTGTTCGGCCCACCCTCTATTGGCCAGCACGTAAAACTTGAAAGTCTTCGTGACGGAGCAGCGCAGTGAAGACATATCGACAAATAAATAGACTTTAGTGTCTCAGGAACAATACATTATACAGCAACTCATAATATTCACGTGTGATTTCACGTTACATATACCTGTAGATACCAACGATAGCCCTTTACCATCGGACAAAACTTTGCAAACTTTCGCAGTCAACCACCGCTTCACGCTTTCGATGCAGTTTCTTCAAACTCTTGCTTACCTTGGAAATTAATGTATACACGATTAGACCCAAAAGTATATTACTTAATATGTCTCTAAATTCATATGTGCGTGTCCTGTATTCAAAGTGTTGTTTCATTGGTACCGCTTGAGAGATTTAAACTTTTATATATAACATTGATGAATAAGTTCGAATGCTCCGCAACTTGTTGACATTGTTGTAGACACTAGTAAATGAGGTGTCGTTTCACTCGCTGGCTTATTTTCAAACGGAGTGCGGTGCAAGGCACATGTTAGGATTGTTGACCCTATTACTCGTAAACGATCGCGTTGATAGTTCGAGAAGATCACAGTGTACATAGTTAGGGTAGATAGTGATTGGTAGTGAAGTAGGTATTGTCGCTGAAAATGAGGAAGAGAAAAGATGGGATCGGTTACTTTGGAAGAACTAATGTCGTCTGCTTTCTCGCACTGCTGTCGACCTGTTTGAGCTCTGGTAGGTTACCGTTCACGAAGTTACGATTTGTTTACAACTGTCTTACACTATAATACAAGTTGTATAGAACTTCCACGTTTAAAGTCCCCGAATTTGAGTTTTGTTGGCTCTTAGACTGGTGATTTTTCACCGAGTTGATGCAGCCCAACTGGCGAAAGGGGAGGAATTGTTTTCATTGTAAACGATTTATGTAGGGACGTGACAAAGTCTTGTCTCAACGCTGATTGGCTTTTCCCAGATATTGCGTAATGGCGATTATCGATAAGACAGCCATTGTCTCACGGTGGCTATAGTATTTCAGCTCTCTCTCCTCCAGAAACCAAGAAAACAGGGAACCACATTATTGATGACGTAGACCGTAAATTCTTCTGGGNGTCGTTAATGCAGTAATGTTGGCAGCCATTTTGGCAACTATTGCGGAAATGTCGAAAATATTGCCTAAACATGTTTTTCTCCATTCTCTTCAAAAAAGCAATGAAAAGACCTATCATTTGGTATATCACACCATATAGTTTGTTAATGGTATATTACACCATATAGTTCATTAACGTAAAACAATAAGACGTTTTTGCAGTCATAATGGTGGCCATATTGTCCGCCATTTTGGAATTTGGAATTTTTTGTTTTCTTAAAAATGTTTCTCACCAAGTAAATGCTAGGATTGTCATATCCTGAAATTTTCATGTTGTTATTAAAAGTATTGAGGAAGTTATTGTGAAAAAACTAATTTTGGGTCACATGAATGCGCATTTACTCCCATGTATTCAGAGGACTAAAAAAAAGGGCTAATTATCGCTCTTCAAACGTTCATAAAAAGTCAACGGCTTAATGGATTTTGTTAATTTTTTTTTTGTTTGACTCTGTTTTTGATGTTTTATTAAATCGATGCATTTTTAAATATTAAATAAGAATTTGAAATTTTTTGTCACGTCCCTACGATTTATGCGTACAAAAGCAATACAGCTGAGCTTGTAAGAAAATTTCTGTGGAAGAAGTCAAACATTAGGAACTGTGTCGGGCTGTTATCACAGTTGTAGAAATTGTACTGGGGTCATCTCTGACATTTGCTTGCTACCGAAATTTGGAAAAGTGATTTTTATGTTCTTCAACTCGAGTGTGAGAAATTTCAGGTTCTTCGCTGTGAAACACCGCAGTGTTCTCCACTACAGAGAATTCAAACTCGACAGGAGTTACGAAATTCATTCACATGTTTTAAAAGCCATGTCCGTACTTTCGGGAGCTGGTGTATTTAGTATTGGATTATATGCATTGAACTGGTACCAAAAGTCTACCATGTCCTAGTTTGCTTTAAATGACTACATCTCCCAATACTTCACTTGCATGGGTTGTCATACAAGCCCAAGTCAAAACAGGTTGTGTAGAAGGCTCAGAAGAGGTGTTTTGTTGTTAAGATATCGGTTTGGTTAAGTTTTTAATGCCCAAGGGTTTTTGGCTGTCAGATGTTGCAGTGACCTTAGATCGTGGAATAATATCTTGTCTATTGTACTGCTTATATTCAGATCTTGGAATAGGTTCATTGTGTGAATAGGATTTCATTGGTTAAATGTTTACGTGTGCAAATACTCAATATGAAAGCTGCTGTCCTACGTTTCATGCTTAACACAGATAATCCTACAGGAGATTTTAAGTAGCATCTCCTAGCACTTCATCATAGAAATGCCAACAATGGGATTCATGTCTTTACAATGCTTATAAGAGCCATCCATGCGTAAGAGATTCTTACCATGCTTTGTATATGGTGCCCTAGAAAATATTTTCTCTATGCAGATAACATGGAGATTATTATCATTGAATTGGGTTGTTAGGTTTGTGTAAATCTATTCTGATCCTCATGTAAAGCTTGGGTCATCCATAGACACTAGCAATGCCTGCCTGTTATTTACTGCTGAATAGAGCAAGGGCTGTTGGGTTGTCATTCGGTTTATCCTTCATAAATCAAGGACCTGATAATGATTATTAAATGGGAAATATCTGATAATATGCCTCAAGGAGTTGGGATAAGGCATGTTTTTACCCTCTAGTGTGCCATATATAAGCCCGGACATTCTTTCGGAATTATGGGCCCTTTAAATGGAATATATGGCAGCGACATGACATGGAATGTGGCCTCTGTAAGGATAATTTAATGATGCCAGTGGTACCATTGGTTCAGTTTATTTTGGAGATGGGCCAAAAAAATGAGAGAAATAAACTTTGTCCTGCTTCTGGTAAAGTCTCGTTTCCTACCCTTGTTTAGTCTGTGAATTTGGGACGTCTTGCAGACTTTTGAAATTTTTATTTGTCACTCCAAACGTAGGCCCACAAGTGTATTTCTGGAAAATTTCCAATTTTAAGACAATGGGAGAGATTATGGGTAGTAGTGCAGTTATGTTTTTAACGATTTCATGTTGTTTATTCATATGACCCTGACAGGAGATTGTACACCTGAAAAGCCACAAAAACACTTTGTGAGTGCTAACTTGTTAATAATGATTACAAACTGTTTCATTACCATTTGCAAGCGGCGCAATGTCCTCCGCTATATTTGATTCGAATTTTTTTGTAGACCTTACTGAACTGTTATGAACATGGCAATATCTTTGACTTTTAACAAAACACTGAGCTGTGTTAGTGTGTACAAAAATTGGCCACCTGTTGTACGGTTTATAATGTTTTAATTCATCAAAGCTATTCTAGTCGTGAAATACAGACATTTAATTATAGACACTAGTTTCTTAGTTCAAACTGTTACCAAATATTTTATTGGGCCTCTGATGGTTCATAACTTCTTGTGTCAGAAGCTTAGTGTTGCTGTACATAACCTGTTTGTAATGAAATGTAATTGGCCTGTTGATTTGATTAGTTTACCCTGGTGCAATAAAAATGTCCATAAAATAAACATAGTAACTAAAGCTGAAAAATGCAATTACCATGGGTCAGGGTTTGGATTGGAGTCTCATGGGTGAACATGTTGTTCAATTGATCGATTCTTGTCGCTCTTAAGTTGTATTTTTAGTAACTTTCTCAATTTCGTTGTCTATTGATAAGATTCCTTATGCGAGTCAGTGTGCTTGGTGATGTATCCCCTCCATAATTAGAGTATTTACTTTTCCCATGGTACAAGAAACATTGATCATAGTAGCATTCCTCACCCACGTCATAAAAACACATAATGACTTGAGAAAACAAGATGGACTGGCTACATGAAACAACAATGCACACCTTTTCATAATAGGTTTAATTATTAGCCTGAAGTTTTTGGATAGCCTCGGGAACAATACAGAGGAATTTGGTGAAAGTTATGAGAGAAAATGTTACAGTAGGATACACTGCGGTTGATTGGTCATAATGATTGGAGTAGGCGATCCTGATCAAATCAATAGGTGTGTAGAAGGGAATTGTGTCTAGTATAAACATGGGTTACTCATTATCATAACGGCTTTGTGTTCTTGTTGCCTTTTAAATCTTGTTTAGCTTGTTGATATTACATTGATAGCCTCATCGAATCCCGATGTCGACAGATAGTTTTATCGAATGGAGCTATGAATAAGTATAATGCTGTGTCTTAGGTAGTAGATTAGAAACTGCAGGATTTGTGTTTATTTACATTCTTTTATTAGTAAGAGTGCTTTTGATCAATTGGCCATCCCTACATATGAATTTTTCTTCAGCTTGAATAATGAATATTTGTTGATTTGTTTATGAAGTGTTGGTTTTGATAACACAGAAGAAACATCAAAATATTCGTGGAATCTTACCAATGATCACTAGTCAGCTCATGACATTATTTGCCTATGTTTTATTATAAACAGTTTCAAGTTATGGTAGAGTTTTGTTATAAAAATAAACCAGTTAGATGTAGTTATTTAGAGATCAGCTGATAAAATAGTCCAGAGACCATTCTGAACCATTTTGGATTGTTATTTGGCTGGAACAACTATTACATCCTTTAAAGTAAAAATGAACAGTCTTTGGCATGTTGGTTATTAACAATACCGTTCACATATATTTGCATGCACACTTGGTTAAGTTTTCTAGGTTGCATCTGACAAAAACATTCTGTTGTCAGTGGCGTGCCATGGCATCTAGTTGGGACTTAATCTTTTCAATTAAACTTTGAACAGTTTAATTTTCCAACCTACATGTCCTATAGTGGGGTTATCTTGTGACAGATTTGCCTTGCCAGTTCAGGTTACCCAAACATTATCCCCTTCAGTAGAGTTGACATATTGTTGTTCCTTGAAATATGAATTGCTTTAATTTTAATGAATAATGCCCATATCAGATTTATGGTAGCATCCATGTCTGTAAATATCGTTTGCCGTAAGTAGTATGAGTGTCACTGGAACTGACTTGATATTAGTGAAGACTTTTGTTGTGAAACCGTAGTCATTGCATGGCTTGTGTTGGTTCATTTACAGGTCTTATTGGCAATATATTGATACTTTTACATTACTAGAAAAAGCCAGCGGACAAAAGGTACCTGCACCTTTGGTCTGGCTAAAGTGACCGAGGACACTGTAGAAATGTGTTGACAAGAACTGTACATGGATTTATCTGTTTAGTGTTTAATCCATCATATGCAAGATTTATTTTAACCTGTTGTGCATTTTCTGTCAAGAATGCACCTTAGTTTGTAAATCAAATGAAAAACGTTTATGTAGTTTCACTTGATGTGAGGGAGTCTGGTGTTTGTAAATTGAGGGACAGTATTGAATTAACTTGTCATTGATTGAAATTTGTTATTTGAATGCCTGCTGTGACCCTGTGGAGCCTTTGCAAAAGATTGCTAAAACATGATTTCTACAACTGTTGGTGTTTTCTTAAGCTAAACTGTTGATTTGACAGACCACAAGCTCAGATGTGGTTCACATATTGTCATTCAGTATATCACACTAGCCAGGTTAATGGGATTTCTGATCCACCTGAATAGATAATAATAATGACCCCTGTGAGCTTATTTTACCTGTCTGTAATTATGTGAGGTTTGATGTTACATTAGTCTGTTCCCTGTGTCAGGTAATTTCAGAGCAAAGCTTGTATCCTGAACCAGCAAAGCCCTGATAAAGAAAGACATCTAAATTAGGGTCATTTTGATCTGGTCCTATCAGCAGTTTAAGATTTGTCATTATAGGCAAGTGTTGCTTGAGCAATTTTTAACAGACACCAGTTTATAAATTGTCCCTTGCACCTCCATAGTGAACATAGATGACTGGTGAAAACAGGTTGTGTGTTTAAAAGGACACGCTTGTTTAGTGAGCTTTTGGAACATTGTGCATGCACTCTGGTTGTTGCGTTGTACTTTGCATATGACTCCAGCGTGGATGTCATGTTGGAAGATCTGTCCATACCATCATGCTCCAAACTGTCGTATACAAATTTGTATAGACAATGCATAAAATATCTGTTGCCTGTAAATGTTCTTCAGCAGAACATCTTTCTGGTTGTTCACTCCCTCATGTTTATGGATCAAGCCCTGTTTTTTTCTGGTGACTAAATGAAGTCAGTTCCCACCATATCTTATCCAAGGCCCTTATCTGAGCCTATTTCTTTGCATACTCTCCTACTGTATCCCAGGTGGAGTATGGTCAGATCATTCCATAAACATTGCAGCTGTCATTTTCTATTCATGTGATTGTCAAACAGTGATTGGGGAAAGAAAGGAGGATAATATTGTATGATGTAATACCTCAAGTGAGGTAAACAGTTCAAGCCCTATGGATAGAAGATAGGTATTCAGAGACATGTAACTTTAGCTTACCTTAACATTTAAAGGTTTAAAAGTTAAATTTTAAATGTTTATGAAAGGGCGCTCATCATACTTAAATGGCAGTTAATGATAACCACATTTCAAAAGTGTCCATTGTTCTTGGCATTTCGTGGAGTCTTGTGAAAGATTTGACATTCAGATGCAATTATAAAGTTAAATACGCTAGTCAGTGTGACATCCTGGTTATACAAATGTTGTGTCCTAAGTCTGTTAATTGCTAATGATCTTTAATCTCTCTTCACATGTTTATTCGGTTATTACTGGTTTAAATATTGAAGAGCTGGGGCAGCAGTGGTATGGGTAGGAAATTTAGAACCGTTTTCCTATAGTGCATTAACATATTTGTTGTCAAATGTTGAACATTCTAGTACTTGACGCCTCTTTATAGATTGTGTTAGTTTACAGACAATGGCTGTAAATTGTCCTAAGATGTTCAAATAGTCTTGTTGACACGCACAGGACTTAATTTCCTATTTCTTTAAGAACATTTACGTACAGGCTTTCTAAAGAATCGATTCAAGTTCACGAGTGTATTTTGTGTCTAATGAAAAGAATTTGGGACTCTAAATTGTCACAGAGCAAATTTGCATTCATGCAGTTTACAGGCAGTGGGTGTTTTTCTGCATTTAAGTCGTAAAGCCTTCTACAAGTCGAGGATGTCTAAAGCTTTAAAGTGTACACAACATGACTTTAGTACCTCAAAATAAATTTTATTATTATATCTTACTTGATTTAAGTGCCTTTAGTGCACAGCTCATAAAGAAACACACAAAAAATTGAAAAAATAATAATTATGTACAACGTCATGGGTTGAACCCAAGTCGTTCGCCATACTGTTCGGATCAGAGACAAAGTGTATAGAGTGAAGAGAAAGCATTGTACATTTAGCGTCGAGAAGGTTCGTAGAGGGATCAAAAGATGTGTTTCCGGAGGCTGCAGCAACAGCAGCCAGGCGGAGAACGTCTCGGTGTTCCGAAGGACACCAAAGTTGCGCAGAAGTGGCATCGCTTCGTGCGCCGAACGAGAGTGTGGGACATCGTGGACCAAGCGATTCGGTCCGGGGTCACTCTGTTCTGCCCACTTTGAGGACTCGTGTTTTGACTCCAGTCACAGGAGACGTTACGATGAAGGCCTTTTTCAATAAAGGACATTATTTATCATTCAGAAGCATCAGCTCTTAATTCAGGATCGTCTGTGATGACTGGGTTGACTCGCTGAGCCCGAGGCCGCTTCTCTCGCGGGAGGATCCAGTTCGTAAGGCTCAAAGTAGAAAAGTACGCAGCCGGAAGCACATTAAACTTGTTCTCGCTTTCGTGCAACCCCATTTCCTCATCCTGGCCACCATTCCCGTACGTTTCTTCATAGTATTTGTTCAATTCTTGCTCATAATCGTCGTCGCTTTCAAATTCTCTNTCATTCCAAGCCCTGTCTTATATAAAAAGACTGGCCATGGATTTGCTGCAGTACCCAGATATGTTTTGAAACCAGAATTTGCCACCCTCCTTACCTCCCAGGAATCAGAATGGGCTCAAAACACCCTATACTATGTGACAAATGTGATCCAAAAAGGATTAGGCAACCTACCTGTGTAACATAACAAGTACACAGCTGCCATACTTCCAGTACTGCCTCCTTGTCTGCAAGTTTGCCTTCACACCACAACCTGTGTTGTGTCAAGTTACTTAAGACCATGGTACCCTATCTTGTTAAGGTGGGGTAAGTTATCACACTTATGTCTAGTTGCTGTAGTGTAAATAGCATTCAAACTACTACTACTAAAACCTGATGACATTTTGTTCCAGGAATAACTTGTTCTAGGGTAATTCGTAGTGTGAACAGCACTTGTATAGTGTGAACGGCACTTGTGTATGCTGCTCAGTTGTGCATTTTGATTCCGCATTCAAAATTTTTGGCATGGTAGTGGTAAAAACAATAATTTTACGCTTGGCTCTTCCACAACACCTTCATGAGTGGCCCAACTGATTTTATCACTCAGGAGAACATAGCAATAGTGAAAGTATTCATGTCTGGCACCACTTTCACCATGTACAGTTTATCTTATTAATTCTTTCTGAATATTTGGCGTCATTCACAAGCTCTTGACTTTGAAAAGGAGTTTTAGTCAAGGCCAGCAGTGGTCAAAGGCTGACAATGAGTTGTGTGCTGTTCTATCTGGGCCATGTTTGATTAAATCTTTGCCTCAGGTAATTTTAAGGAGTCTTTAGATGGTCTACCACAGACCAGCTATTATCAAAATGTTTTGGCATAGGTACCATCAAAGTTTGATCAAGGGCTTAAGGAGATAGGGAGAGCGATTATTTTACAATTAGGATTCTATCTATTCAAGTGGTCTCAGTGCACACACTTTCTGTTGATTGAACTTGATAAGCTGCTTGTGTTACTTGGTCTTGACCACTTCAAGTATTTGCACATCTCACTTGCCTGATCAAGGCAACAGTAATTCTGCACCCAATGTGAGGGACAAGTGAAATTCAATTTGGAGAGTAGGCCTATATCAGCAAGATTTATCATAGGCCAAGTGTGACAGAAAAATGGGTTTAAGAAAATGACCTATGGTATTTTGTGCTGCTTAGGGGAAGTGAATGAAAACTCACAAGAGCTAAGGCTTTGAGACCTAAAAATATGTATATTTTTAAAAAATAATTGCAGGTGGTCTGATACAGGCCGCAGATGTGGGCCCTTTGCACTGATCTACTGGAACCATTTTTATGCTTCATTAATATATAGTTAAAACCGAGCTGAGGAGCTAGAAACCTGACTCAAGGGGGTTAGCAGTGTGACCCAGTGGGACTCAAACCCACGCCCTCGAGTAAAGAAAGCGGTCACTGATCACACTAGGCCCCAGTACTTCCTCTGAGGCTTAGGTGGTACTCGACAATATGTTTGCATGACAGAGTGCAGTTGAGAATTAGGATACAAACCCATTCATGTAGAGTGGACTTACAAAATGGGACACATTTGTAGGGAGCTTGCATGAAAAAATCTATAATGTTTCCGTTTCGTAGGGATTTTTGGACAGCTGAAATGGCTTGTAAAAAATAGTATATCTTTTCAAACAAATTTAAAAAAAATAGGCAATAAATGAGCTACTCTAGAGTTGTGTAGTTGGAACCAGGAAGCTTTTGTATGCTTTCGAAATACCAGTTATATAAGGAATTAATAGGAAAAGACATCCTTTTCTGGCTAATTTTATCAAGAAAGGCACCCTTCCGTAAGCAAACTTCTCATGAAAATGTCACCTGTCTGAGGACACATTCCGTATACTTATTCTATGGTAGTATTCGGGCTCTTAGGTGCCAATGTACGTACAGACTTATTCCATAAAGCACTAAGTGTTAAGTGCCATCCACACACAGACTTACCCTAGAACAAGTTACTACTGGAACAAGTTGTTGCTTGGTTTGAGGGCTGTGGGGACGCTCTACTCAAAAGTGGGGTAAGTTGCACTAGTGCAAGTTGTTCTAGGGTAGGCTGTGTGTGGACGGGACTATAGTCTCTTTAGCACAAAGCTCTGGCCACAGAACCATTACACTGTAGGCTGTGTGTGGACGGGACTTGACAGAATCGGCTTATTTCCTGGCATATTGCTTTTGGCACATTAAGTGACAAAGCCGTCACGTCTCGTTTTCAGCAACAATGTTTTGTCAGTTTTCCCAAGCTCAAAAGTCACTTCACAGTAGTTTGAGCAAGAGCCAATTAAAGACCACTTTTAGAGCCGTAAGTGGCCTATGGTCTTCAAAATCTGCGTTTTTGAGTACTGCAAGCATATGTCTTGGGATTTCTTCAACTTTTAGACATCTTTGTATTTAGTGTAGTGTGTATGTGCACACAAATTCTTTGAACTACAGTTGACCACGACTCATTAGTAAAAATTGCCTGGAGTCTTGATCATGAAAAATACATTTGCACTTCTAAAACCAAGTTTTCCATTACTTTGCAATTGTCTGTTTGCACAGGAGGGGGTGATTTTAAGAGCATCACCAATGAAAACCCCAGTCTGAATTTCAATCAGTATCAATAGAGCCCGCCTGAGGCTCTGTGTCACCCAGTGCTGGCTGTGTCTGTGTGGGCACTACTGTCCATGTTACATCATTGTGACTCAGTAAGTTATCACTGGAAGATGTGAGTAAACACATACAGCCTTTCATTCAATGTGAGGCTTTGTGTTGCTGTTGATTTGAAGATAGATGTTAAATTGTGAAGAGCTCTGACCAAGCTTGCTTCAACAGGGACACCTCATTTCACAAGGACACAAGTCCTTAGAGAACCAATTTCCAATTTGCAGTTGACCTGATTTCTCTGAGGAGGTGCACAATGTCATGAAGTTACTTGTTTCGGGATAACTTACATAAATGCCCTGCAAAAACATTACCAGGGTTGTATCTTGGAATATGGTAAAATGTCACCAATTTAGGATCCAATATGATGGACAAGTGAAATTTTTACTTTTTTCGTTACGGTTATGTAGCATTCAATAATACTTTAGCCAAGTTCAAGTTCTTCACTGTAACTGTGATTAGAAAATGTTTCGAAAAATTGTGTCAGTTTCAACTATTCAACTGTTTTTAAGGCATTGCATAATGTGCTAACAGAATACAATGTTCGTGGTGATGACCGTAGCTCCCGGCCAGGTCTACATTGCGACTTGTAACTGATCCGGTTTCCAGAGTAGAAAGCGTGTCTTACTGTTTTTAAAATCATCTTCGTGACGCAAATATCGCTGAAAATATAGAACTTAGTTTTACTTGTGTGGCTTATATTGTGAAATTAGTGAAATTTTTCAGTTCTTATCGCGATGACATTCTGAATGCAAAATAAAATGTTCCAGTAGTCATACTTCAAATTTAATTTTTGAATGAGATCCTGTGTATTTTTGGCATATGTGCATGGATTATAATTAGAAGGACCTGTTTGAGATACTTATTGCACTGAATTCATTTAACAATGTATTAAGATAGATTGTAGATTGATATCATGTAACTTTATTGATTATTTATTGATTGACCCATTAACTCATTTAACACCTTGCTAGGTGACAGGTTACTCAGTTGACTTTTCTTGATTTTATCAATTAATTCTAGTCTGATGCATGAGCTAATAGCTGCAATAAGTCCTTTTCATACTAACGTTGACGCGTCGATGTTTTGGGGAGTTGCGGTCAGTATGTGAATGGTTAACTTCGGTCCTGGATCGGTTAACTTTGCAGTAAACAGGTGACTGTTCATACCACACAGCAGCATTGATGCTCCACTGTTAATTCCACTTGTACTGGCACTTTTAACTTTGATTCAGAACCAAAGTTTACTGTTCATACTTACTGCAACTCCCCAAAACATTGTCATGTCAACGTTAGTATGAAAAGACCCATAGAAATTAATTGTTTGCCCTTTGAAACTCACATTTTATACACGTGCAATATCACACGTTGATCCGTATAGTATATCAAAATGATGTTTAAATGTCATAATTTTATTAAAGTGCATTTGGTTCTGAAGGACATCCATTTGCACCTCTGTTTTTGTATCATTCAGACTGTAACATTAACATACCGTAATCGTTCGGGTTAACGCCCATGCTCAGTTAACCGCCCACCCCTNATTTCACGTTTAAGCGCCCATGTCTGGTTAACCGCCCACCCCCGATTTTTTGGGTTTGCCAATTTAACCGCCCAGGGCGTTAACCCGAACGATTACGGTAGTACAAACTAACACAGAGCAAAGTGATTACACTCAGCCTCTTCTCTCATGTATTTCGAAATCCTGGAAGTATTTCAGGAAAAAATTTGCAGGATTAATTCCATAAATGGTCGTGTCCCCAAAGGATTCCTGCTGACTGCTGGAATAACGGTATTTTCGTCATTCCTATTACTACGGAATAATCAACAAGTGGTCAGACTTCAAAACCAGTCGGCTGGACTGTAAAACCAAATGGCCAATGATCAAACGTGTTGTCCGGACTTCAAGACGCGTTGGCCTCACCCAAACAACTAGTTGGCTGGACCCAAAACAAGATACATAACCAGTTGGCAGACGATTTGTTCGTCCATTGTGTTTTATCACTCGCCAACCCGTGTTAGGCCCAGCCAACCAGTTTTTGGGTGTGGCCCTTTGGTTTTGAGGTACCAGACATACATTCTGACCACCAAGTTGGAACACTGGCCATTGGATTTTGCAGTCCAGCCAGCCGGTTTTGAAGTCTGACCAATTGTTGGTTTTCCCCCTTGTATTAGCAGGCATTGACACTAAAAATACTACAAACCATGGTCAACTCATGAGTTATGGTATTGGTCCAGGCACATTTGGTGAAATTCAGAATACCAGGTAAATCATGTCCTATTACATAAACAAATATGTGACATTAAAATTTTCGTGAAAAGAGTAACATGATTACTTTCACTAAATTTAAACATACAGTCGTCAGTCGAGTGAATGAAATGGTCAAGCGCAACTTGACCTACAAGCGCAACTTGACCTATTGTCACTGCATTATTAATTTTCACTATGGCAGAATCTGTACAGTTGCACCCCAACAGTTCCCACAGTGTGAACAGTGTAATGAGGCACAACAGAGCTGAGTACTCTGTCTAATTAAGCTTGTGCCCATCTTCCCTTGCAGGCTTGTTGGACACTGCAGTAAACTTGTGTATCACACTGCAGGTGTGTTGCAAATGCTGCGGTTACTAAATACATCTTGTAACTACCTACTGAACCATGCTGTAATGGTCCAGTGAGCTGAGTAAGACATTGTTAGCGATTAGACACCTGTTGACAAAAACATGTTCTATTCAAGTTCAATGAAGCTGAATTTGTGAAGATTTTTAAAGTGACAGTGTCATGGTGTAGGGTTGACTGCACTCGGGCATACCAGTTAACAACTTCTAAGTGCTTTGTTTAGCAACTATTACATAGTTACCAGATAAGCTATGTATGATCTTTTCATTTTGTTAGTTTGTTTTTTTTTTTTAATCAGCTAAGGTGTGGTTGCAATATAAGCCCTAACTTTGACAAAAACGAATGGAAGGTGTACTTGTGTTTGGATATTATTACGCAATTACTCAATGTTTTAGAGCTGTGGTTATTGTAGGAGCACAAATAGTGAGTCCAGCTTGGAACAAATATTAAAAGGTTACTGTAGCAGGTTTAACAAGCTTGGTCAACTGTTGTATAAAGTTGCATTTAACATGCGAGTTTACAAATGTTACGGAAATTGGGTATTTATTTCTCTCCAAAAATAGGATGAAAGTGAGGGCCCTGAATCCCTCCACTTTGGGGCTGAATACTGGCCTTATTCCCCTCTGAAAAGTATTGACAAATTAAGCAAAATTTTCCTCACGAGGCCCAAAATTTCCCTCAAGTGATTGAAAAGTTCTCCTCGAGGTTCAAATCACTTGTAACCCACACAGGTGACTATTCGAAAGAGCACAAAATGTTAGTATTGGCTACTTGGTAAAAATAACCATTATTGCAAAAAATTGCTGCAGGAAACTACCTTTGGATTTCTGACCTTCACTGCAATTATCAGGGCTTGCTGTCAAGGTCGTAATTGCTCAGAGACTCAGACTCAAGATTCAAAACTAAGCCAATCATGTGGTATGATTCCAGTAAAAATTTCTAAGTTTAGTGGCAATGTGCCATGAAGAGTCAATCTTTGAGTCCAGTTTTGAGTACAGAGATTAGTTCCCATGCCCCCACAGTGGTTTGTGTTGATCATGCAGAGCCTTGATTGTTGGAGTCTGTGTTTTAGTTGAAATTTGCCAATAGGTGGCAGTAGGTGCTCGGATCATTCTCGAGAAGTGTCCTAAAGATTATGGGAATGAACCCTCTTGACTTTTGACGCTAATTTCTTTAAATGGGAATCAGATAACTGAGCAAATTACATTGGGAATGTCTTAATGTTTTTCTGCTTAACATCATGTTAAACGTCAATACGAGCAGAATACTCCAAACTATTTGTGTAATGTTTGATACATTTAATGGTAATTTGGGACAAAATATGGCAGACTTTCCCCGTTCAAGTGAATTTTTTTTCATTTTCACATCAAAGACATTTAGCAATTAATTAATGCTTTTACATGTTCAAAGTTTGTACCATAGCTGACCACCAGGCTGTATTTTGAAAAATTGTGACCTGTATGTTAGAAGCCTTTCAAAAATGGAAATGTGGGTCTTTTGGTATTTTTTGACAAAATTGGTAAACTTTTACTGTGTCCTTACATTCTCAATTTGTTATTTTACATAAACGGTTTTTAAAAACACGCTGCAAATTCAGTTTCTTTGAAATGAACACTTGTAGAGTTAGTTGCAACTGACAATTCAAAGTTGATGTTTATGCTGAATTTTATGGTGTTTAATGTAAACTGAGTTTTAAAATATGACTTGCAAGGTGCTTGTTGGTAATAATAGTTAGATATAACACGCCCGCATTTTGAGAGCGAGTTCTCTTCTCTGAATAATGGGCATCGACTGTGGGCAGTAGTATCCGACTACTGCCGCTTTGTCATTCAATTAAAATTGGATCTGCCCTACCACTTCACTAAATAGCCATGGCACCATGCAGTTCAGGTGAAGCTGGGCACCGCCTCCTTGTCAGCACTCCCAGTAATTCCGTGAATGTACTTGCTACCACAGAAGTCAGTTATTTCAGATAGAGTTATGAAGGTGACTGTCGAAGCCCACAGATCTGGCATTCTTTGTGACTGATGCAGAGAATATGGCCAGTTAATATGTCCAGTATGCTGCTGTTTTTCCTAGTTTCTATCCACGTTTGTCAACTAGTTATAGGGGGAACCTTAGGGAAAGCCTTTAGTTACCTTTTGTTGATAGAAAAGAATGTAACATCTAGTAAAAACAACTGGCTACATGGAGAAATGGTCAGAATATGCTCATAATGCTTTGTGCCACATGAAGTTGTTCATTAAATATGTATCAAGTTTAAACAGCTCAATTCTATTGTGTCTCCCAATGAACCCTCTATGGTGTTGCTGGAATGCCATGCTTCTATTGAGGCTCTTTTGGGTTGTTTGGGGCTCAATATCTGTACCAATAAACTACTATATTGATCTGGCAATCAAATCCCAAAGTTTCTTTTAATCATTTGTCTACCCCATTGTTGAACCGTCCTTATCATTGCAAGTTTGCCAGATAAATTGTCTGCTGTTCTTTTGGCCTGATTGGTTGAGTCCACTGCTATCAGAAGACCCTCAAGTGCAGATGGCAGTATTTTGTGTGTTATTGGTTTGTTTAAGACGCTCCAACTGTGATGGATTAGATTGCTCACCACCCCACCAGCCATTCCAGAGCAGTGGACTCAACCAGTGAGCCATAGATTTGAACTGGTGGAGTGAACCGATGAACAGTGACATTTTGTCCTCCTCCGCTTGGACAGTAGGGAATAAAATTGAATAGGACGTGACTTTGAATTTTTTATGACTGGTATTGTTTTGTGAGAGCATCGGGGAGTCATGGCGAGGACCATTAGTTCAATAATCTCTGACAAGTCGTCAATGATGGAGGTGACAATGGTGATGATGGTGATCCTGTATTGTTGCTTACTTCCAGTTGATGCTGCTCAAAGTTTCCGTGAGACACCATCAGATACCACAGCTGTACAAAACTCCACTGTGACGTTGAAGTGCTCCGTGAATGACCGCAAGGGGAGTGTGCAATGGACAAGAAATGGTGTGGCGTTAGGTAAGACATCTTATTAATATGAATTTAAGTGAATGAATCCTTATGTAATAGTTTCATGTCCAAGCTAATAGGGACATTGTGTGCTCGCTTCGTCAACTGGAGATGGTTACCTGGATGACATCGTCAAGCTGGAGAACGAGGCGGCCAGCAACAAGCTTCAGTGAAGTCTACCTCTGGCTTTGTGAGAAAGCCCATGGATATCTTGAGACAGACACTTCAGCTCTAAATCATAATGTCATCATTTCCCTGAATGCAACAAAAGTTATTATTAATTTCCACTGTGTTTTAGTCTGGAGAACTCAATGTTTAACTACCACACAGCTCCCGATAGCCTATTCTTACTTTGCCATATCTCATCCTTTTCTTGGCTCCACAGTCATTGTTTCTCAGAGTCACATAACAACTTTGCATAAAAGAAGTCTCCAAAAAGAGCTTTTGACCTCACTGCCAGAGACGATATTGGATGATGTTTACTGTTTAGTTGATGTATCTTCAGAAGGTGACATTATGTACTGATTTAGACATCTGACTACCCATCTTTCATTGTTAAGCCTTCTGTAGGTGACATTATGTACTGATTTAGACATCTAACTACACATCTTTCATTGTAATATAGTCCTTGTTGTAATTGATGACCATTTAATGTCTAGTTTGGCATTTAAACTGCTTTGGTGTGCCTCTGGTCTGACCACATGATGTTATGTAATAGTACATCACTAGTCAATATGGGCACAACAGTGGCCATGTGGTGCTGGTCAGCTGTACCCAAGGGAGTTCCTGCCTTGAATCAGTGCATCATTGGGTTCAGAAGAAACCAGACCATAATACCCAGAGGTGGTGTTCAGCAAGTGAAGCAGGGCAATAATTACTTTGGGCATGCCATACTAGTAGGCTTAGGATGCACTACGGCAAAATGAGGGGGAGGGGGTGGGGGAGGGGGGAAGTTCAGGGACATNGAACCCGGAAGAAAAAAGGAATTTGATGTTTGATGAAGCAGTGACTGGATGGGCTGACAATTGCACAAGCGCATAGCTGATAATTACTATCACCTTGCCCCAGTTCGCTGTCTATATACTGGCTCTTAAAGTGGGGCAAGTTGCTTGGTTTAGTAAGTTCAATTTTTGTCCGAAGTCGCTAGTAACTAGAGCACGTTGCACCTGGGGCAACTTGCTAGTTAATAAGTGTTTGTGTCTGGACACAGCAGCCAGTGTTAAGAAGTTGGATTAAGATAGATGAAGTTTAGCAGCAGTGTACCCACGATCGACACCCGTAGGATATTCGGTCTTTCCTGTCAAACTGAATATTCCGTCTCGGATGCAAATAGCATGCACTGTGTGTGTGCCATCTTGTTTAATATACTGGAATTGCACGTGTTCATTATCTCCCTTGTTTGAACACGGGTTGTAACCAATGAAAGTTGTAGAAGCTGATGATTTGGGATATTTCCACTTCTTGATGAGTTACAGAATAGAGGTGTGTTTTGGAAATGTTAAGTTGTAGGGTGTTGATCGTGCATAATTTGTCTCTTTCGGAGGTCCAGTATTCTGAGAAACAGTTTTCTTCACTGAATAACAGGCATCAAACTGATTCTCAAAATGTTGGACACTTTTAAGGGACTAGATTGCGTGATAGGTTATAAATAGACACACTTTTGTGAGCCAAGTAAGTTGTCTTCTATTTCTTATAAAACTTAAGTCTCTTGATCATTTTTCTCTAGGTGACATCATTGGAAAGCCCGGGAAAATATGCTTTATTATACTGTGTAAGCTTTTGCAGAAATGTTACAGAATTTGTATGAAAGTGCAAAATTATGTGAAAAGGTATTGAAAATAGGAACACTTGCGCTAAATCTCAATTACTGCTCGGCACCTTTATATAAATTGTGCAAAATGCTGCGAGAACATTATCTACTGCTCTGCTAAATGGCTGTCTGTGTGTCATACCATTTCTGGATAGAATAATTGAACCTGTTCCCTGAATGAACCTAGTGAAAGCTCTCCCAAAAAGCAGTGCCTTGTTCCTGCAACTTGAGACCTGTAAGGAATGGATCATTTGCTGACAGACTCTTCCCAAATTATTTTGCCTGTGTCTCTGGAGCTGTTGTTGTAATGGCAGAACAATCACCTTTGACTTTAGGCCATTGGAACTTATGTAATAGCTATTTTCTGAGATGTAGCAGTGACATGGTGAAATAAACTGTGCTGTTAGATGGCATTAGAGTATTTTTTGTGCTAACGTGCAATGCCATCTACAGTTTACATGTAACACTTTTAGGAAGATTTTAGAGCATTGGAATTCCACATGTTTTTTTTTAATTCCTTGTTATCCCCATATCGTCATATCACCAGTTTTTAATGGTGGATATATAAAATCATTCACATAAGAATGTCCATTGTTGCTTGATGTCCAGGAATGAAACAAACTACCTTTGGTATTTGTTAACTCCGCCCAGTCACTTTTCTGCTTTCACGGCGCTAGAGAGTTCTTTGTCAAATCTTTCCAATTGTCGTTACATTGAGCCTGTTCAATTGTGGTGAAGGAGGGACACTTTAAAATTATTGCCCAAGAAACATGACGAGGCTGGAATGTCTGAATTGCCTTAGTCAACAGATGGACTAATTCAAGTTGACTGGACATGGGTTAAAAAAGTCTTGACTGTTGCAACTTCATCAGGTTCTCATTAGTGTGGGAACTTGGCCTCGCCAACTGTGTGCTGTTGTGCAGTTAATTTACTAGAATTCTATTGGCAACACTCTCACCTGCTGAAGAAGGATTTGAGTAAAGATTGGCGATACAGAGCACTGATATAATGATGGTGTGGGCTGATAACCAATTCATTCGTGCAAATGAGACTGTCAAGTTCAATAACTTGTCAGTTTAAAAAAAAACTCGTCTTATTGGTTTTTAAGGTCGTGTCAAGTTGAAAGCTAAGTTTCTGTTGGTTTGGGCTGAACAATGTGATCTTTGGGTCCTTTTAAGCTTGTTTTATACGGGTGCGAGTTGATTTCAGAACACCGTAGATGTTCTACTGCTTGTGTTTATCAGGGATTCATCCAGGATTTGAAAAATAGGATGTCCAAAATGGGTTCCCCAATTTCTCAGGGCATTCATGGCCAACACGTTTTTCTGATCTCAAGTCAAATAGTGGGATATGATACTACTTTTACAGTGGAAGCATGGTTGTGTGACATGTTGCACATGTGTATAGCTTAAAAAATTCTCCCAATGTTCTACTCTTCAGTTCCAAATGCACAGTGCATCCAATGAAAAATATACCTCAATCTCTACACTATGGGATTGATTTAGTGTTTCGGGACATAATGTGATTCCTCCATTTTCAAGAGGCCAATGCCAAGAAAGTCTAAAGACCCAAGAGACACGTGATGAATAGTAGGACCCGTTCTCGTGTGAGGGTATCGTCTCACGTGGTGCAAAGTGAACTTGATACAAGTTGTACCTGTGAGGATAAATTAGATGAGACAGTGGTAATGGGCTTTTGGTGGCCTTTAACTCATTCATGTTTTGATGCTGTCTATATTTAGACTGTGGCAGGTACTTTACACATCCATTTCCTGTTGGCGTGCCTCCTCACCAATCAGCCATACAGATGTCAACGTGTTGACGATGGTGGTGTTGGTGGTGGTGCTACCTTCCCCACCTAAATCAACAGTCTTGGCACTCCTGCTGTCTGCTGATAGCACCAAATGTCAGCATTGATTGTGGTCTGATTCTCACAGCAAGCATGGCTTGATAACCCCAGAGATCAGAGAACTGGGCAGTCAGAACGAACCCCAGGGGGCTACATCTCGAAGAGTATATTGTCTTTTTAGTTTAGACTAAAAATCAGTCCATGGATTACTTAACGTGTTTCACGAAATCAGGCTAAGGCTAAAAGTCATAAACTCTGTCTACAACTTGAAGTCAGAAGGCAGAACTCCATACCCTGCTTGGGAACAGACTAAAAGCCAAAGTAAAATGACAAAAAATCAACTTTTGACTGTAGACTGTTCGAGAAACATGCCCCTGGGGTACAGAGACCCCTGGTGTACACGAGATCAATACAGACGTGTCTGCAAGCTGGTGTTGTCTGACTGCAATTAATAAACAATTTGCACCATCTAACTTAATTTCATTGACGTGCCTTACTTGTTGAATTAAGGTTGTGCTGGGAGTTTTTTGTGCTACTAAACTATTTATAGAACAATATTTCAAATGTGATGTCCAGGGTCACCGTAATTTACAGGGTGAGGGTCACCGCCTCACCGGTCTGCTGCAATAAATTGATTGTGTGTTCGTTGGATGTGAACCTCCATTTTCCCTGCCTTAAATGCCAAATTGTTACCTGACATCTTGTGACTCCGCCGGTGTCATTGCAACATCTCATTAAACTTGCCAATGCCTGCAGTTGTTTTGCCTCCCAGCCTCTTTTTCTCGTTAACAAATTGTGTTCCTGATGGAAACGTCAGGTCCACTTACAGCTCGATACCAGTTGACGGTTCTCCAGCATTCAGAATGTGATCCGATTTTATTTATTTATGATTTAACAATGCTGTGATTCCAGTTGGAGTGCTATGAGTTTTAATGGCTGCATTGTTACTCAAATTCTCTGTAGTTCAGCTTTGTAGTGGTACTGAAATCGATTTGCACTGGAATTCCTGTTTAGTGCAGTAAGCAAGACAATTTCATAGAAAAGAGCATGTTGGTGAGATTCAAAGTTGTCATTGTGACTCATACTTCTTGACAATATGGAGGCGATAAAATTTGGGGACCCGACGCGTCTCGCTTTTCTTCTCGGTAGCAGATGGTTCAGGTGTCCGCTGTGACTTGAGTTCCATTTCTAAAAGATGTCATGTTGGAAAGTTTTTTTAACTCCTCGAAAGGGGCTCAACGTATTGAAAACAGGAACAAAAGGGGCTCAACGTATTGAAAACAGGAACAAAAGGGGCTCAATATATTGAAAACGGGAACAACCCAGCAATGGGCTGTAGCTCTATGATGTTTGAGTTTCAACTTACAACATTTCTCTGCACAGTGGCACCAGAAACTCGTATTTTCCTGTAACAAATTTACCAATGCACTACGCCATTACACCTGTGGGACTGCCTGACTTGATCCAGTGATGTGTTTATTCAGCTGAAAATGTAATATGGCAGAGGAAAAATGTTTTCTGGGGCAGGTCCATGAAAATAACTTTCTTACAGCAGTTAAGGTAAACTTTATCTCGGTAGAAGAATATGTTTTCTGAAAGTAGAAAAGCCTATAGAATTTAATTTTCTGCTTTTACCAATCTGCTGTTAATTGGGTCATGTGACCATGTCTCTTTAGTAAAATATATCAAAAAAGTATGGTACATCCATAACAAAACAAGGGTATCAATAATATGACCAAATTTTGTTCGATATTTATGTTCAAGATGAAATTTCAGTTTTCCAACTTATCATGTCATTTCCTTTTTTATTTTTTTCATAAAATCAAGTCTTATTTTTTAATAGCCCCTCATGCAAAAGTGGGAAACGCTGTGAACAATTCCTAATAGTGTTTTGGAAAACAGCGCATTATGCATTTTATCTGGAAGTTTCGTATCCATCTGGTCAGCTATTTGTGAGATATAGTGGTCCGAAGTTTGCCAAATTTGGCCATTTTTTCGAGGTTCTGACACAACCTTTAAATGCAAAATCTTGAGGCCTTGTAAGAGACAGTAAAATTCTAAAATGCTAGCATGTCTTTACTGTGCTCTGGTTAACGAATGAGCATTTATTCCTACACAAAATCTGCTTAGTTTTTACATCTTGTGAGTAAACATGGTCTGAGTTGAGGTTACTATGAGGGGAATACTGTGAGAGGAACACTTAGTGAGACCGTCTGGCTGGCATATGACCAAGTAGATGTCAAAAATCCTTGTTGACTCACCACGCATTGTTTTTCTGGCTCTTCCTTGTTAGAGTTTATGATTATTCAGTAAGCATGACATAAAATCACATAAACATGTCACTTGGTCAGTGGGGGTTTGCGTGCTCGCTTTTTGATTCTTCTTGGTGTCATAGGTTTTGAAAAAATAAGTGTTTTTCAGTTGTTCCAACTTCATGTTGTGAAAGTGATATCTTCTGTTTGACCATCTTTTTGAAATATCAGTCTTTTGTCTTTGGTTACTTAGATTATCTGTCCAAATGATATTCTGTAACTGATCTTGCCATTTATTCTGATGCTGGTCTACTTCCAATCCCTTGTGAGAAGTATAGTTACTCTCAGGTTTGATCCTTCCCAAGAGGAGCTATACTAATGATAATTCAGTCCCATGTATGGTCTACTTCCAATCCCTTGTGAGAAGTATAGTTACTCTCAGGTTTTGATCCGTCCCAAGATGAGCTATACGCATTATAATTCAGTTCCATGTATTTAATTTACCAACTTGTAATCATGTCTGGGCCATCTTCTCCGAGCAAACAACATCCAGTCTGTAGGGGAAAACTCACCCAATAGCTGTGGAGGATTTCAATTAAAAACTGCTTAAGGGTGTTGGGGAACACATAGCAGATCTTTGCTAATCATGTTCTGTTTGCCACACACACACACACTGGCACACACAAACATAACATGCAGTTTGCGAACACCTTATGGCTGATTGTGGGTTCACCTCAATCCGACTAGGAATTATTGCTCAGTGTGTCATAGTATAGGATTACTCCACAGTTTACAAATAATCTGCCAGACTTTTGGACACACACGTGCATATACCTAAAAACACACAGAGATTTACATTACTGTAGACCAAATGTCTTCGAAGAGTGCTTGAATGACCGCATTTATTGGCCACCTCAATATTGTCATTCTTTAAACCTCAGATAGTTTAAACTGAGGGTTGCTTTTTAATGTTTCTGTTTATTTAGCCATAGAGTCTGGGGTATAATCGTGGGATGACTTTTTTCCCTTTGTTTTGTTCTTGCAGAAATTAGGAGTGTCACGCATGCTTTGACCAACTTTCTCTCATTTGCTCTTCTCAGTCCCATTGTCTGCTCACAGGTTTGCAACTGAGGCAGACGGTTGTGATCGGGACATTTCGATTTCAGGTAAATGGTTCTGACTTTCGTCTTGTTTATTTTCTGGAATATATAGGTGTGCTCGGATGTGGATTGGTGGCTTCGTAGCGACCTGGGATTTTAACCGGTCACCAAGTCACCAAATGAAATCTGAGTCACCATATTGAACCCTGAAGATACCATCCATTGTACACATGACTTGATGGTACTTGTTGGCCTTCCAACAAGGTTCCTTCTTTGTCTTGTGCTTGTGTTCTGACACCAGCTGACTTGGGAAGCAGTTGTTTTTGACATTGAGCCTACCAAACTGTTCTAGGGGTTGTTATGTTATTAGATCCTGCCATGAGATCTTGTACATTGCTGCAGTATTCCATCTTGTTGTCATTAGACACGAACTTTACAGCTGTCACATAGGGAAACTCTTGGCACTGCTTATAGGCATTGGCTGTGTTTGTACTCTTGTAGTGTACAACATCATTTTTGGTTGAGCTGAACTCCACATGGTGTTCAGCTGCCTGCAGTACTAGAGAAGCATGTAGTTGTTGTCTGCATCAGACAGGAATGTCTACATTTTCTGTGGGGAACCACCAATAACTGGGTGTGTCCTAATCCCTGTCTGGTTAGTGTTTTTATGACACAACTCCAACTAAAACCTTATTGGTAGTTATTGAGTTGGGTAAGACTTCTCTAATTTGGTGGCATCATGTCGTTCTTCTTTCTTGGTGCGGTTTTGTAAATATTGAATCTTTCGTAAGTACTGTGATGTTCCAGTGTAGACTTCAGTCCTCGTGTACCTTCATAGTTTGGTGTTATCATTAGGTAGCCATACATTTTTGCATTGCAATTGGGAGGAAAAAAGCATAGCACTGATTCACTAGATGTAGTGGCAGTGGTACATGGTTTTTGACATGGATTTTCAATGGCAAGAAGTGTAGCGGTTTCAGATAGAAAAAATGTATATCATAGTTCCTCGTTGAACATCTCTCATTGGCTTGTTAGCTGTTGGTGTTTTTAGAAGACAGAAAGGATTACCAATGCTGGTTCAAATACCACTGTCTACTTATGGGGTCAAAATAAGATGGATTTGGCTGGGTTACTAATGCCAATTCAACAGGCTCCACGTTTTAAAAATGAACTCCTGTCCTAAACAAATATTTCCTCTGCACAAAGCTCAATACCCAATGTCTGGAAAAGTCATGAAGATGGCCGCCACCATCGTAAATCAGGTCTTTATTATCAGTGGACATAAATTGTTTACTCTCACAGATCTGCCTGTTTTTTGACTCTCATCAGTGGGCAGGCTTTGTTTAAACAAACTATCCATTGCTAACTAGAGAAGTGCTGGTTCCAGTGAGTTGGTTGTATAAACATGACCCTGTTGGTGTGTCTTGTGTGATGTCACTACAACCAGTCATGGTCTGTAAGAAAGCTTTTGTCTTATATGGTTGTGGTCAACATATCCCTATTGAACTGTTCTGAAGGGTAATGGTTGGTGGGTACAGGCACTTTACGACTGGGAATAGTTGAGATATCTCCAGGGAACAACTCATCTGTTGGCAGCTATTCCAAGAAACATGGTTTATGATAACTTTACCTTTTCCACCAAAGTGTTGTTATTGTTAATTTAGTGCCAAAGTGGAACTATAGCAATTCTTTGTATTCCCAGGTGTTGAACTGTTTATGCAGAAATGCCACGGTTTCAGACTACAGGCAAGTCTTGGTGAATGAAATCAATACCTTGCCAGAACAAAAATTTAGAAAGCCTGTTAAAACCATGTCACTGAGTCATATTTCATTATGTCCTCAACTTTCTTCTTCAAGTGTTTACACCACTATGACACCTAGACATTGAAGACAGCTCTCTATCACCTCCATCTTTAGGTGTGACTCATAGTCGTGACTCTTCTTCATTGTTTCTGGTAATTAGCGTGCACTTTCCTAATTGAAGTTGTATACAAAGACCTGCCAGTGTTGGACAAGCAGCTCCAAATACCTTCATCACTGACCTTTCTAGCTAATTGTAAGGTAAACAGGCAAATGTGACTGACCATGTCGGCCATGATGGATGCTGATGGCAATGGTGAGGATACTGGCATGATGGCTGATGGAGCTTGTCTATTGCACATTTGTCTGCTTGTGTGCATTGCTTGTCAAGTAAACATTTCATTCACTGAAGGGATTAATGGTCATGATTACCTCATGACTCATTTGACAGTAATAACTGTGTCTTGTCATCAAACTGTTCCTGCAGTTTATGGTAATGGAATGTTCTGCTTTTGGAAGCTAAGATGAGGGATTGTTCTTGGTGGGCTAATCGAAAACGATGTAGAAATACCTTTTGGTTACGAAAACCTAAGTACAGAGTGCCAAATCATTTACTTAGTACCTATGAAGCAGGGTCTAGTTTTATCGAAAGTTGTGCAACCACTTGAAACGGATCTTGCATCCACTACTACAAGCACAAGTTTGCAGATTTATATTTCCATATTTGTCTTAAGGCGTTAAGACAAGCACTTTGGACATAGAAAACAATTTTGGGAAAGGTGGTTTACCTGAATGGTTGACTCAATCACACGAATGCTTTCACCATTTTACACACAAGGTTGATAATATTTGAATGTGACTGATGTAATAGAACCATTTCACATCTCCTTCAGTAAAGAGTGAATATTTTCCTGCCTGAATAGGGAAAACTGTTGCTCAAACTGACTGTTCATCTCACCAATTTGAGACACTATATGGCAGACATGCAAATTCCTTTTTCTCATTTGTTCATAAAAGACCAAATCAACAATTTTTTGAGTTCTGACTCTGTAACTACAGCTACCAATAGACAATATATCTTAAAAATTGTAGACATTCTCAACAATGCTAGAAACCCTTAAAAATGAGCACGGGTAAAAATTCTCCTGATTGGGACAGTGAAGAATTATTTTGTTCAAATTCTATGCTTGTACCAATTTAAGAAATAGGCAATATTGGTTGTTCCGAAGTGAAGAATTACGAGAAAGATGAATTTTGCGAGGGGCAGTTATTTTGACGATTTTATATTGGACTTTGTTGATACAAAATGCAGTGTCCGATATTTGAGAGATGCGATGAACACCAAAATTACCCATGTCTCAATCTTCAGTCAAGCAAATGAGTTGAATTTTAGTATCCCAAATTTTAGAGACAGCCGAAACTGAAGAATTTTTACTGAAATTTTGGGAATTGATTTGTTCGAAGTTAGTGAGATATACTCAAGTGAAAGGGAAGCAAGTTGCATAGGTTTTGGGAGCTAAAATTCTTGTGAGACTGGCAATTGCAAAGACACTTGCAGTTTCCAGGAAGTTTTGATCGGAAAGATAGTGGGTGGGTGTTAAGCCAAGCTTTACACTGTAAAAGTGAAGATTTAGAAATTTTCGGAAGTATGCATGAAGCCAAACATGGGGTTACGTTAATCTGAACTAGTACGTTAAAACCAAGTTTGTGACCATTAGCCATATAGGAAGTACGTTTTTGTGTTCCAAATTAGACTGATTAATCTCACTAGGCTAAACTTGAATAAATTGCTTAGTCTTTGTCCTGTTATCGAAACATTGCAGAAGTGCAGCAAGCACTATGCAGATAGAGAGAAAAAACATTTCTATTGGAGTTAGTTACGCTGGTGCTGATTAATGAAATTGGATTATTACTGCCTCAGTTCTCTCTCTTTGTAATCTCAGAGAAATAGTCCTGTTTTTTCTGCTAGTTGCCTTTGAACCGCTGGTGTTGTAGATCTTTCCCCTGAAATGGGACTCTTATCAAAACACAGGGGCCGCTGTGAATCCATCATTTAAGTTGGAGGAAGTTTGCATGTCGAGAGTCTGGACATTTCTGTCTAAGCTAATTGTGGTTCCAGGTGCCGAGGTGGTTGTCATTAGTTACCAACACCTGTACCTCATGTAATACAGGATTGTGTTCTGACAACGCAAGACATTCACAGACAGATAAAAGTTTATCACAAAACACTCGTCATGTTTTTCTTTCCATCTTTTTGCAGTCATATTAGGCATAGCACAATTACTGATCAAAGTGTGTTTATTTATGGGTTATACCTCATCCTATATGTTTTCAAGGTTTGATGGTAGAATAACCAAACGCTGTGTGTAAAACCTACCTTTAAAAACCTTGGTCAGGCAGATATTGATTGTTCCTATAAGCTGTGAAAACATAGCAGAGCTGTTTTCCAGATAAAGAAAACAAAGTGTTAGTAAACCCTTGTAGTCAGTGAGTTTATCCAGCCATGGAACAGATCAGCAAGATGTCATCAAACTCCTGTTGAGGTTCTGTTGGCGTGACACCATCTGGTATTTGGAGGTGCTGTTATCTTGGTATCCACATATCTGTTAGGCTGCTGGTGGCATTATTTAGCAACAGGAAAACACTGACAATGAAAGATAATTACTTCATTCTTATATATTTCGAAATACCTTAAATATTTCAGGAAAAATTCATGGGATTAATTTCAAGGAATCCTGCTGACAACTAGAATACTGGTATTTTGGTCGTTCCTGTTGACAGGCGCTTACTCTGAATCGAGAATGTAAACAAGTCGTGGTAACTCGTTCATAAAAGGTCATGATGTTAGTCCAGACAAATTTGGTGAAATTCAGAATACTGAGTCCCAATGCAAGATTTTGTCCAATTAAAATTTTACGGGAAAAATAACGTGATTACATCCACTAAATTTCACACTCTGGGAACTGCTTCTGTGTGGCATGGTGGTCTGTGTTGTCCACATCAGCAAATTCAGTCTCCACAGGAGCTACAAACTTGGGGGAGGGTTCAAAACAAGGTCTTGGAATTGGTATGCCAGGATTTCCCAATTTACTTTAAGAAATGACTAATCCCCAATGTGTTCAAGCTCATATTGTTTTTAAACTCCAACAGGGTATCCAAACTTGTTCTAGGATGAGTGGAACAGGTTGTGTAATAGTCTGACAAATACTTTCTCACTTACACAGCAATATCATTGGTAATGTTTAACAGAATTTGTCTACAGGTATGTTCGGTTTATGGTTTTTCCTGCATAAAAGAAGATTCAAACACTGACTAGAACATGACTGCTATAGAACCTGACTAAGTAAATTAAATAGGTCTGAACATATTCTTTAAGTAATCCTGTCTAATGACAAGCAGGCCCAAGTTGATTGTGTTTTAATGGAGCCTACATATTTATAGCCCAAGAGATGTAATCAAATCATGTTTAGTAGAGTAGTCATCTGGTTCATTAAGCATTGCCATCACTACTGTAATATTACTTGCCTCATTACATTTAACATCACAGCAGATCTGTTTAAAGTAATAACACATTTGTTGTCAAACATCATGGTATTGTAGGCCACCTATGGTTGATGACAAGCATATTTCACAGTCCACAAGTCAGTCTCACCACCATGCAGTGGTTATGCGCTCACTAAATGTACGTTTTTTTCTTGGAAAGCATGTTTTAGATTTAACTTACACAAGCTTGATATAAATACAGATAATGTTATTGATGGTCTGTTTATCTCTCTCTTGAGCAGGACTTGGCACTCAGAATTGGAATTTTTTCCAATGTTGTTTTGTTCTGGTTTAAAAAGTTCAAAATGTAAGTAAGTCTTCCTGTTTTGGTCTTTGATTGGCATTACATCTGATCACATTCATCTTGCATATAACGGGTATGATAGGGTATACATTCAGTGGGGGTGGTCTGGTTGATGTGTTCAAGCCACTTTTTTATAGATAGTACTCTTCTGTACAATGCTAATTAGATGTTTCTTTCACGGTGGTCCATCTTCATCAGTTTGTCTCAGCTGATGATAAAAAGATTTGGACCAGGTGCCTACTCTTATTATTTGGACTCTTCTTCGCAGTAGTAGAAATGATCTATGTTTTGATATTGGTGTTTGTTGAATGCTGTAACTTCCTCTCTCTCTAACCATCATCACCTGTGGAAAACGTTTCTCATTCAGGTGTTGTGCCTGTTGAGTAATCGCATATGATAGCTATGAGCGAGGCATGTGAGCTGTGTTTTTCTTAAAGTTCAAATCTTGGCGTGCACTATTTCTGGGACTTCTGCCGTTGCCACATTCTATGTCCTTAGAGTCAAATAAAATTCTGTTCCGTGGAATCATGAAACTGGATTCCATGTCATGACGTCTGGGTACAAGTGTCAATAAATGTCTGTCTTGACCTGAGATGAAGAGACATGCTACTGTAAGTTGTGTTGGAAAAGCTACTACAATGAATTTCTATTTGTTTTCGCTAAAATGGCATGAGCCATTTTGATGGGAAATTGTATTTTGTCCAACTACCAGTGTGTACTGAAAGGTATCCTGGTATTCTTGCGTCCGCGTTTATTGTAGGAGTTGAATTTCTTGAAGCATCTGCTTTTCTATGTGAACACTGACCATGTTCTTACCAGTGTTTGCCATGTACTGCTTGACTATTTACACCTGTCTCACCACATGTGACCACAGGTACACGTGTCCTGGCCACAATTAGCAATGGCTTGAAGGTGCAACACTCCTCCCAGCTTGACATGTTGGTGTTGGATGTAAAATGTTGTGTTGAGTTAATCTCCCTATGGTCTGGAATTGGTATTGAAGTACTATTGAAATCTTGTGGCAGTGTAGTGGTCAGTTGAGTCTTGAGAGAAGCAGGGATGTTGCTTGTTGACTAGAAGTTTGTGTTCACCAAATGTGCTGTAGTAGAATCTCACCAGTTTTTCCGGACACTGTGAAATGATAATTTGTTTTATACAAGACAGCTCACCTAATATGCTTTATACTAGGTGTTTCAAGGGCTAATCACAGCTTCCAGCAGACAATATGTTGAGAGATTGTTGGCATTTTCGACCACATAGAAGCTCTAATGAGCTGGTGTGGCGTGGATAAACAAACCAATTTAGGTGTGGCTTATACCTTTTGGTAGTGGTTACCATATAGTCTAGGACTTAAACATTCTCTTCTCAGTGCTTTTTCTCCACAAGACTCCCATTTCTTGCCAGTTGACACTTGGTTTAACTGAGGTGAATTGACCTCTGACCCAAAGGGTGGCACTGTGTTTAAACTGTTTTCTCCAGTTGCATTATTGTTTGGTCTGAATTTAGTCACATTAGTAAGAAAACCCAACCATTCATTTGGTGTTGACCTGTAAAGGTTACAATGCACCTGTTGGTCCCACTGCTAGATAGTCTACATGGTAGCTCCTTGTGTTATACAGCATCAATAACTGCTAGTGTAATGGTCATTTTGTACCTTTGTCCTGTGTTTATATATTCATGGTATCTGTTCAGATTGAAACCCTGGGCATTTAAATTGAAAAACAAAAAAATATGGGGCGCCATTACGATGAGGGCAAAAACATTTGGTGTTCATCGGAATTGATGAAATGTAGCTTGTTGCAAGTTTCCCTTTTAAGTTGCGGACTGTTGGGACAAGAGATCAGGTATCTGGTTCCCTAACCCAGCACCATCAGGTGTGCTGTCATACTTAGACAGTAGCTAGTACACCATACTATTGCTGTGGGTGTACTGCAACTTTAAATACACTTAGGCATGGTTAAGTGTGTAAATGTGTCTTCTCTCTTGGTTATAAAGTTCTTACAACTCAGATTTGATGAGAGCTTTAAGAAAATTCTGGTATTCAATCTTCTTTTAGTTAAATGTTATCGCTCATTTGTGAGGACTTGCACCAAGACATCACTGTTACACTTTGAATTAATTGAACTTATTTCCGTGCTTTTGTTAATTAATTGGTTTCGTTCTAGCATGATTAAATGTGTGAGGTCTGCTTAGTCTCTTCTATCCCTATAGGGTCTTGGCGGCAGCCATTTACCTGTGCGTGAAACCGTGTCCCAGCCTGAGGTGGTAACTTTATATATCTGAGTAAACTTTAAGAGTTTTTTTGTAATCAGAGCCCAGCTGTTCCTGGGGTGGACCTGGCAGTGTTTATTTGGCTAGGTAAAATGTTTGCGACTTTCAGCCTGAGCCTTTCTAATCCTGCATTTACACCAATGGATTTATCCTCAAGTGTTGTCATCTGCTGGCTTCTACTAGTATTTATTTATTGTTTGATGAGAATCTGGGATGTCTGACAGAAATGTGGTGTTACACCAGTCTTTTGGGGAGACTGTGTGGTAGCCTACCTACCCCCCTCCCTGCTAATCAACAAGCAGCTTTGGGTTGTCCATTGAAATAATATCAGCAGCACACAGCGAATCAACTAGCAATTTCTCCTTCACCAAGATTTGTCTAAGTGGTATTTCTATTCCACATAAAAGTTAAATCATGTCATCATTCTTAATGATATATTAGGGATAAGGGGCAAATGATGCTACCATACACTGGACTTTGGAAGAACAGTTGTAGTGGAAGTTGATCTTGCAATATAACGCAATATTGGAACTCATGTTAAAGTACTAACTGATGTCAAAGTATTGCTAAATGTCAAAAACCAACTGATTTGTCTGTTTTGATATTCAGACTTCAGGTATTTGTTTCTGGTTACTTTTTACAGACATTCATGATATTGACTTCTCAACTTCACTATTGGTCTATGATAGCATGTCTTAGTAACTATATTGTCTGATGCAGCCTTTGGTTTGTACGCTCAATATAACTGAAGTGTATGAAGACAATACCTTCTGTGACCAAGTTGAGTAACGTTTGAGTGAGCAATGCATCGTGGGTAAATGGTATGGGTTTTTAGGAAGGTGAGAGTGTCTTTTAATTAACTGTCTGCCAAGTAAGGAAGTTAGCTGGGAACTGAACACCAAACCCTTTAGAAAACTATTGCCATTGCTGTGTGAAGATATTGGAAAGAGAAACATGACCTCAGAGTTATGTAATTGGGGATCTATGAAAGCTTGCTTGATTGGTTTCTTAGTGAACAACAAAAATTTAATAGTCCAGCTGCTATGTAATAGACTGCAAAAGTCTATGGTTTTATTCAACTTTGAGTTTTCACTTTGCCCTACATAAAAGGTTGGTATTGGTAGGCTGGGTGTTAGATCAACATTGTTGGGAAAACAACAACATAGATGTGTTATGACTGATAATTCACAAACATATCCCCACTGCTTTGTACTCAATTAGCAACAGATTAGCTATTTATTGTGGGTGGAATGATCACAGACTTTGTCATGTTTGGCAGTACATCCAACAAGAACTACTTGGTGTGATAATTACCAGCATCACTGACGTAATTATGTCGTTATATGTATACTACAAAAGACAGTGATCTCTAATTATCCATCAGTATTATCCGACCCCTAATTATCCATCAGTATTATCCGACCCCTTAAAACCTGGTTGCCTTTCTTGAAATTTGATGTTATCAGAGTACAGGACTCCTTATCCTTTGGAAGCCTCTCTGCGTTCCAGATTATTGGTTGTCTTGTCTCCCCAGTTGGCTTTTAGATTTTTACTATCAGTGATAACCAAGCATGTGTTTTGTGTTTTCTCAGGCAGTTTCTGTCTTTTGTTGTGGTATTCCTGAATATTCCAGCATATCACCCACTGTTGGTGGACATCACTACTCACTCTTTTACATTGACTTGGTGTGGCCAGCCTAGAACCTATTGTATTCTCCAGTTACTGGTATCGTTAGTTTTTTGTCACATTTATAAAAACCATTACCACAGGTGGCGCTGTAGTGCAGTTACCGTGGTGAATGTGGTGCCATCAAAGTTGCTATTGTACTTTTACTGGAAAAATGACTCATTTACATGTAGTCTTGGGGTGTGCCAGGATTGCTTGTAGTGTGAGGGAGACTGTGGTTTGCACTTGCTGGCAGCGGGTGACTGACAATAAGAAGGTGCTAATTAAAGGGACATGATTGGTTCTCCATCTGAAAAATGCATTTTTGGGGTTATTGTAAGATGGGGTAGACTTCTGGAGTTATAAAACAATAAAATATGTTGTTTTTGTGATTTTTTTATAAACTGACAAATCTTTCCATAGTCTACCAGCCATTCGCGGAAACTAAGGCCTGTGACTTTAGGAGTTAAATACTTTGCCATTTGTCATGTGGGGTTTAGCTCTGCCAGCAAACTGTTGGACTATGACCACTGAGTTTGTGAATTCATTGCCGTGTTGGGGCTGACCTCGGTTGCTTTTCTTACCGATAATGTCACTTTTACATAGATCCATGTTTTTAACATAGATTGAGATCAGATTTAGCAGTTCATCAGCAGGACATAGTGTGTAATATAGGTCCGATGTCATTACTGGAATGCATATGTTTTATCAGGGCTTGGAATTTTCCGCGGAAACGCGGATTTCCGCTTTTTTCAAATGTTCTTTCCGCGCATTTTATAATATTTCCGCGTAAAAAAATCGGATTTGATATAAAATTTCCGCGGCAAATTCCTTTCTTACCGTGGCGTTGCAGACGACGTTCACTTCGAAAAGCGGAAGTTGCTGTTTATGTTTCGGAGGAACGTAAATTGTCAACATTGCCGGGGCATCTGGGTAAGCGTGGTGGGATTTTCAGTGGTGTCTCGTGTTATTGCAAACCGCGGCGACAAATACTACGGCTCTGCAGCCAAAAATGTGTGGGTTGGGAGTGGAAGGACGATAAGGACGAGCTAAAAGGACGCAGACGCATGCTACTGATGGTGGTAACGTTTTTTTTTTAGTCCGATTTTTGTCGGGGAAAGGTTCACATTGACCATTTCAAGGCTGGGTAGCGCGCATGATTTGGGCCGTAATAGTTTCCGCTTTTTTGTCATTGGTCATTCCAAGCCCTGTTTTATGTATTGGGCCTTCGATGCACCAATGCCTCTTAGTGAACTTCGAGATGCCCATTTATGGAAAATTGAAAGACAAAAGAGCAGCTGGTCATGAAGCATGTCCCGATTCATTGTATGGATGGTATCGGTTACAAAATGTCCATGATACACCTCGCGTCTAAATTGTTAAGGTAGTTGACTGGGATTGATTTCTGTATTTGATATTGAGATACGTCATTTTTTAGAATATGTAGTATAATTGTATTCACCTGCAAACCTTAAGCGCACTTAATGGTCTAGTAGAAATATCCGTTTTCTTGCCACATCTAACTAACACTGTGGATTATGCCATTTTTCTATTCTGGGTTTATGTTATTTGTATTGACTACATCTGTTCAAAAAATTTAGTTATACTACACTTCCAGTTGCTTTTGGATGCCAACTGTTGAAAGGCTAATGGAAATTGTCAGTGTGAATTTATTTAGCGTGGTGCTTTTTAATAATATGGTGCTTTAATGAAAATACACTACCATCTTTACTAAGTTAGACCTATGTAAGCAGCCCTCTGACCTGTAAACATGTATATGTCCTGCACATGGACAGTTATCACATCCGATAGCAAATTGTTGTGATCATAACATTCTATGTTGTCAATGAGCTATGAAGTGCTCAACCTTATACCTTAATAATATTTCCATCTCCGGATGGAATGCTGAAACTGGTCTGCTTGCCAGCAGAGTTCTTTGTGTTGACTGGAATGTTGATGGCATCAGGGTTTGTGTGCACGTTGACCTTTCATCTCTACACCTGTTGTACCCGTTGCCTAGCAACACGAATAAATGGTTCAGGATGTAGTGCACTTTCACACTGTCCAACAAGATGCACATCACTGTTTTCCACTATTTTGATGCAGGAATATGTATGACTGTTTTCCGTTCGCTCATTCCTTGAAATGAGAAATGGAATTTCCTATTATTTCATTGTTAGGCATTTCACTATGTTAGTTTTTCTGTCATGCAATGGCCAGATTTCAGTAGCCATTGATACCATGTCAAAGTGAATGGCTTTGGTAGGATGGTTTAATAATTTGTTTGTTCTGTTCACGAATTCTCTATTTCAATGATATGGTGTTTCATCATTTCGGTCTGATTCCGCTTTCTCAATTGACCTTATCTGAGTAGACCTAGAAATTGATAAAGAATATTTTTTTTTGGTATCTAGTTTAAATGTTGACAGTAAAATTTGTGTTATCTCATCACTGTTTCACTTTTCTAGGGTTTGTTGAAATAGTGCATTTTTGTTCTTTCCCAGTCAATATTTGCTTTTCTGCTATTTAATCTAACTATCTCAGTGTTTGTTTTTCCCACTCAGTTAATATCATTATATAGGGTGTCCCAAAATGTTTTTAAAAATACTCTAACAGATATGAATGCTGAAAAATGGTCTAACAGATAACTAATGATGTTTTTTAATCCATGAATACCAAGGGTTCTTTTGCATGCTATTGAAGTTAGTAAAAAACATGCCATAGCTGACTATTTCAGAGAGTTTCAGTAACGGTTTTCCAGACTCTACAAAGCCAGCTCTTATATTTTTTCAGGCAGAACACATTTCTACTGTAAACAGTTGTTGTAGTTGTTCACCGCCTTGTCACATCATCTTGGTTACAAAATCCTTGATGTCTGGGCCATTGCTGCATAACTGATAGCGTGTCTATGAAACATTTTTTTAGTGTGGAGTTGTTGTAAGTTCGGTTGCAAAATAAACTTTGAGATTCCTGGAATAACAAACACAAGATTAGTTCATTGTAAAACCCTTTTTTTGGTTCTTGTATTTTAGAAATTTTTTTGTTAATGTGTTTGGGACGCCTTGCTTTCTCAGTGTTTAAATATCTCCTAGTGTGCTCAGTTTTATTCTAAATTATGCTTGAGGTGGCTGTATATGCACTCAATATATCACCAGTAGTTGAATGTGCACCAGTTACAAGTGTGTCGTCTATTGTAGGGTCGGTTCGGACCATCCCTGGCCTCCCTCGCTATGTCATGTTGGGTGACGATGCCTCAGGCGTGTTTGACCTGCAGATCTCCAGTGTGAAGTTGAAAAGTGATGATGCTGTGTTTGAATGCCAGGTGGCGCCAGCAGGAGGGGACCCAGCCATCAAGCATTCGGCCAAACTGTCTGTTCAAGGTAAAATTCACCTAGCTTGGAATACTGGATATGTACATGGGAAGTGTATGAGGAAACTTCATACTGAAGTCTGTCTGCTCAAGTGCTGTGTATTTCTGGCATGAAAGTATTTTATATGTAGCTAATTCACTTTTTTGTAATGATTTTGTATTTCCCTCCTTTAATTAAACCTATGGAAAAATGGCAACAAGAGTTCTCATTTTCAATGCAATAATGTAAGAATTTTTAGCAATATTGATTACCTGTACTAAATTTTAGTACACGTACAATAATATTAACAATGGTCAATGGAGCCTCCTGGGCATCTTCCCTGCAGTTTTCTCCTATATGTCCCTTGTTAAGCATGCAAAGCAATCCCGAAAGAGCACTCGCTGGCCCTTTTTAAAATTTTGTTTTCAAAAGAGGTCTTTTTAGTGGGAGCGCCATTTGGAGATTCCTGGAAGTATGTTGCCTCCATTCAACCAGTTATGTCTGCTGCTCATTTCAGTACCTCCGTCCAGTGTCACCATAGAAGGATACCACGAAGGTGGAAGGAACTTGAATAACGTTCCTCTAGCCAATATTCCACACACGGCCAAGTTTCTCAACCTTACGTGTTCAGCACCAGGGGCCAAACCCGCTGCGGAACTCAAGTGGTACTATGAAGGTAACCCGGTGGCCGCTGGCTTCCTCATCTCGACCTCAGTGACTAAGGTTTTAAAGACTGAGACAGCTGTGAGCACCATCGCCATCTCACCGCGAATTGGGGATAATGGAAAGGAATTCAAGTGTGAGGCGTCGCACCCCACATGGTCAGCGCCTAAAAGCAACAGGGTCATCCTTAATGTACTTTGTAAGTAAACGTGCTCCTATAAGATACCTTTTGTACTTTAACTTAACCACTTGTTGTCGGCATGATTCATTTGTCTTTGATAAGGTTTGCACTTTGGGTAGTGTGTTTTACGGCCTGTGGTAAGAGTGCGCCACTTCTGTGTCCTGTTATAGAAAAAGAAAGTCGGTCTTTCAACAATAAACTGTGTGGCAGTCCTCTTTTGTCTCAGTTTTCAAACGACATCTTTAGTGTCTGTCCTCTATAACCTTTTCAGACCCTCCCAGCAATCCTATCATCACGGGATATGACTCATCGACTGTCAAGAGTACTGGTGACACAATCACATTGACATGCACAGCCAATGGAGGAAACCCTCTGGCGCAGGTGCACTGGTATAAAAACGGGAAGAAAATCGACTATTCATTCGACTCTTTGGCTGGGAAGTCTGTGAATGAATACGAGTTCATCGCTGATGGCACAGACAACAAAGCAGTGTATCGATGTGAAGTGTCTAATTCAGAGACTCCTGAGCCATTGACAGCACAAGTTACACTGGATGTCTACTGTAAGTATGACGTTGTTGTATCTGAAAGGTGCTCTAAACCGTGCTGTTATTAAATAATAAATTAGTTTTGTGGGAGAGTGCACAATATTATGGGTGGTAGTTTTGAATAATTCAGGCTTTTTAAGGATGTTAGTTTTCAGGCAAAACCTTCTGAGTTAAAGGTTTTATTGACTAAATTTCAACATTTGCATCTGATTCTTACACAAAGAAAACACATGACATAACTTGTATTCACAAATTACACCCCACTCACCCCAGATCACCTGCAGATGGTGCCTTATCACACCCTTTGTGTTTCCAATACAACAAACCTAATCTGATGGAAATAATTACAGATGCAATACTTTCTAACAATGATTTACATGCTCAACTGTCTCTGGCATGTCTTTGTGAATAGGCTTGACTTGGGGCTTTGGTGCACCTCGCCTAGCCTAATCTTGGTGTAGCAAGGTCTGGAAACGGTATTTTCATGGCATGAAGTTGGGGCTTAATTGATGAGGTGGACCCCCTTTATGTTGCAGATACTCCTGAGAAGGTGACCATCTCTGGCCATGAGAATGCCAAAGCTGGCGACACCATTACATTGAGCTGTGCCACGACCCCCAGTAACCCCGGATCATCGATCACATGGTTCACTAAAGGGCGCCAACTGTCTACTAGAGATGTCACCTACCACAGCACTCCAAATGGAGGAACTATCACCATCTCCAATGTTACAATCACGTTGATTGCTGCTGACAACCAGGCGGAGTATCACTGTCATGCTACCAATAGTAAACTAGGTCGGACTGTGCAAACCAGTGTCACCCTAGATGTCTATTGTAAGTTTCAGGCATTTTATTGATATTTCTTACGCTCACTATTTTTCTGTTATTGTCTTAAAATTGCTATCATTCCTCGCTTATTTCTCTAAAAAATTGTATTTTTTTCCGATTTTCTAAGTCTGATCATCTTGCTGCAAGAGACTGAAACTTGACCAATTGCTGTTTTATCTTTCTGGTGAAAGAATAAAAGAACTCATTTTATTCTTGGTTTTATCAAGTGTAATTAGAAATTTTAACTCACTGTATTAAAAACAAAAGAAACTTTCTATCCGAAAACTTGAATGAAAACAATGGTCTCCAACGATGGCACCCCATGAGTATCAAATTTTGCAGGTGTGATGTATTTTCACAGTGTGTTAAAGCACCAGAAACTTATTATTACATAACTTGACTCGTCTGCCTGATATGGACCTTGTAGTCTCTGAATTGATGTTCTTTCTTTTCATTTCAGTCCCACCTCCCAATCCACCCATTATAACTGGTAACGATGGAAGCACAGTGAAGGCGGGATCTGTGAAGATACTCACCTGTCAATCATTTGGTGGAAATCCACTCGCAACTGTCACTTGGTGGAAAGGTAAATTTCTCACGGTGTCCTTTCTGATTGCTTTGTGCTCGCCTTCAAACCAGCTTTGTATCAGAATACCATCTGTTTGGCCTACGTAGATGATAACTCTGGTTTGTGTCGTAGAAATTGCTGTTTCCTGACTTATAACCAAGAATGAGGCTGTGGTGTAAAACATTTTCGTGCTTGTCTATTGTTGTTTTGAAGTGCTCCAGGACATGTGAGCCATAATGATAATGGAAATAGTAATGATTGTAGAGAACACGTGAAGCATTCTAGGTTGATATGATAACTAGAATATCTCTAGGATATTGTAAGTGTATCAAGTGCTCCTTATGTTGTGTTGACTAGCTGAGTGACTACAAATCATTGCTATTCAGGAAACACCCAGGTGGAGGGAGGTGTAAAGAAGGTGTATGGTAACAGAGCCGAGAACAAGATCACCCTGGTGCTGCAGGCTAGTGACAACTTGGCAGACTATAGGTGTAACGTTACCAACGCAGCCATGGTCACACCACACATCACTAACACAACTCTTCATGTCATTTGTACGTAATTATTATCAACCAAGCTGTAGTGCTACCTGTATGTTCTGGTGTATATTCTGTACCTTATGATCAGAAACCGAGAAGACCAGAAAGGATAGTTGGTTCTGGTCTCTACTGTACTAACTGAGAGACCTGCATCCACCAACTAAATAATGCTTGACCATAGCAATTTAAACCTGTCTGCTGTTTTATTTTTGAAAAGCTGCTCAATTGCACACAAGCATGGGTAAGCAAGGCTTCAAACAATGCGATTTGCCAACCGATGAGTATTAAAAACAAATCCCGCATCATTTTTGCTTTCTCGTGTCAGGTGGATTTCTTTTTTGAAAAGTGAGTAACTACAAAGTGCTGCACCACTGATTTGGATTTTCCAAAAATACAGACCAGGACCAATTATGCTTTTTTGGCCTTATCTCCTCGGCAAGACGTCATAGAATGATGTTAGATTGAGTAAATCACAACATGGCGGACAGAGGATGTTAAGCAACAGAGCATAGTAAACGACTAATTTAAACTTGAATGTACATGCATGAAATTTATCACATATTGAGATACCGTGTTATTCTTTACTGTCAAGACTTGAACTCAAATTGTACTCCTTATTGTTAGAGTATGCACCATCACTGTCACATTTTATTCCAGTCCACCCATCTGAAGTCTTCGTCATCCCCATTCCCAACCCTGCCAAAGCTGGCCAACCAGTGAACATTACGTGCAAGAGTGGCAGCAGTAACCCCGCCTCCACCCTGACATGGCTCAAGAATGGAAGTCCCATAGGTGGCGGTGTAGACATGGGTACCATGCCCGATGTATATGGAGGAGTGGCTTCTCTCAGCTAGTAAGATTTTGACCTCTGTTGTCAGTTGTTAATGTACCCATGACTCCTAAAGTGTGAGCATTACCATGTTTGTATTTCGTTGCAAAGTGAATTTTGACATCGAAAAATATTAAAAATTTCCGTCAGTGTTAACAAGTTGCCTTTGTTATTTTCATCTCCTGCTGTGTCTAGTTTTTGGGAAAGCTGGTTATTAACGTTGTTCAAGAGTGCAGTGACTAGCAGCTGTTGTCTTGATGAGTGACATGACTGTCTTGTTGTGTCTCTATTAAGTGTAACTAGTCCTGTGTGTATGTATTACAGTCTATCTATACGGCCATCTGCTGCCGATGATAAGATGGAATATGGCTGCCGCGCTTCCAACCGTGAAATGGGACGGTCCACTGAGGATGCTATCAAACTGGACGTCACCTGTAAGTCACAATGTCTGAAATTGGTGGATACTGTCGATTGTAAAGTTTGGTCACTTGCTGGGTCTGTAATTTTCAGGAATCCGTCTTAAAGAAGTAACGATTGTGAATAATCTGTTCATGAGGGTCAGCCCTCTCAGCGAGCGACCGCTTCGCTATCCCAGTTGCCCGCTGTCGCTCATGACAAAGCCGTCCTAACAATAGCCCTATAGTGAGCCAGCCAACCACACAAATCGCTTGTGCAGTATTACGTAAGCATTAACTAGGCCTTGAGNCCAAGGCTAATCCTGTCCCCTCCTCCTATACTTGGTATAAGGGAGCTGAGAAACTGAAACTGAAGCCCATGAGGAGGCGGCGGGAATTGGAGTTGAAACATTTCACAGCGACTGGTGCCCTACTAAACATCACGGGAGTGAAGAAGGAAGACGCTGCAGACTACTTCTGTGAAGCAACTAATAGTGAGGGGACGACCAAGTTCAAGTTCCAGCTGGATGTGCAATGTATGTTGTTGACCTCTTGTATCAGTTTCCAAAGTTACATATTGTCCACATAGTTCTCAATGTGTACAGGGTGATATTCCCAGTTAGTCACAACTCATGGATGGCTGTCTTAGAAACCATCCGATCTCCATTAAATCTATATATGTAGCAAAGTGCTCCAGTTGTCCTTTCTTGGCTTGGAGTATTCATTTTAGTTGTCAATGTTGTTACTTGCTTATGTGACTATTTCATTTAAAGTAAAATCTCACCAATTTGGGACAAAAATAATTGCCGAAATAGATTTTTGCCATTTTTCAAGGACTTCCAGCATTATTGTGCATACTCGCAGTTTTTGAAAACTTGAAATCTGAACACAAAAAAGTCATTTATTTTGGTGCTACATATATGTTTCATAGGAAAATTGGTAAAATAAAATTTCTGTCGTCAGCCTTATTGTGTCCTGAATTGGTAAGGTTAAACTCACCTTCTATTGCCGTGTTTCATGAGATCTGATTTAGTGAGACACGTGTAACCTCATACTAGAACCATTAAGACCTTAGCCTTCTTTGCACATTTGCACTTTGAGACCCTTTTCCCATCACTTCGTTATTGGTTGAGCAATGGCTGATCTTTCCCTCTTCAATTGATTGGCGGTTGAGTAGCGACCACCGACCTCCTTTCCCCTTCACCTCATTGGTGGTTGAGCAATGGGTGACATTTCCCTTGACCTGATTGGTGGTTGAAGAATGTGTGATCTTATTCTTACAGACCCCGCCGTTATCAGTGCGGCTGTCACACCTGTGATGAAGTCTTCAGGTAACAATGCCACTCTGGAATGCCAGGTAGACTCCAATCCTGCTGTCGACGCCTCTATGGTATCGTGGTCACGTGAAGGTTACGACATGTCACGTGCCACCATCACATTTGATAGCACTAAGAAGGCATCAAAACTGTATATTGCCAGCGTTGCCAAGAGTGACACTGGTAACTTTACTTGCACGGCCAACAACAAGATTGGAGACGCAGCTGTGAAGAACATAGAGCTGATTATAAAATGTAAGTTGGAGCATCCGATGGATGTGACGTATTTGTTAAATGGCTTGCATTGTAAAATTATTTTGATGTTGGATTGTGAGAATTGTTTTCCAAAAGATTTACGCCTATATTCGAGATTCTGAAACGAATGAGAACGTCACTTAGGATTGCGATGTTGTCTAACAGTGTGGAAATGCTTTCATAAGGAAAAATGTCCTTTTACTCTGAAAACTAGAATTTTCCCATTTTTTCAGCGTGACATTTTTGATACCTACCCTAAATTAATGATAATGTCATTGAGTTATTGTAACATTGCATGTTATGTTTGTATGACAGATGCCCCTGAGATAGCCAAGTCTGTGCAGTACAGCAAGTCAGCAGCTGAGATTAATGATAAAGGCAAAGTGATCTGTAGGGCCGAAGGTGCTCCACCACCCGTATTTACCTGGTCTAAGGTGAGTGCTACAAACAGGTGATGTGTAGGGACAGTATGCTTGCTACAGTAGAAGACAAATGTAAGCAGACAAAGTATCATAGCGTAGCTATATGGTCCCTTTTGTTTTTGTTTTTTATAATGTTCAACACTTGGAGTTAAACACAGAAAGTGATGGAAGGAATTATATCTGGGCATCACTATTGGTCGTAGTATTTGTTTATACTCAACTGTTAAGCCAGGCAGGCTGTTGCATGATTTGTAGGTAGTTAATATCTCTTGGGAGATATCTTGGCTATGATGTGTGTGTCCTTTTCCCCATCGACTACTTCAGGTTATGCCACTGTCAAATTTTTAAGTCTTAAATTTGTGTAGAAGCTTCTCAAGAATTCTGTGCATTTTGCCAAATAACTGCATAACTAAAGAAAAAAATATAGTCAATATTTTCTGAACGTAGAGAGCCTGTACCTATTGATTTTCAAGTTCATGTTAATCTGCCATTAATTTGGTTATGTGACCATGTTTTTTCATAAAATTTAGCATAAATGAAACATTCAGTCATAGCAAAACAATGGTTTCAATTACTTGATCAAATTTCATTTGATATAGATGTTCCAGGTGAAATTTTAAATCGCTGTCTCAGTTTTCTAAAATATCATTTCATTGTTGTTTTATGCAACTTCTCGGCTCTTTCATGAAAATCATTTTTTTAAATTTCCTTATGCAAAAGTTGAACAAAACTAAAAACAATTCCTAACTGTGGAGAACAATGCATAAATCTCACTATTGGAAAGTCGCATATGAGCCATTTCTGAGTTATGGTATTCCAAAGTTTGCCATATTTGAACATTTCCCTAGGGTTCTACAAAAACTGAAGTGACATAACATGATATGTGAGTAATGATCTGTATTGCAGAAAGGCGTGGTGTTGAGGGGTGCCAAGGGGACCAAGTATGAGATAGACAGGGTGAAGATAGACTCTGTTCATTACAACAGTATCCTAACAGTATATAATGTGACGTGGAATGACTACAGTGATTATGAATGTATAGCCAAGAACGAGCTGGGACAGGATACCTACACTATTACTCTGGATGGAACTAGTAAGTTATAGTGGGTCTTAAAGCAGAGCACAGTGATAGTGTGATACTGTAGTGCTTCAGGCTGATTAGTGCGTATAGTGGCTCCACCTAGCAGTTGGGGAAACATACTCAGTTGTTGAACCAGAGACCGCTTAGCTTGTCATGTGACGTGATCAAAATGCACCTTCATTCAGCGCAGCTTCTTGTGTTGCTTAGATTGCTAAACAATGAAAGTCAATGTTTTTTTACTAAAAGTATGGGTGGCCAGATGTCTTTAGATGTATTTCTGTGCTAAATGCTGTTCTCATTCCTCATAAGTAGTGCATGCACCATTAATCCAGTGTCGTGGTGTGCTTCAGTTTCTCGGATCTTGTTGTGCCGTTAAGTTTCACCGAGCAAACAAAGTGAGTGACTCGTGAGCTGCACTGAATCAAAAATGCAGAAAACTGACGTAAACCAGGTGACACGTCCCAAAATTCAACAGTGCCATTTCTGATTCTGCCATATTTACCCACAATGCTGCACATTTGTACATGCTTATGACTATTTTACAGGAAAGTTACTTTGACATTCCTCATGCTAATGCTAATGCTAGTTAAGTTGCACAGTGATTTGAAATGCTATCTTCAAGAAGGTGACTGTGTTGGGTGGGACACGATATGTCGTTCTTCTCAGCTCAGAAACTTAATTGACTACTCATCAAAATCTAGGCCGACTGTGCAATGTGTCTTTTCTACTTCGGCAAAAGAGGAGAGTTTAATTCAGGGTGTGACTATTTTGTCAATTCAGAAATGTTGCGTGAATATTGAATGAGGTATACGAGATGAACAATTAGATTGGAAATCAAATGGTTTGGGAATAATAGCCAAATAATAATGAATAGAATCATCTCCTAAAAGTTTCAATGCCTTAAGTGTAGACCACTAGCTGTTTCCTTAAGCTCCAAACTATAAGAACTTTCTGTATTTTTATTAGAAAATGATTTTCCCTTCCAAAATCTGCATCACCATAAATAACAAATTGTTATCACTAAGTTTTTTCAGGTGTTTAAAAATGTGCGTTCACACCCAATTTTTCAAGGAAACGCTTCACGCCCTAACCAACAAAATTAAGAAGTTATAGTTTTCCCTTGAAACTAGCAGCAATAGTCGGTCACTCTCCTGTCTTTGTGTTTTAATGTAAACCCTTCCACTTTGTTCACCTATTATTACCTAATACATTTGTATCCGTTCTCTCCCTAGAAACCGGTGGTGGGTAACTAATATGAAATAGTTTAAAAAGATCACTTGGTATTCAATGTTATCGTTTATTGTTATGGGTATTTTATTGTTTCTATTTTTCAGTGTACGGTTGTTCTCCTCTCATTTCGCTCAAAAATAATTGCTGAAATTCTGATTTTTCCATTTTTCAAAGCCTGGTTTCTTAACTGCGAGTAATGGAACCTTTACTAATTGTTGTTTTGGTCTTGGAATTGTAAATATTTAGCCATCCAAGTTCATATAATTAAAAAAATTAAATCTGTTCAACTGAACTATTATACTAAAGATGCTTAAGCCTTTGGGAGCGTCCCGTTGTTTTATGACATCTGCACTGGGCTTTTTTCTCAATATTTATTTTTGCGACGCAATTTGCCTGAGTAGCCTTGAACTTGTTGGCTGTACTTTACGCTAAATTAGTGAAGAACTACCGTACTCACTCACAAATCGTGCGTTCAAATAGCGCTGTGCATTGTTCACAACTTTAGAATATATGGAACGTTGGATGTTTTGAGAGATGGGTGTCATTTTACTGTGCTGTCTTGAGATAGTGGTTTGTGTTGATTAATAGCATGTTTGGTTGTGTCATGGCTTAGTAACTGAGAACTAAGTAGTTCAACTGCCTTGTGGGAAGACAATGTTGAGCATGTGCTTTCAATAGTTTGTAAACTAACGTTCAAGTATAAATAGCAAACATTTATAAGTCTGGTTCAAGTATTACTATTGAATATCAAGGCTACTCAAGTTCGTTTTTGTCCAGCTCCTCTTTGCTTTAGAGATTCACAAAATTTCTCCAGTAAAGTGAAAAGATGTGCATTTATTTACAAATTAAACATTCATATTCAAATTCAGGTTGGCGAATTATGCCACATGCTGTTCAAGCTGAAGTTGCCCCTCGTCCCTATAAATGCATACAGGAGCCTATCTCGTATGTTGTTAAATCAATAAACCTCTGTTTCTCTCCCATCAGGTGCCCCTGACCCTCCGACACACATCCAGTTTGTCAACTCAACCCACAACAGCATCACTCTCAAGTGGTTGCCTGGCTTTGACGGTGGCATAGAACAATCCTTCATGGTGAGGTACAGGCCCACGAAGGGGCTCTCGAAGGGATACACCTTTGTAGAGGCATTCCATCACATCTACACTGTGACAGGTAGGAAAGTGGGTCAGGGATATAGCAGCATAGTTCTGCTAGTTTTATACCCAGGTGTTTTGCTGTCATCTGAAAAACCATGACTAGGTCATATTCATGTAATGTTTATTTTAATGATTTAGTTTGCATTTTATGTGGACATAGTGTTTCTGTTTGATAATTCTCCATTTTGCTATCTGTATATAATCAAGGCTTTCAAGTTTTTTTGCTGTTATTTTGACTTTTTCCTTTTTTGCCTAGTAAATTAGGTTAGATGCTTAAGTATTTTTACTAAGACCACATCTTTCTGCCATTGCTTACTAGTTTTGTTGAAAGTCTTGTACCAAATTACTTTCTTTTTAAATCAACCTATTTATGGTAATTGCATTGTAGGTCTTGAGCATAATACAGAATATGAAATAACTGTGAGAGGGCACAATCCAAAAGGAGACAGTGCATTCCAAGAAAAGGGCATCGTTGCCAAGACAGGTAGTGTACATAATGACAGAGTTGTGGGGATCTGTTGAGTTATTGTAGTGCTGTTTGGGCCACAATTCATCCGCCTGCAGCCATTCTTAAAGACGTGTATGCGTGCTCTTAACTATGCTAATGTATAGTAGGAACTAAACGGCAATGCTATTTGAACATAATCTACGCTAAACAAAGTGCAGTTGTGGTCACTGATAACTTGTAAATGTGAAAACAAAAAATTCTGCGAGTAGGTGATGTCATAATACTTGATAGACACGGTTGAGTGATGTACTGTGGATCATTTTCTATGCAAAGCTCGTTCTCAAAAAACATTGGCAATTTTCAACCTACTTCATATTCACGTCATCGCTATGTGTTGTGTTTCCAACTAATTTGACCAAGCAATCACAGAGATAAGGAATTAGCTTACTTTATTGTCAAAAATGCTAAGTTTTGAAACGTCCTCCATGCTCCCATTAAACTTTGTCATGAACTTGTACCTTACTGAGTAAAGAGTAAGTTCTACGCTTGTGGATGCCGACAAATGACTCTAAGGAAGGCTGAATTCTGTAAGTTGCAATTCATCAGTGCCATCCACACTACGAGAAGCCTTAGTACTAGTTACTTGTGGAGTGAGTTGTCATTACGTTCAGTAGTTGTGTAGATACTATTTGGGCTTAGGCAACTAGACCCACATGGGGGCTTAGGCAACTTGACCCACGTGGGGGCTCAGGCAACTTGACCCACGTGTGACAACTTAATTTATCGAGGTAAGGTAACATGCCCCAGCATAAGTCGCAGTGTTGCAGACATGTCGGAAATAACTGCTAGCTGCGTGCTTACTCAGATAATTTTTTTGTGCCATAGTTGTTGTAAGCTACTTTAAAGGGTTACGTTGGTTGAAGGCTGCTCAATATGTAGTAAGCTCTGTATACATTTTCAGGTGAAATTGTGCATAACATGGAGCAAATTTTGTTGCAAAATCCTACTAAGATATGTATTATTACTCTTGGTAATCAAATTTTTGTTTAACACCTGTGCCCGTCTCATTTCAGCTGAGTTACCTGACCCTGAGGAGGTGAAGGACGGAGAAGAAGTACCTCTAGTCATAATACTGAGTGTCACTATTGTGGGTGTACTGTTGTTGATTCTCAATATATTCCTCATCATGTTCTTCATCAGAAGGAAGAGGAAAAACAAGATGGATAAAGGTACGTTGACCTAACGGTGACACCGACAGGGTTACCCTCGTTTTTTTATTGTCTAAAAGCTTGCCTTCCGTCAAAAAGCAATTTTTGTTTAGACCATCTACCATAGACCGTTTGCCATTATGAAATTGGACTCAAATTGTTCCTTAGTCAAAATAGATTGAATTTCTGAGCTCGGAGGGAAATGACAGTTTGTTTTTACTTGTGGCCAAGCTGTTCATGTTGACTTATCGTAGTGTGTTATTTTATTAACCGAGAATGGTTTTAGGAATAACGAACTGTTAGTTCTGTGTAAGACCAAACATCACTTCACATCTGACTAAGGAACAAGTTGACACCAATTTTAAAGAAACACGTGGTCTGAATCAGAATCGAGTTTCTTCAACAGAGATTGGGGTTTGGTGTCGCTTTAATGTTTCTAAATAAAACTTCTTCAAATATTCTTGTTGAATAGTTATGTTGAAAGTTTACAGATATCACTGTAAAAATCGTTTTGAAAAACAAAGTCTTCATTTGTATATTAACAAGCTTGACACATATGCTTTTGGGAAGTACTTTCTGTCACCTGTGGTTTTCAAGCTCTATTGTTCTTTTTTAGTTCCAAGTAGTGTTACATTGTTTGGTTTCTTTTAGACTCAACAGATGGCTCTAGTCAAAACAACACCATAGAGATGTACTCAACATCAACGGGCCCCGCCTACCCGCCCTCTGTTGATGACACCAAAAGTTACACAACGTATGATAAGAGTATTGATGACTATCCCGATGAGTTTGGACGTCCCTATGATGTAAGTTACATGCAACTTAGGTTTCTAGCACTGGTATTTAATTGATGTTTTATAATGAGTTTGGCTTGTCGAAGGACCAGGTACCGTCATTTGGTGTTAAATCTGCTGGATGTTTAAGTTTTGTGTTCGAAGTATTTAGTCCATTAAAGAACCTCTGCTTTCTAGGTTGGGTGCAGTGAGCCATTAGTAGACAAGTCCCAGGGCAGACATAATCTATTGACAGTCCATCTCTTGTTAGAACTGGCAGTGTCTACTGGGTTATTGCGTTCTGGTCATCACAGCTGTATTATCTGATGGTATTTGGCCCGGCTTGAGCCACTCTGTTTCATTTCATAAACCACATGAACCCAGGATCACGACACTGAGAAAAAGCTTAATTAGAAATGTTTGGGACACTTTGGTGCCTTTGGTGTTAGAACAGAGCCTAAGTGTGGTACTTTACCCAATCAGTTCATTTCTCTGAATTGCAGTTCAAGAGTTACATATAGTTAAGTCTTGTGACCTTTCATCGAAACAGGTGATTAGGAGCAAGGTGATTAAAATGTACAAAACAGCAGTGCCGCAGTGTATACAAACTTTCAGTTCTGTTTTCATGCTGGTGGAAAACTAATTGTGGTCTTGGGTTAGATCATATGGATTGAGAAAACATGATAACCAGTGTGTGTGAGTGTGATGCAGAATGATGAAGACAACCTAAAACAGATTGAAATAAATGAGAACCATAATGTTATTATTATTAATTGCAAATCATTCTTATCTAATTTATTGTATTTCAGTTTGTGCCAGTAATTGTAATTTTATCTTATTATTCATCTCTAGGATGATGAAGACATAAAGAAGGTGTTCCTGCCGCCTATGGATCACTATGGTACCTACGGAACTTACCCCTCTCAAACCATGGATAATTCCAAGATCTACTTCGTCAACCAAGGGGCTAGCACCTACCTGGATGACTCTGTGGTGGGAGCGCCCACCAACTGGCCTCAGCCTCAGGTGGAAAGTAAGTCTGTGTTGACCATAAAGCCAGGCCATGTACAGTTTTAGTCCACATTTTGTAACAATTCAGGATGGTTCTTGGATGTGTTGGAAAAGCAGGAAATGACAAAGTTTCAATGCATGGGAGACTAGTAGAGATGACCTAAGGATAAAATTGCGTGGAAGTACTGGTAAGACAAAAAGCTCACAGTTTACCAGGTGTTCACTTCTGCTTGGTAACAATTAATTGCAAACATTTACAGTTAGTCTGCTTTTTGTCAGAAAATGGAAATTATTTACTGGAAAACACGTGGGACACTAAGACACTTTGAATGGGAGCCTTGTTTAGGTGCAGGCCACCATCTGCAGTAACAAAGGATATCTATGACTTAACACTGGCATTCAAGTCGGTCATCTGAGTACAATATCATGTAAGGTAAAATCTCACCAATTTGGGACACAATATGGTGGACAGGTGAAATATTATTTTCTCGTTTTTTCACAAATGATGTCCAGTAAGAGAATGGCGTTATGCTTTATCCAAGCTTCTGCACCATAGCTACCAACTGACATTGTGTTGAAAAATTGTCATCATTCACAACTGTGTCAGGTCATGAAAAACAAAAAGAGTGTAATTTTGGCAATTATTTTTGTCTGAAATGGGTGAGATTGTATTGTATTATGTTTTGAGTACGGACCAGCAAATAAGTCTTTGACACCCATTAGACTTGCGTGCTTCCAACTTCTCTTTCTGTCAGTCCGTCACAACTCACTTCCATACCGAGGGTTCAGGTCTAGTGGTGTGATCCGCTGTCATTGTCTAGGTACTGTGTGGTCACAACGTGTTGTGAAACTGGTGGTTTTTGGGTTGAACTTACTTTTTTTTTTGTTTGCACTGCGTAGTTTTGGCGTTGGTGATCAGTTGTGTTATCAATCAGTGGTTTGGACTGTGTGGTATTGTGGTAGTGTGCCTGACTTAAGTTTGTGACTTGGTGTGTGTTTGTGTGTGTTTGTGTAATCTGTAGTTTTCAAAATGGTCTGGACTAATGTGGAGTGGACCTCTATCAAACTGTGCCGAACTTTGATATACTTTTTACCAAAATTATTTAAAACTGAACTGGAATATTTGTTGTTATAAAATAGCACTTTTGTTGAACTTCACTCTGACAATTAAAACCCAACTCATAATATATTTTAGATATTAAAAGTATTTAACAAAAGGTTCAACGGAACTGTAGTATGTCGTATGGGAGACTTTGTAACAGTTTGTTATATATTTGTTACAGGTCCGTATAAGTCGAGTACTTTGCCCAGATCTCCTCTAAGTCCAGGCCAGTATGATGAAGATATCTATGCAGACCAGCTGAGGAGGGCCACTAAGACCATGGGGAGCAAGCCAGATGTACAAAAGGTGAGCACTGTCACCAAGTAAAACTATATTTGTGTAATACGATTGTCAAATACTATTGTTGTATACAAAAATTGTATCGTGTGAACAAGTGCTGTAATTGGATTTTGGTTATCAGATGCTGTAGACAATCTGTTGTCTGATTTCAACATAAATTGTATGAGTTATGAAATAATGGACCAATCCCTGAGTGGAGTGATGTGAGAAGATAATGCATGATATATCATCAATACTATGCAATGAGGTGAACCAGAACTTCTCCCATTCAACAATGCCAATCTACTAAGATACCATCAGGTCTGTATGAGAGGCAGTTGGCGCCTGTCGTATACGACTATCAAATATGGCAACTGTACATGAAATCAGATGATGTAGACAGAAGGCAGTGTTTTCTTGTGTTTCGTGTGAACTCAACGAGTCGGTCAGTCGTCAGTTCATCCCAGAAGCTAGACCCGTCATGTTATGAGACTTGAACGAAACAGACCCTGATTGGTGTTCAATAGACATGTTAAGAAGGTAAACAACTGTTTACCTATGTATAAGGACAGGTAGTCCCAATGTCTCATTGGACTAGAGTGCCTGCACGGTTAGCGGAAGGTCCCGTTTTAAAGTCTCGGTCGGGGAAGAAATCTTTTCAGACTTGTATTCATTAAGGCAGGTGATGTGGCCAACAGGTGGCATGCAGACCAGACAAATGTTTACGAAAGGTAATCAGTTAATATTTTTGAATGTATTACTTGAAGGGAATTTGCTAAATATTACCTAATGTTCTGCAATTGGCTCTTCTTTGTATGTAATATGTGAGTAGTCCTTCAACTGTCAATCTGTTGCAGGCTGCTCCGCCCCCTCCTCCAGTGCGCTCATCAAGTAAAGGGACGATAGACGTACCTAAAGCTATGCCTCCAATACCTGCACGCAACTATGCTCCTACTGAGATTCCTCGGTACACACCTGCGCCAGGTAAGCATTTACTTTCACTGTATTATTGTTTTGGATGAAAAGCTTTATTTTCATGTCGAAGTGGTAGTCAAATAGGTTTTAGTCTACTTGAATGCTGTGGGTCCTTCTAAGTTGTAGTGAATGATAGAGCTGAATAGTTAAGCTTTGGCTGAAAGATTTGTAGGCAAGTTGTATTTAAGACCATGGACTATGGCCTTTTGTGCTGGTCAGTTACACAGAAGGACATTCTCATTAGTTTTTCTGGTAGTGTCGCTGTAATTTACCGCATTCATAATAAAAAATCTGTGTATTGGTTTGCAGGATGTGAAGTGAGAGCGGAAGTTATTAGGTTGATTTTTGTTTATTGATATCCACATACTTAGAATTTGGCACTACCTAGAAACGTTTGAAACCTAGCGTTTTGCTTTATTTAACCAATATCTTAGAAAATGCAAAAGGATGTGCAAGTGTCATAGTAAAAGTATTGCAGTCATAGATAACAGCCCACTAACCAATCAGTTTAACCAATTGATCTCTCACGTATGTGTGCAAGTTACAGTCTATCATTCTACTTATCATGTGTGTGTGTGTTAAGCATTAACAAAGACTCATCATAAACATCTGCACCTTTCACACCAATGAGTGACACTTTGGTTGCTTGTGTCTAGAAGGCTTGTTCTTAATTACGTGCGGAAATTTACTGTATATTTAGAACCTTTTAAAACTGTACATTTTGATTGGGCTGTTGCTTGTTAGTTCTGCCTCGTTATGGGACAAGGCGGGACTGTTTACCCAGTTGCAGATCGGTATGACGACATGCCAAGGCTTCATGTATGGTAAAAAATTCTCACAATTTGGGGCAGTGAAAATTTAATTGTGTTGGTCAAGGTCGGAGATTGTCCCATATTCTAGAAATGGGCAATGTTAGCCATCTTGAATTCAAGAATCACCAGAAAGACAGCAAAATTATTTACTCTGTGGATTGAAAACGCATTGTCCACAATGTTTGAAATATGATAATACCAAAATCACCCTAATTCCAAATTCAAGAATCAAGAAAATTCAATTTTTGCAACAGTTTCCATGTCCAAATTCTAGAAACTGTCCCTAATTGGAGAATTTTTACCTATATTCTCTTGTACTTTATCAGAATATGTCTTTCACTGGTAAATGTTCTTGTCACTAATGTTCAATACATGCATGGGTCAATATCTCAGTATGGTGGTGTCGCAGTTTTCTCATTTCATTGCTGTTCAAGAAATTATACAATTAATTAAAATTGTATAATTTTGTCAAAGTTATGGTGAGAACTGTGTAAGAAATTGGCATAGAATTGTTCGGCAATTCATTAAGAAATTGGCCTAAGAAGTGGTTGACTTTTTGATGGGAAGATATTCGTGATTTTTTAAAAACCTTAGCACTTGTGTTTCTCTGTCAAACCGTGACTCGTCATTGTTATGGTTAGTGTATCAAAGTACACTGACTCTAGACAAATTCTCCTCTTGTCATGAAAATTTTATCGTTCTTTCTCAGGCGTCCTTTACGGCACAGCACAGCGGGCGCCGGACCGACCTAGCAATGGAAATCTACCTGGCAGTGAGATGAGGGGTGCTCTTGTATAGTGCAATAAACAGTGCAACTGGAATAGATGACCATCAACTTGTTCTTCAGTAGTCCATCTAACGTGTCTGCTAAAGGCATTTAGTCTACAAGATTCATTTAAAGGCATCTCAGCTGGTGTGATATTATAAACGGCAATAGGGGGAGCCACGGGATGGCCATGTTGTTTCCCAGGACAACTGATAGTGGTTTGTTCGAAGATAACAACTGTATTAATAACTAAACACATAGTTGGTTGTTGTGCAATATAAGAAAATGTTTTTCTCGCTGGAACAAAAATCTTTTTCTTTTATAAGCTGGTGTATTAAGGAAAAATTATTCTTTTCTTAAAGGAAGAATTTCCATGTATAGACTTCTTGTTGCTTATTATCCATGTCAGAAATGACACAATGTCATATGATTTAATTAGCCAGCATGTCAACACTTGATGCATCATGAATGTTATTAACTGCTCATTGGTCTTCCAATTAAGTTTCACAATACCTTTTGATGGTTCAGTGACCTTAAATCCATGCCTTGATAACCCACTTATGGTGATCTCCACTTGTTTATCGGGGTCACCTAAAGGTGTCACTGTCACCACCATGTGTGAACCACCCTTGTGGTCTAAATGGTGACATATTTAATGATGTATGCCTTTACTTAACTCAACCTTGTTTTAGACATATTAAGGTGCTCGTTGTGTATATAATGCTGAAAGTGGCTTTTTGATTTTTATGAGATTCTTTGTTACTTATGACTTGAAGTAGCCATCTGAACCGCTCCTGTTTTTCATGTTCATATTTTGATAGGTTTGTTTTAGTGTAAGTTTGGAATATCTGAGTAGTTGAAGATTTTGTATTCACTTAATGGTGTATGTGTTGGTTATATGAATATTTAATGAGTAATTCTTCAATGGGACACGTTAATATTCACCAGGTGACGCTAATGACTGAGGGTTCCTCTTTTCAACACTTGAATAAACTAAGGTTAGAAAACAGGTAATCAGTATGGGTTAACAAACCTTCCTGATTACCTGATAGTTTTTGTTTTGGTAAGACCATTGGCACATTAGCGCCACCTAGTAGAAAAGTTGCCCTTTGCCTGAATTGTCTTTTTTCGATTTTTCTAAAGCCGACTAACTCGCTATCAAAGTTCCAACCATGCTAAGCGCGACGGAGAATTATCTTAAAAGTTTGTTTTCGTTGAAAAGTTTGATAAAACATGACCCTTCCTGTCCACCCTATCAAGTGCTAAATAGATAAAACGTGCTGTGACCATGTCAGTTGCAAGGGGTTACGTGCATGCATGCATGCGTGTGTCGGGGGGGGTTGTCAAGGTCCTGTCTAGCACACTAACTCGTTTGCTTTTCAAAGAAGATTCCTGTTAATTTACATATCATTTACTTTCATCCAATACTGCATGTTTTTTTAGAGGCTACATGTATTAACACACAATAGTGTTCGGTGTAGCTCTAGTTTAGCTGTAAGTTTGAATATATTGTAAATTGTTTACATTCTTTGAAGCTTGGTATCGTGTGCTGGAAAATATTTGAATAATTTCAACCATGTCTTTTTACGAATCCAACTTTTGTTGATTTTTTATGATTATTTGTATATAGTGTACATAAGTCTGTTAGGCAAGAACATTGTTGTAATATAAGTCATGCTAGGTTGTTTATTTATATCGTCTTCCATTGTGCCAAAATATGAATGCAATATTTCTCTGTATTAAGGTGACTGACACTGATGTGTAGGTCTAGCTTTGTCCTTTGTCAGTAGAATTGATGCTGGTATATTAGGAGGTCTGTACATTTCAAAGTTAAGATATGTAGTCTTTGTGAAGTGAACTTAGGGTAACAGTATTTATGTGCAGTCAGTTATAACCAAAACCACCGTAGGTATAGCATTGTGTTGGAGACAGCCTCACCCTCTGTACACACCTGCTTTTATCTTCTGTTGTCTTATTGAGACTAAGTAGCTATGCTACCTGCTGGAACGTTTTTCTTTTGGTGTTAGAAAAGAGACATTAAAATTTTACTTTAAAATGCTCCTATTAGAAAAAGGTCCAAGTTATACAAGTCTTAGGTTATGTCGGACCGTCGAAAAATGATCAAATTTGGCAAATTTAGGATCATCATATCCCAGAAATGGTTGATCCTATTCACATGAAACGTTCATATATCATGCACTGTTCTCCAAAAACTGTTAGGAATTTGTTTTAAAATTTTCCACTTATGCATGAGAGGCTATCAAAAATGGGACTTAAAAGATTTTTATGAAAAAATTCATAAGTTACATACAATGAAAATGAAATTATATTATAGGAAACCGTAATGGTGTTTTTGAGATTTGCTGGTGTTTTTGATAATGTTATTTTGCTATGGGTGTACCTTTCTTTTAATATCCTAAATTTACTAAAACACGGGGTCTTTACCCAATTAATGTCAGATAGGTACAAACTCAAAATTACATTCTACAGGTTTCTGCTTTAATAAATGATCCACTTCTACTGAGTTAAACTCCACAGTTTTATAGATATTTGGTTTAATACACCACTAGTGGATAAGGTCCTACATAACTTAGCTTCTGTTCGTGGATCTATTTCTCACTGTTGACTGGGGCTCTATCTTCATGCTACTGAATGTTGAACAGTTCCACACAATTGTTACAATGGGGATAGCTGAGAGGTTGATCATGTGTAGAATGGAAATAGGTTTGACTGGTATATTATTGCTTGTAATTGATAGTTTTACAATAAAACTGCATGGAACAGTAATGTGGTTGTTTGTACTCAGTGGTGATTCAAGGATTATTGTTCGTTTCCTTCTTCAAAATGACCCTGGTTGCAATTGCAAAGATGCATATGAAAGTCTTGTTGGGATGTTCTGTAATGTGGTTTAACCATGTAACGTTCAACGGTTTCACTTCGCTCATTCAAATCGCAACAATCCAAACTGCTTTTCCCAATAACTGACGAGCCTTAATAATCTGAATTTAAAAATACATATGGAATGTGGTAGGCCTATCACTACGTTGAAATGAAATATGGCAATAGGTCAGTCACATGTCGCTTATCGTTGGCCTGGATGTTTTGGGTTAGTGCCCTGGGAAGCCAGTTTACACTCCCCCTTACCGAGGCGTGAGTTCCGCAGACGCCAGAACCGCTGGACTTCGCTAGAAATCGCCGTGCATTGCAATGAAGCAAATGACTACACTAATTGCGCTCGCGAGATTCTTTCGTCTACCGTACTCGACCCAGGAGGGGAGATGGGAAGGTTTGGTTGCTTTTCCACTCGGTCCTCTTCGACTAGTTGTGCAGAATGTATATAAGTTCAATTCATATCGTTACATGCGCGCACCCGGGGGGGGGGAGCTCGGGAGGCCCCATTTGGTGAAGTGGGCGAAAAGGTCCGCCCCTGAGAGACAAAGAGTTCACTAAATAAGTGCAAACGCGCAATTCACAGTGGTACGCCCGTGTTTTTTTTTATTTTCTTAGTCCACTCGCTATTTTGTTTGCAAAAGGTCCACAACGTCAGGAATTCGAGCCCTCCCCGTATTGAAAGCTGGGTGCGCGCATACGTTATGAGCGCGTTAGACACACTATTCAAAAACTTGGGTTGAAAGATGTTTTGGGTCGAAATTTTTTATAAAAATCAGATTTCCAAAAATCCGTTTTCACAAAACACGCCACTTCGCAAAAATCTTTTTTATCAAGGTCTTGTTCAACTGTGTGGCAAATGCATAGCAGTCGGAATTCAGTCAATATTTCACTTATATTAAAATTAAAAAGTTTGGTGATTTGAAGATTGGTTGTATTGGATTTCAACTTGGGTAATTTCTTAAAAATTCATCTATACAGTATGGCTGAAAAAAAAAACTCCGTTTTGCCACCACTGCGTAATTAGGAAGTGACGGAGAAAACGTTTGAAGTTGTGCGGTCACCACGTGATACTTGTGGTCAAGCTTCACTGAAAGCCCATGGATGACGTTTAACTGAACAAAGATAGATATCGGAGGAAAAGCTCCATTGTAAACTACTGAACTAACATCTATTTGTCAAAAAACAGCAACATTCATGGCCTTTCTTTCTTAAAATGCAAGTGTATACATTTGCCGTAAGCAATAGTACTGCCTTGTCTTTTGTTGCTCCAAGAAACTTGCTGAAATGCGGTGCACTGTGTTCTTTGGAAGAGTAAGAATGGAGTCTTGGGTTTCGAATCAACTTGTCTGATAACTTAAAAGGTTTGCGTTTTTGAGTCAGTTCCAACATTTCAAAAAATCAAAGGCTAATACAAAATGAAATGAGTAAATAATCCAAAAGGCAAAATCCAGGGCTGCTATACAATCTCGGTGTTTTTCAAATAGTCGCCAGTAAATTGAAATAAAATTCGAGATAGTTGGCGGAGAATCTGGCGTGCGTGATAATTTCGGCTTGTATATCTGGCAACGCTGCTGCTAAACTAGATAACAGCCGTCGTGATCTTGCCCTTTGCCTGGGTACAGAACTCTCGGTGCATTTTTGATAATGTTACCCCAGATGTTTTATCGGAAAATTATATCGCCCAGTCGTTTTGTACTTTCAACAAAAATCGATTGAAGCTTCGAGATGAAGTTTTTGGTGTTAACTCAATGCTCGAATTTGAGTAGTTTTCAATATTCTTTATTCCACACTCAATCTGTAGCAATTACATGTCAGAGATAGGATAGTAAAATAAACTAATTAAGGGCATGGAACCTAATAAGTAAGAAAATCTAAACTCTAGAAAAAATCTAGACACAGAGGCTGTGCGTCTATGAAAAAACTACACAACTGAGAAACACTAAACTCGCATGAATAAAATATGTAACGATCGAAAGCAGTTCAGGTAACAGCAAGTTGTTAAGGGTTGGTTTACAACCTTTTGCAAGTGTCGGCAAATTTGTAGATGAAAAAGTAGACAGGGCAAAAATATTGTATACTTGACAATATGATTCAACCGCTATTGAAATACCCAGTTAAGACAAAAAACGGGGAATTCGAGATCATTCGAGGTAAAACCAAGAATACCTACCCCATCCCCTGGTCACCAAGTTACCCACCCGAGACGGGTGCCCACCTGTTGAGTCGTTACCTAAGCGAGTACAATCACTAACAAATTTGGCCACAGACCGCCAAATGATTCCTATCTATGGCAAACCCCTGGATAGCACTCGTGCAAGAAAAACACGTCTGCGGAAGGTAAAAAGTTCTCCGAGAACAACAACATTTTCAGAAAACCACGACGGCCAGAAGATGAGAAGCTTTGGAGATTATTTGATTACATTGATCGAAGATATGACTATGTTCCATTCAAAAACTAAATTGGGGTATTTATAAGTATTTGTTGGAGAAAGTTACCCTTAGTAACATAGCTGAGCGGTTATCTTGAAATAAACTTCTTAGAGGTTCAGTCATAAATGTTATGCAAAGGAATCAAAGTTGTAATTAACAACTGACAGTAGATGAATTTATAAACGAACATTAATATTGATGTTACGGCTCACCGCAGGACTTATGAAGCGTCGGATGACGAAAATTATTCAACCTGTGTGCCGGTTGCACAAAGATAGCGACAATGACGTCACATTACCAGGCATCAAGTATTTGGCATCATGCACCAGCCTGCAAACTTATCCAGTGGAGAAGGTTATAAGTCATGTACTATCCAACCCTGGCAACAATAATGGAGTGCCGTTTCGTAGACGTAAGAAATCGCACGAAGGCCAGTGTGCTCACGTGGTTTGCCTATAACGCACGAAAATCTCTCGCGAAGGCATGCGTGATCTTGCGCCTTTGCGAGTTTCTTAAATCCACGGAACGCCCCCTCCTCGTAAGCCTGTTATCGGACCGTGACCTTGTTTCGACTTTTGAGCCCTACAAATGGGGCTATTAAGTGGCTTTGCTAACAATCACTCGGCTGACTTTGGGTGATAACCGTGACAGCCTGTATACAGTCTCAGCTGACATGGGGCCTTACTCCCTCACAGTCACTGTTCTCTTAGTTTCGTGTTTCCAAGATGTGTTCGGTGTTTTGAGCACGCAGCAGCTTCAGGACATTGATGGAGTTGTTTCGCAGCTGATGGGGTGTCGCGATATCCCTGGAATGGGGGTGGCTGTTGTTATGGACGGCCAGACTGTCGTTCAGAAGGGGTACGGTCTCGCTGATGTCGAAAATAACGTCCCGTTTACGGAGGACACCCTGTTTGCAATCGCGTCCGTCTCCAAGCAGATGTCGGCGACGTTACTCGCCTTATTGATGAACGAGAATGGGTAAGTAGTTTGCAAATTTCGAGATTCACCGTGTCAGTCCAGAAACGTATGAAAAACATATGTAGCCTATCCATCCATAATCCATCTGAAGACTCGTAATCCCATGAACTAAACCTGCATACATTTCTTAAACATGCGGTCTATATTTATATGGTCTACTTCTCTAAAGGCTAAAATGTCGGGTCTTTAATTATTCCTGTCTCCAGTATTATTGGAAATCGTGAAAGATTCCGCTTTATACTGTTATTGCTGTCTCTGCAACTATTCGGAACTCGAGAGTAGTCAGTTAGGTGATCCACTCTCGTGCTGTCTGTACCCGGCGGAACAGGCAATGACTCGGACGGTTAGTTTCAGTAGCGGAGCTGGTGTGGTACTTTCCGTTGGGGCTACGACCATTGCGGCAGATTTCTTTCAAGTCATGCTAAGCCATATATGCCTCAAGTATAAAGACTGGATTATATATAACATGTTAAAGGGTTAGTACATCTGTTCTCAATACCGTTGCTGTTGGATTATATATAACATGTTAAAGGATTAGTACATCTGTTCTCAATACCGTTGCTGTTGGATTATATATAACATGTTAAAGGGTTAGTACATCTGTTCTCAATACCGTTGCTGTTGGATTATATATAGCATGTTAAACGGTTAGTACATCTGTTCTCAATATCGTTGCTGTTTGATTATTTATAACATGTTAAAGGGTTAGTACATCTGTTCTCAATACCGTTGCTGTTGGATTATATATAACATGTTAAAGGGTTAGTACATCTGTTCTCAATACCGTTGCTGTTGGATTATATATAACATGTTAAAGGGTTAGTACATCTGTTCCCAATACCGTTGCTTTATGAATATACAGGGACAGACGTTTTGAAACGGCTTTTGGATTGGAAAACATGTTTAACATTTTCTTCATCTGTACGATAGTGTGACGGGATTACAGATGGTGACCGACAAAGCTTTCTTCATGGCATTGATGGAATCTTTCAAAAGACGTGTTTACAAACAACACTGACCTCTGTCGAGATTTTTCACCAAAAAGAACTTTGCTGAGCTACTTCAATACTTCCCATGCCGGTATATATTAGTTGCGTAGTCCGTCATCTTTTAAAAATAATTTATTTCAACAACTTATTAGAAAATAGCAACACAAGGAAGGAAGAAACAGACTCACTCTCCCACATTCACAATTCCCAACTCTGCTTGGCTTAAATTTACAGTGAATCTACAAAGGTCTCAAAAAGCTCTGTTAGGCTGGGATTCTCTTACTGTCATAGTTTTCCATATCAACATTAAAGACGCTGTGTCTCATTAAAACCGTGAATATTCCAATTTGTATCAAGTGCCACCTAGTGACTTGCTGGAGAACTGCGCGTACAAGCATAACAAAAAAGAAACAATTTGTAAATAATTGAAAAAAGGTTTTTCATGGTCTCGGTGAAGGTGTGTTTATAAATAAAAATCAACTTACTCAGAGACCGGGAATATAGAAGTTCGAACGTTTCGAACTGTGCTCTACAGTTCTTTGTCAACGACTGTAGAGCACAGTTCGAAACGTTCGAACTTCTATATTCCCGGTCTCTGAGTAAGTTGATTTTTACTTATAAACAATTTGTAAATAATTTGCGGTTTTAAAGAAAACACCACAACAGATACACTTAAAAACAAGTGCTAACATATAAAAAACCTAATAATTCAAAATAGTACGCAATCGTTATTTGATAGTGAAGTAAACAAATAAAATCTGTGGCTTTTTTCATTAAGGTAACGATGAAATATTACCATACTCATTTGCATAAAAATAGTCTCGCAAAAGGAGACTTTCACGAGATTGTAATGGCAATTGTTTCTCGAATGGTTTCCGGCACACCGGAAGACACGGGGTTGTTTGTAAATTTGTACTTCATTTGCATATTCACAATGTAATGAGACATAGCACCCTAAATTACATTATTTAAATCTCCTAAGTACAAGAGTACAGGCGGCCTTTGAACAAGTATCAATAAGTTATTGTGCTAGCGTTCAGATGAGATATTAATGTCATACAATAACTTCCAAAGCATGCAAGTAACACTCTCAACTAATTAAGGATTAGTACATACCACATTTGAAAACCATGTTTGTATTTCGTTCCGAAATGAAACTACGCGCTCACATTCCAAAAACGTGTGAATAAAAGTTTCTACGGCTCCACAAAAACGAGGTCTTATGACAAAATAAAGTTGACTTGCAGAAAAGTCCAATTAGAGCTATGATAGATGTTGGACTCATACATTTCGGTGTAACTTCAGGTTATTAGACTTTGTAATCCTGAAGATGGTGAAAGACTGGACCGAAACGTTGGACTTTGAAATATATTGAAACTATGGATATAATCCCGTTTGTCGTGTTATTTCTCATTAAACAAATGGGCCAAAACGTAACGCTATGGGAATGTCTCGATATATTTATTTCAGACCACCTTCGATTAAATCTCTTGGTTGTCTTGTTGATGTGTTTGTTTTCGCATTGGCCAACATTTATCGATAGACTTATGCTTGGTTCACGTGAGTGATGAAAACACCAGCAATTTCAATGACTAAAACGCTAACGAAAACGATAGAAGCTTTGCCAGGCAGACGAGCGCTCCGCGAGGGAGTCATTTCAGCCAGCAGTTGTTTCGTTTCCCTCCACCCGAATCGCTTTTCAGCGAAATTTGATGTCAAAACGCGTGGACTCTGTTCTATAACATTGATTAATGAGACTACGCAACTACCAACAAAGGCCTCTTACCGCTACGCATGAACTGAATTGAATTAATTTTCTTTATCATAAGCTGCTTTCGCATTAGAGTTAGTGACCTGCCTGCGCAAATGAACCCAGACCACTCATGTGCTTAGCACAGAAGTACTACTACAGCAACTTACAAAACATTTATAATACCAATAATTGAACCAGTGACGTCAACACAAGGTAGATAATTAAAGCTTCATGTGAAGATGATACTTTGCTATTTGTACTGTCACTAACAGTGCTGTAGTGAGGCGTAGGCGCACGTAGGCGCAGCCAACCACCTTTTGGCATTTGAACCTAGCGCCTACGCACCGTAAGATACGTTCAGTGCTCAAGGTCACATACGGTGGGCTCAGGGCGCCTACTTACCGCTCATTTTACTACTACAGCACTGGTCACTAAAATTGCAGTTGATTTTTCAATATTTTTATCCGTCTTTGTCATTATTTTTCCAAAAATATCTCTCATTTCAAAATTTCTATGATAAACTTTCCAAACTATTGCCTGAAAACGTGTTTTTCGTAAATATTTTTTTTAACTGAACATTTTTATAACTTCCAACTTCGAGGACAACTTACGATGTACCAGTGCGTAAGCGACCGATAATAGATCTTAGCTGCCTGCTCAAGGTCACGTGATTTGCTTCCTTACTACCGCTTCGTTTGTATGCAAGTTCTGAAACTGGGTTTAGCTGGAGGCTCAGCTTGTCACTTTTACACTGAATATTATGTAACCGATTTCTAAATCGCAAAAAAATAACAGTTAACAAATTAATGAACGAATGTTTAGCTCTAAAACTGTATCTCAAACTGCTGAGGAACAATTATGTAAACACATGTTTTTATCCCAAACAAGGATTTGCCTCATCAAAAGGTTAAAAATCTGTTCTATAATCGAAGAATAGCAGTTTTTCTTCTCATACAGCTAAATCCCCTTCCCATATCAAACTTCACTATTAACTACATGATTTAAAGAGGATTTGTGGTCACCAAGATAAAAACTTAATGCGCCCATATGTGGGTGCATATTGCTGTAATCTCTGACTTGGCGTCTGTCAGTTCGGCGTCCGTTGGTGTATCTCCCATAACTCCCACGTTTTCTTAATGAGATTTAGCATATAATATTCTACGACAGTGGCGACAGTTGTGGAGGAATTTCTTACTGATACGTTTACTTGTCTCGTTCCCATACGCAATATGCATCACTAAGTAGGGCGTGGACGAAACAATCCGATTACCGCTGTGCCCCCTAGTGTCTACTAAGGAGACGATGACGCCCTTTCCTTTTTCAGACGGATTTGATGGATTTCAGTTGCGTCATCTTATGAATATTATTTTGCATTCTGTTCTTAGGGTTCACTTCTCTGTCCTCCAAGCTGCTCAAAGTATTGACCCATCGCAATTTTGATCTCTGTTGCATCTCTGCGGTTGTATACCTTGCAGGATCTTTGTGAAATTTGAGTTTTCTTATGAATGTGACAACGAATGACGACGACTTTAGAAAGTAACTGATTACCTCTGTGGCCCCTAGTGGCAATTTCAGTTCTTTTACGTTTACTTTTATGTTTTCCGAGTTCCTTGGGAAATTTTCACGGAGTTTTACAATGGGTGTCTCATATTTAGGACTCCGAAAACAACGTATTTACCCTGTCGCTTAATTTGCGCCACCTAGAGACTATTTTTTTCTTTACTAGTCTGTTTCTGGCATTAGCATATTTTTCTGCCAAACCGTTCCAAGGAAATTGACATGATTCCTGCTGAAACAACTTGATACGCTGAGTTTCGGGCGAATCTGATTACGGTGGTGCCCCCTAGTGATATTTTTTCCATGAATGTCGCAGCAGGTGACGACGACTTTCAGAAAGATCTGACTACTGCTGTTTTGAGTAAAAGCATTATTTGACAAAAATAGCCCGGCTTTTCTTAAAAGGTCACGACCTCCGACCCCGGCCTCTGTAGTTACAAAGCCGTGGAGAGTCAGAAATAGGTAAATCGATTCATTGCAATGTTTCTCGTTTAGTATGTGGTATAAATAGATTATTACATGTTCTCAGCCGTTATCCTCCTTATCTAGAGCCCTCGTGGATTTTGTAGAATTATCACCCTCGGGGCTAACGCCCCTCGGGCGATAATTCTCCAAAATCCACTCGGGCTCTAGATAACGGGGGATAACGACTTCACCATGTAGTAATCTATATATATTCGGATAGGTTACTCGTATTCTGCGCCTCCAAATGACATTTTCAAATTACCGGTACTTTCCAGTCTGTTTTGACGTCAGATACTTTATCCGACAAACTGTTCAAACAATCATGAAGTAAATTAGCAGATGATTTCCTATTGAGAACAGCACGTCTTCCTGGTTCAACGATATAACAGTTTTTCAAAACCCATTGCTTCATATTAAAGCGAAACAGTATAGCTGTGCGTGACATGCGTATTGTAAAAAATACGAGGTGAAACAGACAATCGATTGATTGCCCGCTGAGAAACTTGCCAACAACGTTTACTGAACCAGGAAGCCACAGCACCGTTCCTGGTAATGTCTTCCTTGTTCTACGCTTCAACAGCTCTTCGAACCATGTTTCATGTAAAACAAAACATTCTTCTTCAGAATATCATGGGAAAAAACGATCAAAGAAATGTTGCCAGACTTTGAACTGAATTCCGAGTTCTTGACGAACATAACTACAATAAGTGATGTCATTGCGCATAGGACTGCAATCGTGTCGAACGACATCCCTTGGCTACTTGGTGAACTAGATCGAGACGACTTATACAGGCAGGTTTACGACTCATTTATTTATTACACGAGAATACCTATCGTCAATACCTATGGGTTGATTTTGCCTTTACGTTCAACTTTCCTTTTTTATTCAAGATTTTTGTGTTTGATAACTATCGATAGCACAGAGGTCAAAACAATGTTTATACGAATGTGTTACGTTTTATTCAGCATTTTTACAAATTATAATATTGCCTTATAATCATATAATTCACTGTTTAGTTTCATTCAAACGACCTCCATTCTGCACGACGTTTCAGTTGACGATTCCTATAGCCATCATCATTGAAACGTCGGGTAAAATCCAATACAGAGGATCGGTACAAACAGACCCAGCAGTACATTATAAACTTTTACAAGCTCATCACCTCAAACTGGTTTATGGAAGCACCACTTTAGATGAAAACAAACAAAGTAGTCTAAAAGCTCCACAGTATGAAGTAATACACACAAATCCTCTGAAAATAACGCACTCACTGTTGTTTGTTTTCTGTTTGGAGAGATAGGTTGCTCTTAAATGTTAAAAATTCGTTCATGTGTGGGTCTATAAATATTTTGACAAGTTTGTCTTTTTATTTAGCATTGATCTTTTAAGTCACACGCAGCGCAAGCTAAAACTGCAAACTTCCAACTAGAATAAATCACGTTTAGCGGTGGCGAATCTTGCCGTTCAGATAAATGAATCCATTCTGCTCAGATGGTTTTGTTCACGAACAAGCAGGAACGACATCTCGCAGTGATGAAAACAAAAACAAAACAAAACAACTGGCTGTACTCCAAAACATGAACCAAAATAAAGGTTTTCAAAGATAACGCTGCATGGGGCTTTTTCGAGTCTTTTCTCTGAAGTTCCTTCATACGGAAACAAACATCTCACAATATTCCAGGCGTCTTAAATTTAGCAGTGCTAAATATGAGGCAGATTTTCGTGATGTTCTTCGGTACAACAACGTCGTCTTTTCGATTGCTGCGAGGTTGAGTGAAAAACTGGGAGGCGGGAAATCTTGGGAAACGCTCATGGAAGAAAAAATATTCACACCTCTCGGTATGTCGGCGTCCACATTCTACGACAAGCAGGCCCCCAACTGGACAAACTTTGCCAAAGCCTATGTGAAATATACCAAAAGTGCCAACTGGTCATTGAGAGACCCTCGAGCTATCAGGTGCGTTTGGATTATACTACTTTTATTTAAACATGGTCCATACTATTTAAACATGTATGGGAATCGGCTGAACATAATTTGACTTGCTCGCAGCATCTGTCTCGATGCATATGTTGAATATTTACTCGGTAAGTGGTGTTAACGACGAAGTTTTCGAAGAATTCTATGAATAGCTTTATCCACTACATGCTGAGAATTCTATGAATAGCTTTATCCACTACATGCTGAGAATTCTATGAATAGCTTTATCCACTACGATGCTGACTGTCCAAGCCCAATGATGAAGGCAACTTGTAGTTTGAAAATTTGAAAAAATGAAACTCCGACGTTTTTTGCAGTCCAAATATAATGTGAATTTTACAATCTCTGATATATTTTACAATTATAAAAATATACTACATCCTTAAGAACTTGCTCGTTTCAGCTGAATATTTCATCATTGAAGCTAACAAACGGTATAGAGTTCAAATTAAAATTGCGTCTAATTTAAACAAGATAAAGTATAATTTTGGAGGCTATGGTTGCCACGTAGGTATCGCATGATTAACGGAAAACTTAAAGTCTCTCTAGTTTTCAACAAAAGGGCATTTACGGCTTCTTTGGGAACTTAATTGAAAACCTGTGTCCGTATTTTTCATATCAATTGCATTAGTGATACATAAGTGAGTTCTAAAGGGTGTAACGTATGTATCGTACTTGTACTATAATTTATCGAACTATATTAATTATTTGAAATGAATGAATAAACGTTTTTCACGCGAAAGTAATACAGTATCTTTACAGTACAAGATTTATCACTATACTATTATAAATTTCTTACCGCTAAAAATCTATATCTGAAAACGATCAAATCATAACGTGAACAACAAAAAAAAATTATTAATTTCGCGAATACAGTGTGTTCGTTGTTGTTTTATACTCATTCAATGTACTTATCGCTGCACGGGTATATCAATTTAGAAAAAAGCTATAAGAAACAAACTTGCTTTTACATCTCTTTGGTAAAGATTCCCGACTTCTCAATTACACAGTGCGTCGTGACCCGGATGTTAACACTTAACAAGCTACAAGCTGACATTCAAAAGGCTAATTTTACAAAATTTGAGCACAAACATTGTGCAATTTTAATATGAGCTTGCTTCAGGTAATAAGATATACACCTTAGATTGCATACAATGTATTCATCCCTATTAAAATCAGAGTTATTCCAAAAGTTTCCAATGAAGTAAACTTGATATTTCACAAAAAGGAAATGTAATTTAGTCGAAACTGTTTTCTTAGGTTGTTCTAAATTCTGTGATATTGTCTGTTAATTTTAGTTCCGTAGGCGCGGTAGGTCCCGCTGGCTCAATATCGTCCACTGTTAAAGATATGGCGAAATATCTAAAGTTTTTGGTCTCTGACGGTAAGACGGAGGACAACCGTATCCTGGTCCCCTCCAAGGCTCTCCAAGGAGTGTTCTATCCCGTTATGGTTTTACCTCAGCCCTGGTTTGGCGGTGCTATGAGTCTTAACAGCGCCCCCTTTAAACAGTCGATGGATAATTACGCTAAAGGTTGGGCGGTTGGCTGGTACAAAGGTAAAGTAAAATGATGATTCTACACACAGCCATCTCACAGAATATGCGAGAATAGGATAGTTAAAGCGGTTAGTAAACGCACGTTTCGTGCCCGAAGCGAATACTGCAATAAAGGGGGGGGGGGGGGGNGGGGGGGGTATGCACACCTCGTTCTGAAGTTGAGAATCTCTGAATTTCCTCTGCAGACACAATTTGAGAGAGTATTTATAGTGAAGTTACTGAAAGTGAAGTGACCGCTGCGAAACTTCGCGGCGATAGGGGGCGTGCGAGAGTTGCGAACTGAAGGGCAGGGGCCGAACTGGAGGCTACCGGCGCTTGACACAGATGTCCGCCACTAAAGAACACTTTCCTGCTCTTGAGATTTACCTTGTACATTCTCATCCTTTTGTAAAGGTATTTCCAAGACGGTAACTCCGGGATGGTAAAGCGATGCCGGTGCCGTAACGCTAAACAGCCGCGATAAAGCTTAGTAATGGAAGCATTAACATTTCTCCCATAATTAAATATTCGATGTTTGCTGTCGAACATAGTTCATGGCGTCTATTTTGCCAGTGTTTGCTTTTAAGGTCTCCAAGGTTGCAAGAAATTTACTCTACATTCCGAACTCCTGGCAAACAATTGGATTTTGTGCAACATGTGTAGACTATATCGCACGTATGCATTTTCTTTTTGGTGGGACAGCACTCAACATTACTGCACAGATGTAGAATGAATATTATATCTGTACGCACGTACATGCACACACGCGCGCGTGCGTCGATATTATTTATTTAGCTCGGGATTGTAAACTGGTTAGTAACTTGGTTAAGTAGGCAGTTGATGGTGGCTAATCCAAGTTAGTTTGGGTCACTGTGTAGGACATTTATTATATTTGGTTCATCAGTAAGGCCTATTACTTATCACTTGTGTCTTTTCCAGGTCACAAAATACTTGCACACGGTGGTAATTTGTATGGTCACGACTGTTTCATGACGTACATCCCGGGAAAAAAGAGCGCCATCTACACTATTGCAAACGGACCCTCGTCGATCCCGTCCATTAAGGCCAACATTCTATTGCACAACTACATTCTTGATATGGCACTTGGTGACACACCTTGGCTCAATAGCTCTGCTGCGTGTTCATATCCACAACCGTGGGGAAGAGCAGACGACTTTTACTACAACAGGCCAAACTTTAACTTCCCGAAAGATCGCGCACTTTCTCGACCCATTGACGAATACTTGGGCACTTTTGGAAACCTTGCTTTTGGGAATCTTACAGTAATTAGGAATGGAGACGGGCAATTGCAGATGAATTATGGTATACACGGAAAATTAGTTTTATATCCTCAAGCAGAGAATGATAAGTTTTACGTTGAAGCCAAAGAACCTATGGCGCATATCCCTGATGTAAACTCTCGATTCAGCAAATATCGTTTTGTCAAATTCACTGATGCCATTAGCGGAAAATTAAATAAGGTAAACGTGGCCGTGTTTGATAGCATGGACCCGCCAATATTTGTGAGAAATCAAAAGCTATCACCTGCCTCAATGCCACACAGTGATCCCCATGACATCTCTGGTTCACCACATTCTCCACCAGGTTCGCGCGTGTTTCTACTGGTCATAAGTTTTCTTCTGCATCGCGTCTATTTGTCGTAGGTTAGCAGCTGATAATTCACAATATTTTAAGGCTGTCAATATGTTGCCAAAGACGCGAGTAGATCTATAATCAAAATGTGAGATGTTCGGATAAATTAACGCGTAAATAAGGCATGCGATGTTATTGTATGCTGTACACGATAACACAGGATCACTTCAAATCAAATCGCATTTTTAATTTTGCAACTTGGTTGTAAACCTGTATTCAAAAATGCTTTTTCGTCAACTTGTTTTTACTTGATTATGTTGTCTTATTACAACCTGTTCTATCGCTATTGCTTTTAGCACTGATGTTTGTAAACGACAGGTTCCATAAGACATGAGACAGCCTGCAATTAAGTAGTGTATTGTAGGAATGACAGCTGAAGGCACCTAGACTTCTTTGCTCTATTGGAAACAAAATAAGACCACGTGTGTGAACTTTAGAGAGGAATTTACTAACGGTTACTTCAATGTCTTAACCTTCTTAAACGTGAGACCATATTTTGGAATTTCTTGATTCTTTGCTTAATGTTATGTCTAATCATTGTTGCATTTTGTATAGCCGTCCTGCAGCTTTTCAAATGGGGTGGCTAAGATACGTTTGTTGTTAAAAAACGAGTATTAAAGCAGATCAATTTAATTCTTATTTACACGTGTCAGTTGCTGCCTTGGTCCATCGAACACGGGGGAGAGTCAGTGGACTGAATATTCACTTCCTATAGGACACCACAATTTTCGACCCTTTTCCGCGTGGCCACAATTCCCGAGCTACACCTCTCCCATTATCGTGGCAAATTTTTCTTCCAATTGCGCTCTGTCAGTCTGGATTCTGCGGCTTTCAGGTTTGGCCCCCACCCACAGGTTATGGTCCCTAAGCCATTCAGAGATTCAGAGTACCTTGGGTATTTTCGTAGACTCAAATTTCTCCCCCAGAGATGAATTTAACCTACGTGACTTTCAAACTGGAGAACGATTGGCCGCAATGTTCTAAGTTCAAGGATGCACTGAAAACATTCACCTCCAAAGGCATCCGGAATAGGCGTTTTCGTAATCTCGAAATCCTCGTTATAGGTGAAAGCTATCCTCTTGTGTGCGAACTTCTGTCAGCCTATATATTCTGAAAATTGAACATCGCATGACTTGCCATATTTTGGAAGTCTGCGCATGCGCAGATAATGTTCGTCTGCTAGGGTATATTTGAGGCTACGAAACTACCCACAGTGTTTCGAAGGGAAAATGAATGTGAGGTGCCCAAATGTTCCCCCAGCTTTAGTTTGATGCACAATCTACATGTAGTACGGGGAGAATCCGCATCCATTAAGACAGTGACAAAAAACATTTGTTGGGACTCAAACTAACATAGGTTTGTGCTCAGCAAGGTTTTGAGTTCAATAAAAATGTAACCACGACCCTTTATGAGGGTTAATGCCACTAACGTAACCCTTTCTCAATGATTCTTTAGCAGCTGTCTTTTTCATCCATTAACCTTGAAGAAATGCTCACAGATTCCGTGCTGAGTGAAAAATGAGTGTTAAACCCCGGAGATCAATTGTGCGCGCGCTTCCGTCGACACTTCTCAGTAGACTAGCCAAGCATTTTAGATGGATCCACCGCTGAAAGAGCAGATCTATAGCTGATTTCTTTAGGTAACTAGCTTCTTTACTTTAAGATATGTTTTGATTTGATTAGAGGAAATACTGTGGTGCCTCAACTCTGATATTCAGGCGAATTGACGTGCAACGTTTTTACCTCATCTGTCATGCCGTGTCATCCTATTACACCCCACACGTTTATAACTGGTGTATAGTTAAGTTGTCTTGCGCAATATCATACAGACAGTGTACTTGTACATGCAATACTTTTGAAAAAAAAAANTCAAATACGGGGGAGAGTCAGGGGACTGAATATTCACTTCGGCTATAAGACACCACAATTTTCGACCCTTTTCCGGGTGGCCACAATTCCCGAGCTACACCTCTCCCATTATCGTGGCAAATTTTTCTTCCAATTGCGCTCTGTCAGTCTGGATTCTGCGGCTTTCAGGTTTGGCCCCCACCCACAGGTTAGGGTCCCTAAGCCTATCAGAGATTCAGAGTACCTTGGGTATTTTCGTAGACTCAAATTTCTCCCGCAGAGGTGAATTTAACCTACGTGACTTTCAAACTGGAGAACGATTGTCCGTAATGTTCAAGCATGCACTGCCATTCACCTCCAAAGGCGTCCGGAAGAGGCGTTTTCTTAATCTCGAAATCCTCCTTATAGGAGAAAGCTATCCTCTTGTGCGAACTTCTGTCTGTATGACTTACCATATTTTGGAAGTCTGCGCATGCGCATATAATTATATTTGAGGCTACGAAACCCAAAGTGCTTAGAAGGGAAAATGAATGTGAGGTGCCCAAATGTTCCCCCAGCTTTAGTTTGATGCATAATCTAGTACGGGGAGAATCCGCATCCATTAAGACAGTGACAAAAAAACATTTGTTGCGACTCAAACCAACATGGGTTTGTGCTCGGCAAGGTTTTGAGTTCAATAAAAATGTAACCACTACTCCAAAACCACGACCCTTTATGAGGGTTAATGCCACTAACTTAATCCTTTCGCAATGATTCTTGAGCAGCTGTCTTTGTCATCCATTAACCTTGAAGAAATGATCACAGATTCCGTGCTGAGTGAAAAATGAGTGTTTTGATCCCAAAGTTTTAAAAATACAGATATTGTATCAAAAACCTTTCTGCAGTAGTAGTTTTTTTGTGGATTGAAAGGCACCATTTTGTAGAGAAGCTGTTTGTGAAAAAATCTACAGCTTTGCGTCGATGTGGGTAAAAAACCGGACCAATGAATGAAATCTGACACAAAATTAGTGCCATGAAAAGCTCTTCCTTGAGTAAACTGAATTATTTATCGGTAATGGAAAATTAGTGCTCTATCGTTCAACTGCTGCTAAAATTGTGATGCGCTGGCGTACTGCACCGTCATCTATTGGCCAGTTTCTATTACCAGATTCTTCAAACAACTGTTTCTCTTCCACGAGATTACGTACGTGTCACACCAAATTATCGGAGCTAGTTTCCTTTTGTTAGAAGTTTTTGCTACTTTAACACCAGCAAACCCAATTTCAGAAAAAAATTTTCCTGATGCGAAGATGTCGCAAAATTTTAGGAAATGGTGTGTGCTGTTTTCGAAACGACGACAGACTTTTCCTTGTTACAAAAGGCGGAGAATTATGCATGAAATGGCGTTTATTAGATTGTTTTTCACTTAAACAGCAGCAACAGGCAAGTTGAGTGTCGGTTGATTCCCTGATTTTCCATGCACCCCCGCCAGTCGTTGGCTTTACATGTTCATATAAGTTTCACGACGAAGTGACGAGCGAAACTACGGAGCTCAACTGCACACAGTGGTACCTAGCCATATTATGACGATAGTCTTCATACAGCTTGTTGGCTGACTACCTGAGATGTGCAGTGCGCACTTCGACGTTTAGCGTTACTGTTCCGTCAGGTATCGGAATCCCGTCCAAATCGGAATATTCTGATTTGGGCCGTTCCCGTATCGGAACATACATTATGGTTGAATTTAAAACATTAAACTGAAACCAAATGTTTATAATTCGGTATTTTATCATGCAACCGAGACTTCGTTTCATAGTTTCAATAAAAATGTACTCACAACGTCGTGTTGCTATTAATAGCGACTATGTATAAAAACCAACAGGTAGAGTCTATACCCAACATCACATTTTTTAGTCATAGCACATAAGTTTGGTTTTTTGAGATGTAGAGAAATCTCGCTTTTTAAGAATTTTCTGCCATTATTTCCTTTTTTATGACCTATACTTCCATTTTGCAAAAGCAATGGTTGCCAAAGTACACATATTTGAATGCATTTTACTAGCATTTATAGAAAGCTGATAACAAATGAGTGATGCGCTTCGAAAGGACTATGATTAAAAATTTTAATGGTGCAACTTTAAAAATTCAGTTTTAAATTTGTATTCTTTGATTTGGTGTGACAAAAACGGCTTTTTTGAAGGTTTTCACTAAAGCCATTTTCGGCCAACTTTGGCATTCTGTAGCAGCCATACTGCACCTTTCCAAAAACTGAACTTAGATAATTTGTTCAGTCATTAGTAAAAACAAAAACAATTGCAGGCGTTCTGAAACACGTTGTACCAGACGTGCGCAGGCCTCGCTTGTGGGCCCATTGCACTGATCACCTGGAACTATTTTTTTTCTTTATTCATATATGGTTAGTCATGATTCCTAACCTGTTCATAATCTAAAATAAAAAATCTTGCTTCTCTCGTATGAAGCATTACACGAACCCCACTTGGTCCTATTTTCCTCTCTCAGTTGCCTCAACCACCAATAGGGGGCTCTTGGAAAGCGTAATTAACTTGCAAAAACACGACGTATCCTAGAGAAAATGCCGACACTACTAGTAATTACCATTCCCTGAAAACCACACTGACAATTATTGCTTATTACAAAAAAATCATGTACATAAATTATGACTAGCATACGTGCTTGCACAATCTACCACAGTGCTACGAAACTTTTCAGTATAGGTGTTGCTGTGTTAGAGGGTAAAACTTGCTTCGATACATGGCGTCGCTGTTTATTTTCATGGAGACTGTGGACGCGACTAGAAGCCGAATCTGCCTTGCCCTTGTTTTCACTTATCCGCCTCAAGGTCAATAGAAAACAACTCGTGAAAGACAATTTTATTAATGAGAAACATTAGGTCAACAAAGTTCAACACAAATAACATACCGACTGACTGCCCCTACGGCGTAGGAAAGAGGGGGGGGGGGCGGGGACNCAAACAGGTGTTGTCCAAGGTGGGCACCAGGCTTCTGTTAAAAACTCTCTAAGCGAACAGGACGCAGCTTCTTTCTCCACATAATACCCCCCCATCAGTATTTACAAATAACAATTCTTACAAGTTTACAATTGAAAGGTATTTACTTCTATTTAAGATAAAGCGTTTTTAAATTAACCTGCTAATGGAAGAAAGACGAGAGTTACAATTTTTTATATATCGTTCAACCTAATGTCAACTGACTCACCGGGCAAAAGTCATCGGGTTCAGTTTTGTTACTGACCGCGCAAAACATTCAGAAAACAACTTGTTCTCATTTGAAAGAGGTAAGACTTTTTATGACATTTTAATGCAGAATTCTTGTTCAAATTTTCGTTCGAACGGTCTGTAAACTCTCATCATTTCCGAAATACACAGTTTTGCAAGACAATTTTCACAGACAGCAAGATTAAGTCTAGCTGCATGCTCAAAAAGTTACATAAAGCCACAAGGTGCTATATGGCGGTTATAGGGTCACAAAACAACCACTAAAATTAGCTGGAAGTGGTCTATGGATTATCTCCCCTGTCTAGCACAAAGCTATCAAATTTGAATAAATGCTATCTAATAATGCACAGTATACATTTGTTTCCAGCCATCAAAGGACAACTTCAATCTATTTTGTAAGTTACTTATTATGGTTGCTGAAAACATACAATTTTCGAGACGGCTAATATATGACCAATTGCGGTCTAATGCTCCAGCGGCGAAACTAGGGGTCACTGAGTGCACAAAATGTGGCAGTTAGTTTTTTCAGGTTATCTATCCAAGTACAAAAAATGAGGTTGTTTTGAATTTGTTCGTATTGACTGATGACTGATTTTTGAAAATCTGCTGGTTTTTATAAGGACTGTCTGGTAAATTTTCAATCTTTGAGCCAGGTTGACCGAGTCCACACTCAAAATGGCGGCGACCACGGGTTGCAGGATTTAGTTCCTAATATAAAATTTTCGATGAATTTGAATAGAGAAATTTTTATTTTTTTAAATAATGTAAAACATGAATTGTTATATGACTGGAAGGCCAGCTGGCGCGGGCCACTAATTGCTTTATACGAAGAGATCAAGCTAACATGTGTTGTAACGTTTTCATGTATTTTGCGCCGAATTAAACGGCCTATTGTCGCCGATTCCAGTTCGGGCCACACTCGACAGCGGCCGGTATCGAAAGGGCGCAGCGTTCACACATTCGGCTTCAAAAAGACACCAATGCAAAGCTCCTAGCATCAAAAGTTTTGTATCAAGCAGACCTGCTTTTAAATTATTTTTGCGACCCCAATCATCCGCATCCCGGGGATTCCCATACGGGCCCGTATTAGAATGTGTGTTGATTAATTGAACACAAAGTTTTAAAGGTAATGATTTTGATCAGTTTGAATATTTATTGACATGAAATGAACAATTTCTGTGTTTCCTTGAACTTCCACGTATTTTTTCACTAAAATACTTGGCCGATTCCAATGCGATGGAGACAGGGTGAAAGCCAAATTCCTTGTGTCGATGATGTCGTAACTTCGATTGGTGCGAGCGCCTTCTCAAATTTTTTTGGCGCTAAATGGGGGTACTAGAATGATACAATGGACCCTGATTTAGAGAGCCAGGTAATCACTGAATAACGGCTATTGGTATTTAGTGGACGAAACTAGTTCTCCAATCTCTTTCATAATTATCATGAAATGTTTCACATAGGTTAGTATTGATGGAAAAGTGCGCTGTAGCAGATCCCAACCAATCTAGAGGGTCTGTGCAGGAGAGTCCGCTGTATGAATGTTAGCCCACCTTCTAATCCGTAATGCGTATGGTCCTCGAAGACACCGGACTAGGGACTAGCGAGCGGACCAAAGTTAGTCCACAATGCGAAAGATATGATCCGCAGTTTTCTCGACCCTCTCAAATTGCTTGGCCACGCGAGTGCAGAGTTCCTTCCCGTCATTTCACGCACTCTCGACGTTGTTGCTCCCTTTTTACTGTCACTGTACAATTTTAGATATGTCTCAAAGTAAATAACAAGAATAGAAGTGACAGTATAACTGGTCAGATATAGTGCCCCGTGATTCTCAGAGAACCAGTTCCACATGCGCGCACCCGGGGGGGGTGCTCGGGGGCTCGAACGAGCCCCCATTTGGCGAGGTGGGCAAAAAGGTCCGCCCCAGAGAAAAAAAAACACGGAAAAAGTAAGAAACGAGACAAAAATCCACTAAACAGGCACGAACTACCAAAATTCGGCGAGTGCACAATTCGCAGCTCTGAACGTACCCCGTGAATTTTAGTAAAAGGTCCACATTCTCAAAAATTCAAGCCCCCATTTTTAGGCTGGGTGCGCGCATGGTTTCTTTCACCGAATAACGCACACATATTCAGTGATTACTTAGTTCTCTAAAAAAACAGGGACCACTGTATCCGTCAAGTGCCCTGATGGCAGTGTATGGGGCGAACCGGTGTTCCAGCGTATATTGTAAGTTGAAGCTTTACAGTTAGGATAGTGTAAGGTATGTGGGAAAGGTGACACTTATTTGTGACCGCAGATTATCACCCTGATCTGAAGTATGCTCCGATTGCAATCGTCCGGACTGAATATAACGTGAAAACAGCTTATGGTAATGCATTGTTAAAGTGTACACAACATGACTCTAGTAGCTCAAAATAAATTTTATTATTATATCTTACTTGATTTCAGTGCCTTTAGTGCACAGCTCATAAAGAAACACGTAAAAATTGAAAAAAAAAATAATTATGTACAACGTCATGGGTTGAACCCAAGTCGTTCAGCACACTGTTCGGATCAGCAACTAAGTGTATAGAGTGAAGTGAAAGTAAAGTATATTTAGCGTCGAGAAGGTTCGTAGAGGGATCAAAAGTTGCGCAGTAGTGGCATCGTTTCAGGATCGTCTGTTGGATGACTGTGTTGACTTGCCGAGCCCGAGGCCGCTTCTCTCGCGGGAGGATCCAGTTCGTAAGGCCTCAAAGTAGAAAAGTACGCAGCTGAAAAAAATATCAAACTCGTTCTCGCTTTCGTGCAACCCCATTTCGTCATCCTGGCCACCATTCTCGTACGTTTCTTCATAGTATTTATTCATTTCTTGCTCATAATCGTTGTCGCTTTCAAATTCCCTACTCTTCGCCGTTGTTCAATGCTAGTCGCTGATCTCTTGTGCTCAACTCATGATGTCACATGGCGGGAAATGTGAAAATTGGCAAAATTGAAAGAGAAATCAAAATTTCGAGCCAATGACACAAAATAATCATAGATTTGACGTCATACATTTAGTCTGTGCCCATCGGTAATTCGAAATGTGCAAAAATCCATGGTGTATTAAGTTTGAATTTCTCCTATTGTGTCGTGTCCTTGCATATCAACGAGATGCCCGACGAAGTTGAACGCCACAAAGAATTCATTTTCAAAGGCCACAATGCGAACTGATTTCGTGTCTCGGCGTTTCCTTTGAACTGATGTTACCGTTTCGCCTCGCCAATTTGACAAAGCGATGTGTTTTCCAAACCCGGGAACAATAAAAAAATTCGCTTGAGCTGGTGATGACTTCTTGGTCCATCAATTTCATTAACAAGCTCGCAATGCGTTACGATGAACTCGGACTAAGCTGTCCTACTCACGATCTGTGGACTAGGTGCGCGAGTTTAGCCCGGAGTTTCATGGCGCGGACTAAAATCGCGAATATCTTGATACGCAAAATCGCGATCACGGTGTGGAAAATTTCATGGTTATCGAACAACAGAAATTCCGTTTCACGGTTCAAGAAAAAGCTTTTCAACCCCTTACTGTATATTCGATCCTCGCCTGTCAATCACTTTAATGGAGGCCACTTTGATTATACACTACTCCATTAATTTGCTATTTTACAATTGTTTATGCTACCTTAAACTTTGCCACAAGCTTTGTCAAAGGTTCTCTATACGATATTTGTAAAGTCTCTAGTGTAGAAATTGGATATCAAATGTTGGCTCGACCAGATCCGCGGTTTTATGAACCTTTCTTAATAGGAATAGTATGAAGTAACGGCTAAGAAAACCTGCTGACTTTGCACAATTGTAATCTGATGTTGTCTTCAGTAAGGAAAAGTGACACTGATGGCATCGGATGCAAACGATGTAAGCGATGTAGTTTGCAGATCGTCACCCTCCATTGCATCAACTGAATAGGATGCAACCAAGACACTATAATAGATTTCCATTATTACAACGACAGCACTAGCGTCAACTAAATAACGAGCATGCACGCACGTTGTTAGAGTTTAAAACGACACGACGAAGATCGCCAGTCCTGCATTGGATCAAGTGCATAACGGGCAACCACGACACTACAATTTGCTAGGTTTCCGTTATTACAACCACAACGCCAATGACTACTAAATAATGGGCACGCACGTTCTTAAAGTAAAAAGGACACGATGAGACGTGCGTTCTTAATCGTGTATCGTTCCAAGGGCCGGGTAACAACGATTAAGTGAGCGTCTTGTTCTACTTGATGCTCTGTCATTTTTAGACGATACAGCGAGACTTCTCTTTGCCACGCTTTATCATTTTAAGTTTTTCAACATTAAGAGCCATTCCACGGGAAAACCAAAGGAAACCAAAAAGTCACTCTAGGGGTCATCATTCAGATTCATTTTAAACTTTGCGTGTGTGATCGTGGTGTGGCACTGATATAAAAATCATCAATTTTGCACCCGTTGACCTCTTAATTTTATACCTATATGCCTTCAAAGGTTCACGAAGAAAATAACACGTTTTTGCAAACCGAAAACAGCAGTTTTCCAATATAAAAAACAGGTAGCAGCAAGNGGTTTCCAATATGCTAAAACTGTCACTGATGGGGCAGCACGTTAGAATCATTCGAAAGCATGCATGTAAATAACATTTAATTTTTGGCGAAATTTTAAGTAAGGAGAGGGAAGCAAAAATCACGCTAGAGTCCAGAAGGCAAAGAACCTTTCGATATCACTCAGTCATCCCCAGGGACAATAGCAGACAAAAACACAATATCGTAACAGAATGTTAGATTAATATCGAAACGTAGTTTTCAAACATGTATGTGCTATTGTTTTCTCGATGGAAATGTTTTGGAAAATTTTCATGAAATTTCACCAAAGAACTATAGCTATAGACACTGCCATCAAGAGGCCTGCAGTAGTGAAAATTTAATCTAAAAATTGTCGTCGGCTGATTTGACCTCCATGGAAACTTACGAGATACAACTGCATACTTGCCGTTGTCAGACACTGTAAGCTACGAGATGGTATGTCCTTTTTATCGGCTGTAGCTTGAAAACAAACAAAAAACCCATTTTTATTATTTTTATTTTCTTAGAAATTACCACAACCCCAGAGCACATAAAAATGGCCAAAAACAAATACACAAAAAGGGTACAGCTAGACTCACGGTTGTCACGCTGTATCATTCTAAGGGTTGCAACGTCAAGCTTGTGTCTCGTTGTACTCGCTATATCGCTCTTATACTTGAAAACGATACATTCAAAGAGACTAGCGTTTATCACGCTGTATCGTGTTAAAGGAGAATGCCACCCCAAAACAACCTATTTTGCATCAATTTCGATCGAGTAGTTCCACTCGATAACATCAAGTTCAGTTCTTTTACCTGACAACTGACCGCAACGGTGTTGAAATTAACCAATGACGTCACAGCAGTTCACAACACGCTTACTGGTGTCAGTTTATCGTTTGAATTAATTGTTTTACACCAATAAATCATCAAAATAGTTCGATGTAAAATCCTTGCAAACATCGAGTTCCTTAACAAACGTGTTGTATTATTTCGCTATTATGGATTCAGGTATTTGAACGTACCGTAGCCTACTAAGTTCGGTAGGGCAATTTACCAAGGTCGGTCGCGGGAGTTTGGAGTCTGTTCGGTGATAAATTCGAATTATTCTTCCGTGAAATACATACAGGAGAGCATATCTATGTGTTGTAATTTTAGCCTTATGATTTTTTCAGTTCTAAACACACTAAACGCTTGTTATCCCGGCCAGTGGCTTGGAATTCGATCAGGCTCAAAGGCCTGGGCGACGTCACTCCGTCGGCTTAATTTCACCCCCTCCGGCTTCTGTCGCTTATATAATTCATCGGGCCTGTCGCCGCCAAAATTAATGATACCTCATTAAAAATGTTTACTCTTCCTTGAGTGAACTAAATTATTTACCCAGGTGTTGGAAAATTGGCGTTCTTCAGTTATTGTGCTGCTAAAATTGCAATGCGCTCTTTGGGGGCCATTGCGTCACCTATCGGGCCAATTTCCATGTTCTTCAATCAACCATGGAGGTTGCGTACATGTCATAACAATTGGAAGTGGTTTCATTTCGTTACAAGTTTTTACTCTTTTAATACCAAAAAAAAAAAACAATTTCAGAAAATATGCTAGTGAGATATCGCAAAGTTTTGGAAAATGGCGCGTACGTGCGCGTGTCACGAGATTGCACTGTTTTCAAAACGACGGCACTAGGATTTTCTTTTGTTACAAAAGGCGGAGAATTACGAAAAATAACGTTTATTAGATTTTGTTTACTTCTATAAACGGCTGTGACGGGCACTGTGAATGTCGATTCATTCCCAGATTCTGCATGCACCCATGCAGGTTGTTAGCGTAAAGTTTCACGACGAGGTGAGAAGCTGAGCACCCGGGTTGTGTGAAATTTCGGTGTCTAACGGAGCTCTACACACAGCTACCTAGCTCGTCTGCGGCTGTATGTTGACGATAGTCTTCATACAGCTATCTGGCTTTCTACCTTAGTATGTACATTCATGATACAACTTTTGTAAATGCATCCAGGGGCGGATCCAGGATTTTGAGTTGATGGGGCATGGCAAATAGAGTATTAGCCAGAATTTTGCCCTTCAGACATTCGCACCCCCGAACTGCCAAATGGAAGCTGGGAGAACTTTATGGGGGGAGGGGCGTGGCCCCCTTGGCCACCCTCTGACATCTATATACTTTGTGTACTATACAATATTTTAAATGCATTCTTAGTTTTCACTTTAAACTGAAGAATATCTGATTACTGTACTTTGTGTTACGGTAGGGTCAAATGTTCTGGAAGAAATTTGTACTGCTTAGAGGAAGAATCCCACAGCCGCACACCCTTAATTGCCTACTAAAATCTAACAGGTGACAGAAATTTTGCTTGAAGCTTTGAACACGGTCTCTTCAAGAAGTATTCCTGTCTCTTGCGATGAATGACTCGATCGGTTCACTCTTAGGTGTAGCTATTTCCCCTCGGCGTTTCCCACTGCTGAGCTGCTACCCATGCAAAAGCACGGTACCTAACGGCTATCTATTATATAAAATGCATCCGTTTGCTCAAACTCCGTCTCCCCCGCTCCACTACAGCTCTTCGTTGCGCCCGTTTCGGCACCGCCTTGGTCCCAGGTATTGCACCGGCCCCCTGTTTGGATTCGAGGTGTTCTATTTTTTTCTCGCGGGCCGCTTTTTCGCGGACGCAGAGGGAGGGTGGCCAGTTTCGTACTGGCCTTGGTGACGTCAGTCGGTCGGCTCAACTCGCTGGTTCCCTGGGTGCTTAGCCCAGCCAGCACGCAGGTATCACGCAGTGGCACGAGCTTTAGCATTGGTCGATGTATCCTCGGCAATCATTGGTTAGCTTTGCAACACAGTGAAAAAATGTTGGACTGTGAAAAATTTTTAGCCTCGTCATGCACGTGGCGTCGCAGCAACTATTTCGTTTCTGCAGTGATGTTTAATAGCCGCGTGCTTGAAGCACATACATATACAATAATCACATATCTGACCGATTTAACCGGTGTGTCATTCATGTTTTATGAATACAGGACAGTATCGTAAACAAAAGTCATCGTCAGCAGAAAGATTTCACTGTGATATATATTTATTGAAGGATACACAGAACATACAAAGAAATAATAACAAACCCAGAAACCGCGAAGCATTATATCTGGGTTGTAAACAATTCATAAATGAAACTTATATACATAGAGATATATACAATTAAGTAGTATCTAAAATAAGTATTCCAATACTTAGACATGCTATTACAGATATATAAAAACAAAAATATTTACAGATTCATGTAGGGAAATCAGATGCAACAATATTGATAAACGGTATATAAAAATTTGCTAACGTTGCTTAGGAGGAATTCGTTAAGAACAAAGTCAAGGTTAGGACTACCATTCAGTAATAATGTAACTCTAGTAGGGATATTATTACAAGAATTGAGAGCGTTAACAACTGATTGGTTATCATTGAGTGCACGAAAGAGTGAGTCTCTCAGGGATTCGATGAGGGGACATTTGAAGAAAATATGAGGATAAGATTGATGGTCACCACATTTACAGTTTGGAGATACATTACTAAAGTTGTGCCTGAACTTGTCAGAGTTGAGGAAAAGGCCACATCTTGATCTGTACAATGCTATTTCGTTATCGCGGGTAAGGGAGAATTGAGTCAAGGGTGTTGAGTTATCAAAATTATGAAAAACAGTTCTAAAATTATTTTTTATACTCGTAAAAGAGTTGCTTTCCTTAACAGAGACTGGAAGAGAATTCCAGTTGTTGATGCACATCATGACTGTAGACCTTCTGAATGCCTGACTGAACGACGGAGGAATTGCATATGGGGTGGAGAATCTCAAATCACTACGATGGCCTTGTCTAATATATAGATCAAATATTTTTTTGACAGACACGTTGTTGACATTGTTTATTACCTTGAACGTAAATGTGGTCATGTGAAGATTGCGTCGAGTAGACAGTTTGGGCCACTTGAGATTATTCAAAACCTTAACACTATTGGATCCCCTGTAAGCTCCAGTTATGAGTAAGGCGGCTTGATATTGTAACTTCTCCAAATGTTGGAGTGCACCCGTATTGGCAGACTGATATATAATATCACAATAATCAATGTGTGGAAGTACAAAGGACTTGAACAAAACTTCTAAATGTGTAGAATTCAGATGACGAGAGACAAGCTTAAGTGGGTTAATTAGTTCCTGAGTTTTTTGTACGAGCTCCCGAACGTGAGGGGTGAATGAGAGTTTTTCATCTAACAGTATACCCAGATGTCTGTGCGACTGTTTTCTAGGAATGATTTCATCATTAAGTTTAAGGTCATAAGACGGGTCAACAAGGAAGAGAGCATTAATAGATTTGGAGAAGGTAAGGTCAACGCTTTTTTCTGGTTTAAAATTCATTCTCCATTCTTGTGACCAATAGCTTAGTTTATTTAAGTCGTGTTGAAGCTGCAAAGAACATTCAGGGCTGCTCCCTGCGAAGGGGTAAAAAAGCGCCGTGTCATCTGCATAAAGGTATGTGCTACATGACAGGTTATCAGGAAGGTCATTAATATAAACCAAGAAGAGAAGAGGGCCCAATACGCTACCCTGCGGTACACCTGCGTTTACAAATCCAGGATGGGATAAAATTGAAAGTACGCCATCGACACGAACACTGTATGTTCTTTCGGAGAGATATGAGGTGATCATGTTTAAAAGATTACCAGTAATGCCATAGGATCGAAGTTTGTGAAGTAGAAGGTCGTGAGGGACACAGTCGAAAGCAGAAGCTATATCTAGAAAAATGGACCTGACACTCTCTCCCTTCTCAAAATGTAAATGAATCTCATGTACTATTTCAACAAGTTGTGCCACGGTGCTGTTCCCACGCAAAAAACCAAATTGACGATGATAGATCAAGTTGTTTTGTTTGAGAAATGTAAGAATACTTTGAGCAATGATCTTCTCAAAGATTTTGGACAGGGTGTTAAGTAATGTTATTGGGCGATAATTTGAAATTTCAGTTTTGGAGCCTTTTTTGTGTATGGGGACCATAATTCCATGTTTCCAAGAAGACGGATAAATGCCTAGCTGAAGAAGTTTGTTAAACAGATTGGTCAGGGGCATGGTAATTTCGTTGGCAATCATTTTGATCATCTTGCTGGTTATTAAAGCTGTGCCATCATTCTTATTGGGGTCAATTTCATTGAGATACTTCCGGACATCAGTTTGATTAGCCGGGATGTCAGACAGTTGATTGAGACAACGTTCACGAAGAAAGGGAAAGTTACTTACTTCAGTTGGTGTAATGTGGCTTTTGTTCGTGAAAAATTTGAGAAACAAATCACACTTGTCACTACTACGTGAGGCTAGGTTACCATTATAGTTGATGACAGGATAGGAGGATTGCTGTTGACTGCCGCGTATTTTATTGATGATGTTCCAGTATTCTTTGGAATTCTTGCTTGCGCTGTTAATTTGTTGAAAAAGCTTGTGTCGGTGATCAGCTTTGGCTTGATTTACTAAAGTTTCAACCAGACGTGACTGCTCCTTGTATCTGTTGTAGATTATAGTGTTGTTAGATCTTCTGAAAGAGCTGTAAAGTCTGTTTCTTGTGCGGATTGCCCGTTTAACATTACTGTTGAACCACGGTTTGCTGTTGTGTTTAATTATCTTTTCAGTTGATGGGATGTTGTTTTTTAAGATTTCATAGAGAGTACTAGTGAAGAGTGAAACAGTGTCATCAATGTCGCCAGTGTTCAATATGGAATCCCAGTCAGTGTTGGTGATATCCTGACGCAGTTTATCGGTGTCGACCTGATCATATTTCCAGTTGGTTCGAGTGGTGTGTTGCTCTTTAACCGGTTTTTTAAGTGTTAGAGTGGTTTCGATAGTGTGGTGATCAGAATTGCCAACAGGAGGTAGTACAGAACATGAGTCAATGATACTCAAATTGTTTGTTATACACAGGTCAATACATGAATGAGAAACGTCGGTGATACGGGTTGGCTCATTAATTAGTTGTATGCAGTCATTAGACAATAAAATATCAAACAATTGTAGTCCGGCCGTATTGTCATGATCATCATTGTACCATGTAGAGTTTCGGGCATTGAAATCACCATTTATGATTATACTAACGCTATTGCGGTTAAGTTCCGCTAACTGATCCGCTAGGGCTTTGAAGTAGAGTTTTCTTTCAGTTGGAGATTGAGAAGGTGAGCGATAAAACAACCCATAGTAAATTTTTCTGTGATCGAAATAAATTTCGATCCAGCAGTTGCATAACTGAGGACAAGTTAAGCTAGGACATAATTTAAATGAGAGTGTGTTTTTAGTGAATAAAATGATACCACGGCCACTGTTGCTGTGATACGAAACACTGTAACCAGGAATGATTAGTTCATTATCAAGGTCGTCTTTGGTAACATTACAAGTTTCACAAAGAGCGACAATCATATAATCGTAAGACAGAACAAAGCAGAAAGATGCATTCCGAAAAGTCACAATCACAATTTCTAGGCTTCAAATTTCCTGAACCGTTAAGCACCGATTTGTCTGTACAACCTAGGAACTGGTTCCTAGGTACAACAGACCACATTTAAAGTTCAGTTCATCAGTCATGCCAGTTTGTTTGCGTAAAGCGCTGCCTGTTGAGAATTCGACCAGCCAATCAGAAACGCCGGTGTAAAAAAAATTACCGAGGAAAATTAAGTGATACCTGCGTGCTGGCGCGGCTACCGCCCCACCTAGCGGCACGCAGGGAACCAGCGAGTCGGCTCAACGGCCTGAGTGACGTCACTCTATTGGCTTAATTTCACTCCCTCCGGCTTTTGTCGCGTACATAATTCATCGGGCCTGTCGCTGCCCAAATTAATGATGCCTCATTAAAAATTGTTTACTCTTCCTTGAGTAAACTAAATTATTTACCCGGGTATTGGAACATTGCCGTTCTTCAGTTATTCTGCTGCTAAAATTGCCATGCGCTCTTTGGACGCCATTGCGTCACCTATTGGCCAATTTCCATGTTCTTCAATCAACTTCGAGGTTACGTACAGATCATAACAATCGAAAGTGGTTTCATTTCGTTACAAGTTTTTACTAGTTTAATACCAGAAAACCCAATTTCAGAACAAACTCTTGAGAGACATCGCAAAGTTTTAGGAAATGTCGCGTAGGCTTACGTGCGCGTGTCACGAGTATGCACCGTTTTCAAAACGACGACAGATTTTCCTTTGTTAACGTTAAAGGAGCATGCCACCCAAAAAACAACCTAATTTTTATAAATTTAGATCGAGTAGTTCTACTCCATAACGACACGTAGGGTAGCGTTACCTGACACCTGATGGCAGACGGAGGTGTTGAAATTATACAATGACGTCATCGGTTTCAGCAGTTCTCAACACGGGTTGCTGGTGTCAGCTTGTCGCTTGAAGTCATCGTTTAACGCCAATAAATCATCGAACTTCGATGTAAAACCCTTAAAGGAGAATGTCACCCGATTTAATTAGTCTTTTTTGCCGTCTTAATCGGTCTATATACACATCGCGTCGCATACGGTCGACCTTACATAGCCAAGAGGTGTCGCGTTAACCTGTGAGGAAGGTGAGAAACGACGCTAGCGACGTCAGTGGTTCATATGCAGAGGGAATGCCGCTATGTTGCGGTGCATCGTTCCCGCTTGTCCGAACTAAGCAGATGCGAGGAAAGTGGGTATATCGTTTTTTTACTTCCTCGAGAGTCCGAAATGCTTAGGAAGTGGCTCATGGTAGCGAAGAATGAAATGTACGCTGTAAATAGCAAGTATGAGGCCGTGAAACATCTCCGTGTCTGTAGCCTGCAGACGTCGACAGTGCCTGACGAACTCGAATGCCGGATTACCAAATAACACCATACGTTCCGTTGTCTGAGCTTGTTCACGGCGCCTCTCTAGTATTTCTTCATCACTGTATCCCTGTTCGAATTGACAACCTGCGAAGTCGGGACTGATGAGCTCTAGCTCGTCCTAAGTCGGGGTTGCGAGTTGCCATTACTGAGCGTTCTGTTTCAAAATGAATTATTCTCACCCTAACCAATACTTATACAAAACTCAAACAAAGTCTGTATCTCACGGAAAATACTTCGAAATTATCTCCAAACGGATCCCAAACTCATGCTACGGACCTTATTGGCCTGCCGAACTTTGTAGGCTACGGTGTGTCCAAATACCAATAAATCCGTAAGAGCGAAATATAACAACACGTTTTTATAAGAAATAGGTGTATTTTTAAGGGTTTTACATCGAAGTTTGACGATTTATTGTTGTTAAACGATGACTTCAAGCGATAAGTTGACACCAGTAACCCGTGTTGTGAACTCCTGAACAGACTGCGTGTGAAACCGATGACGTCATTGGATAATTTCAACACCTCCGTCTGCCGTCAGGTAACGCAACCGTACGTGTCCTTATGGAGTAGAACTACTCGATCTAAATTGATACAAATTAGGTTGTTTTTTGGGTGGCATGCTCCTTTAAAAATACACCGAGTTTTTATAAAAACGCGTTGTTTTATTTCGCTCTTACGGATTTATTGGTATGTGGACACATCGCAGCCTACTAAGTTCGGCAGGCCAATAAGGTCCGTAGCAGGAGTTTGGCCTGTTCGGAGATAATTTCGAAGTATTTTCCGTGAGATACAGACAGGAGAACCTAGATCTGTGTTGTTTAGACTTGTGATTTTTGGAGTTCTAAACACAGAACGCTTGTTATCCTGGCCAGTGGCTCGGAACCGGATCAGGGCCGTCGCGGCCGGCCGGATTGACTCGTTATCCCTGCCAGTGGCTCGGAAACTGATCAGACCTCACGAACATAAACCAGCTAAAGTTCAGTAGACTGAACTAAACTTCCAGTCAAGAAAATACTATACTAGTGAGCCAAAGTAATGTGCACGTGATTATGTTGGTGAATTAGCCAATGACGAAACTGCAAATCTACTTACTCGTCGGGGGCCGCGAATTCAGGTTCCGCTTTGGCCACAGCACCGTCAGGGCAGAAGTTGTACATTGACAATCATTATTTGAGTAATGTAGATGTAAATAAATATTCCCCTAACACCTAGCCATGGGATGGAAATCGAGTTGTTTCACAACAGTTTCTGCCAGCAAGCACTAATTAGCATGAGCTCACACAGCCTCGGTGTCCCGTCAATTAGTTTTATTGCACCTAAAGCCGGTAACGCAGTGATTTATTCATTGCTGCATGGCTTTTCAAATCCTTTGCACTCACGAACACTCCAAAGGCATTGCAAATTGCATCTAATGAGACAGGCTTTGTTTCAGTTTTATATAAGTATTGGTTAGGGTGAGAATAATTCATTTTGAAACAGAACGCTCAGTAATAAACGGCAACATGGCAACTCGCAATCCCGACTTTGGACGAGCTAGAGATCATCAGTCTCAACTTCGCAAGTGGATCGTTAAATTTTACAGGCTATCAATTCAAACAGGAATACATTGATGAAGAAATACTAGAGAGGCGCCGTGAACAAGCTCAGACAATGGAACGTATGGAGTTATTTGGTAAGCCGGCATTCGTCAGGCACTGTCGACGTCTGCAGGCCACAGACACGGAGATGTTGCACGGCCTCATAATTGCTATTTACAGCGTACATTTCATTCCTCACTACCATGAGCCACTTCCTAAGCATTTCGGACTCTCGAGGAAGTAAAAAAAAAAACGATATACCCGCTTTCCTTGCAGCTGCTTAGTTCGGACAAGCGGTAACGATGCACCGCAACATAGCAGCATTCACTCTGCATATGAACCAATGACGTCGCTAGCGTCGTTTCTCACCTTCCTCACAGGTTAACGCGACACCCCTTTGCAAGGTAAGGTCGACCGTATGCGAGGCGATGTGGATCTAGACCGTTTAAGACGGCAAAAAAGACTAATTTAATCGGGTGGCATTTTCCTTTAATAGATTGTTTACTTCTATGAACGACTGTAACGGGAAAGGTGAATGTTACGGCAGGGTCAAATGTTCTGGAAAGAAATTTGTACTGCCTAGGGAAAGAATCCCGCAGCCGCACACCTTGCTTACTAATATCTGACAGTGACAGTTCTGCTTGAAGCTTTGAACACGGAGTCTTTAGCAATATTCCTGTCTCTTGCGGTTCACTCTTAGGTGTAGCTATTTCCCCTCGGCGTTTCCCACTAGCTGCTATCCGTGCGAAAGCACGGGTAACGGCTAGTCTCACTTAAACATCAAAAGACTTATTCACAACGACATCGGGGTCTAGTGAACCAATAGTCCTTTTGCGAGTTTATAGCAATTATAACGCTAGATTATGTGAGACTTAACTGTGACGTCACCGGAATGGTGAAAAAGCTTGTCGTTTAGCCATTTGCCCGATACGGTAGCAGAGTATATTCTGTTGTTTACTTCGAGTTTTTAATCTTTTAGTGTGAAAAATGTCAAACAAGCATTACTGTTATGGCAAATAAAATTCAGATTCGCACTACAATACGTTCCATCACGTTCTGTGCTAATTTCGTCCCGTGTATTTTAAACGGGTGGTAGGCGAAATCCGCTCCCTGATTAAGTTTTCACCGCGCCAAAAATACATTCTACACCTAAAATTATCACCTCAGTACTAAGACGCTTACTTTCTTCAGTGATCATTTCTGCTTCTAAACCTATCTTCGATAAAGCAGGTGACATTGGCGAAGAATTCCAACTCCGCTTTTTGGTTACTGTTAACTTTGATCGCGCGCGCGATAACCACAAGGTATTTCAACCGAGTCAGGTGAGTATGAGACACACGCTAGCGCGAGACTGAGCGAAGCGCGTGACCTGGCGCGTAACACTTTCACAATAGCATGGGAAAATATCGAGTGAAATTTGTAAGATTTGTGTCCCTTGGACTTTTTGTTCGTCAACATGCGTGATTTCACTTAAATTCCTCAAAATGGTGCCCGCTGAGAGAAACTCGAGCGAACCGCGAGGTTTTCATGGATATGTTCAAGTTATCTGTAGACTAAATTGTATCCCAGAGTCAGGGTATGTGCTAATTATAACTCCATGTGCACATGTGCATGTTTCAATTGACTTTATTTGCTGTATTTTGATTTGAGTAACTTTTTATGGGAATCTACCATCGCCCCTGTATGCCTGGAGCATTCAGGCCTAGACCGGCGGGTCGAGTTCCAATTCAGTCCATTCACAGCTTCGCACAACATAACAAGTTCACATTTTCTTCGTCCATTCTCAGTTATTCCACTCGACCATCCTAATTAAATCGTGTTAACGCTTTAAGCGTAAAATTCAACATAAGAACTAACAGTAAGATTTCGCGTATGTAGCAAAGACTCAGGGCAAAACAAGAACAATATGGCGGGTTTTGCCCTCCTTCCGGTGACGTCACATTGACTAACTGGAAACTCGCAAGTGAGCTATTAAAGAACAGGTCCCTGCGTGCAGTGTGAGACAGGTAGGCAATCAATGGAGATTCGTCGTGCCTATGGCGGCATCCTAACAGAATGCGTGCACCAGAAAACTAATCTATCTATAGCAGCTCCGTGACAATTACGGGATTATGTCGGGGCGTAAGAGGCTGTGTTAAACATCTTACGAAAGGACTGCACACGCGCAACATGACAAAGAAGTAAGGAGCGAATCTTTTCTCACGTGGGTCAGAAAAATCCTAATAGGCTTACCACGCGATGGACTCACGTTCTAACTACGACAGCAAAAGCAGCAGCAACAGTAACAGCGATTTTGATGACGTAGCTGGTGCACTATTTATTTAGAAGTGCCGCTCCGTTCTCTTTTGATGTGCGACTTGGGTGTGGTGTGCACGTCTAAGTTCTCACACTTGAACCCCGCGATATAGTTAGTGAATAATCAGGACATCTTACGTGAAAAGTAAAATAATGTTTTTATACCACAGAGTTTATCGTAGTCAGATTTCGAACAAAACGTAGCTGTTGTACGGAGTTTTACTTGGGTTCAAATACTTCGATACTTGGTTCGCCGTGAGTGAATGATAGCGCCCTATCACATACCTATGCCGCTGTTCATTGTGTTGGAGTCGAGGGGTGCTTTACCCGACACCACTGTTTCAGTTAGTAATCGCGTCATTAATTGAAATTTATGGTTAAACTAGGAATTTTTCTAATTGGTGTCGTTCCTTGAGCAATGAGGTACTTAGTTTTTCACTGTCCCAACCGGCAATCAACTGTTCAAGCTATGGTTAGTGCAACAATGGGCTGTTTTCATAAAATAATGCCAATACACAAGTGGACTGTGACAGGTCAAGAAAATGAGAGGGGTTTCCGATGGGGGCACATGCCATGGGGGCGGAGGGCATTTAATGTATAATAATTAATTAGTGGTTGTGTGGAATAAAACGAAACAAAGATGTGTTGCACAAAAGTACGACTAGTGGGGTATTTAACATGTCTAGGCTCACTTTACCCCACCTTTAAGCAGGTACAACGGCTTTGCTAACACTCACTCTGCTGGTTATAGTTAATAACCTGGTGAATATGTGCAAGTCTTTTGTTATTTCATGTCAACCGCAATTGTTACAAAGCTACTGTGGGCTGTGCGAGATAAAATTTAAGGTATCGCCTCGTTGTTTCCCCCGATCATATTTATTTACTCCTAGTTTTAACTTGCAGCTTAAATAGCTTCAGCTGACATGGAGCCTTACTCTCTCACAGTAGCTGTTCTCTTAGTTGCGTGTTTCCAAGATGTGTTCGGTGTCTTGAGCACGCAACAGCTTCAGGACATTGATGGAGTTGTTTCGCAGCTGATGAGGTGTCGTGATGTGCCTGGAATGGGGGTGGCTGTTGTAGTGAACGGCCAGACTGTCGTTCAGAAGGGTTACGGTTTCGCTGATGTCGAAAATAATGTCCCGTTCACGGAGAAGACCCTATTTTCAATCGCGTCTGTCTCCAAGCAGATGTCGGCGACATTACTCGCCTTGCTCAGCGAGAAAGGGTAAGTACTTCATAAATTTAGAGTTTCCGGTTCATAAACGCACCCAAAGCAGATTCGCGTGTGGGCAAGTCTTATGTAAAAAGTGCAAAGGTACATCTATTGGCACAGGTCGTGGGGGATGTGGGTGAAGGGGTTTCGTGGGTGGAGGGGGTCATAGCCGGGGTGTGGGGGTGCAGGCCGTTTTCAAGAACGATCCATTTCAAGGTTAGCGAACCGATCGAGTTGCCCAATCTCGACCGATGAGAGCTGTCAACGTAGGTTTTTTTCAGTCATGGTAATAACTACCTCTGGATGAACCAAAGTACACGTTAACACGACGAAATTAGTAAAATTTCTAATTGAGAGCACCCCAAACCCCGTGGGATCCCCGTCGTGCCATGTTCGGCCCGGGTTGCCCCTTAAGAATCTGCCTCTCCGGATTACCTGGATTACACAGCGATAGAACATCTCCTTTGTCCCGAAGGTCAAAAACTGAGCGTATTACTTTTATTTACCTAGTTTTGGCCGTCAGGCACATTTTTACAAGCCATGTCGGAAACAGTCGAGATTTATGTCCGTGGATGATATTCCCGATACCAACGGTTTAAAAGTGCCAAATTAAAGGTATTTGCAAGAAAGGGGATTCTGTTCACTTTAAAGTTAAACCGACGAACTTGCTTAATCCACCGTGACTTGCTCCGCATTTTCTTGTCTTTGATTTATATCGGGAAGGCGACTAACATGACTCACCCAACACTCGACAACAAGAACGAACAACGCCGAGGCGACAAAAGGGCTTTGGCGGATATTGCGGCATTGTGGGAAAGACGAGATTCAACTGTCGCTGCTCGCTGGTTCCCTGCGTGCCGCAAGGTGGTAGTAAGCAGACAGGTATCACTTATCTCTCTGGTTCCCAGCGTGCCGCTAGGTGGTCAATAACCAGCTCGCAGGTAGCACTAATTTCGCTCGGGAAATTTTTTTACAGCGACGTTTCTGATTGGCTAGTTGAATTCTCAACAGGCAGCGCTTTACGCAAACAAACTGGCATGACTGATGGACTGAAGTGTAAACGTGGTCTGCTGTACAGAAAAATCGTTGCTTAAAATTCATGTTCAATGAGGAAATGTGAATCCTAGAAATTGTAGTTGCGCCTTTTCGGAGTGCATCTTTCTACTGTCTATGACTTTTGTTTACGATAGTGTCCTGTATTCATACAGTATGAATAACACATCGGTTAAATTGGCCAGATATGTGTTTATTGTACATGTATGTGCTTCAAGCACGCGGCTATTAAACATTACTGCAGGAACGAAATAGTTTCTGCGACGCCACTTGCATGACAAGGCTAAAAATCGTTCACAGTCCGCCATTTTTTCACGGTGTTGGAAAGCTAACCAATGACTGCTGAGGTTACATCGACCGGCTAAAGCACGTGCCACTGCGTGATACCTGCGTGTTGGCCATACACGTAGGGAACCAGCGAGTCACTTAATTTTCCTCGGGGAAATTTTTTTACACCGGCGTTTCTGATTGGCTGGTCGAATGCTCAACAGGCAGCACTTTGCGCAAACAAACTGGCATGACTGATGGAGGAAGTGTAAATGTGGTCTGTTCTCACTGACAAATCGGTGCTTAAAATTCATGTTCAAGAAATGTGAATCCCATAAATTGTGGTTGCGCCTTTTCGGAGTGCATCTGTCTATTATCGTTGACTTTTGTTGACGTTGCTGTCCTGAATTCGCATAGGAATGGCACACTAGTTAAACCGGCCAGGTGATTGCGTGTTTATTGTTCATGTGTGTGCTTCAAGCACGCGGCTATTGAACATTACTGCAGAAACGAAATAGTTGCTGCTACGACACTTGACAAGGCTAAAAATCGTTTGTTAGTCCGCCATTTTCTCACTTTGTTGTAAAGCTAGCCAATGACTGCCGAGGTTACATCAACCAATGATAAAGCGCGTGCTACTGCGTGATACCTGCGTGCTGACTCGGCACGCAGGGAACCACCGCTGTGTAGTCCGGAACGGCGCTTGGTTCTACCTTATAATACTCCTTTTTCATAAACAACGAATTTGTTGGTTTTTGATTTGCCTGTTTATGTATCTACGAAAATCGATTGATTCATGAATAATTTTTGACAGTTAGATTATTTTCTCAGAATTGATTATGCTTCAGTGAACACTGTTGAAGATTGAAGTTGGGAAAATCTCTGTCGTGCATTACCTGAATAGCGAAGTACATAAGGGGATTTTTGTCTATATGAAATAACTCTAAATGATATTACAGACAATTGGGTAATTGCTAACGAACTTGCCAGAAACGTACCAAGGTTGGTAGACTAATGTCTGCTTGGATCAACGAAATAAGAGCTTTTCAAACCCTAATGTTTCATGCTAAAACCTTCTTCAGAATATCATGGAAAAAAACGATCAAAGAAATACTGCCAGACTTCGAACTGAATTCCGACTTCTTGACGAATATAACTACAATAAGGGACGTCATGGCGCATAGGACTGGAATTGTGTCGAACGACCTCACTTGGCTACTTGGTGAACTTGACCGAGACGACTTATACAGGCAGGTTTATGAGTTATGTACTTTTTACACGAGAACACGTATCGTTAATTCCTACTGGTTAATTTTGTTCATGTTCATTTTCATTTTTCTTATTTCAGGTTTTTGCTTTTTTAGCGGATGTAGACTTTTGTGTTTGAAACTATCGATCGCGGAGAAGTTGAAACAGTCTTTAATAAGCTTGCTTTTACAAATTATTTACCACCTTTTTACCAAATATTTTGCCCTATCAATTTCGGATTGAAAGGGTGGCCATGGCGTCCCCCTAAAATCCTCCTTTGGGGGCTGCGAATGTATGATGGGCAAAATCCTGGCTTATACTTTACCCTGGCTTCCTCTAACTCAAAATCCTAGATCCGCCCCTTCTTATTATCATATAATTCACTGTTTATTTTGTTTCAACTGACCTCCACTTTCCACGACGATTTTTACTGCCATCAACACTGAAACGTCGCGCAAAATCCAATACAGAGGATCGGTACAAACAGCAGTCGTGTAATTCTACAAGGTCTTCACCAAAAAGTGCTTTATTTCAGCTGAAAAAGAAAATGTATTTTAAGCAGTCCACAGTACGGAGTAATACACAAATGTCCACTGAAAATAATATGCTCACTATTGTTTGCTTTCCGTTTGGAGAGACAGGTTTGCTCTTAAATTTTAAAAATTCGTTCATGTGGGTCCATGTGTATTTTGACAGGTTTGCTGTTTTTTATTCAGCATCGACCTTTAAGGTCACATGCAGTGCAATCCAAAATTGCAAATTTCAAACTAGAATAAAACACATTTAGCCGTGGCGAATCTTTCAAATGTTTCCGTTCTCTTCTATCACAGTCTATTGGTCTATGGCTTTATCACGACTTACAGGAACGCTATCTCGTCGTACTGAAAGCAAAACCAAACAAAGGATTCTACACCATTAGAAGACTAGTGGTGACACTTTTTAACTACTTCTTCATCTTATTGTAATAGTATTGACATTTTTTGTGTAGGTAATCCTATGAAAATGTAAAATTAATACAATTTAACTAAATCGAATGATTGTGTGAGCGTAAAAGACTAAGAAAGTGCTTCCCTTTATCCTTTCCTCTACCCCCACTTTTGAAATAATCTCATGTTAATTGTACGTCCAATCACTGTAAATTATTTTGATATTCTTATTTCTGCATGGTGAACGGATATTTTTGTTGTACGGAAATGTAGCTGTGGCCACCCAACCCCAGCCATATCTACTAACTATTCAAAAATATGATTTCTGGGTAAATAAATGTATTTAACTGAATAAAATATGAACCAGAACAACAGTTTTCAAAGGTGTTGTTGCACGGGGCTTTCATGTTTCTTTTGTCTAAAGTCACTTTATACGAAAAAATCTCATAATATTCCAGGCGTCTTAAATTTAGCAGTGCTAAATATGAAGCAGATTTTCGTGATGTTCTTCGGTACAACAACGTCGTCTTCTCGATTGCTGCGAAGTTGAGTGAAAAACTGGGAGGGAAAACTTGGGAAACGCTCATGGAAGAACGAATATTCAAACCTCTCGGTATGACGGCGTCCACATTCTACGACAAGCAGGCTCCCGACTGGACAAACTTTGCCAAAGCCTATGTGAAATATAGCAAAAGTGCCAACTGGACGTTGAGAGACTCTCGAGTTATCAGGTGTGGTTGAATTTTACTATATTATACATGGTCCGATCTAAGATTTGTCTATCTCACAATGAATGGTTTTATTAGATCTGCTTGGCAACTTGCGAAATTGAAACTAGCTAGAATTAAACGTTACTGTACACGGAGTACAGCCGGTTAGCAATCAATCGGAGAGTTTCGGAAACAAAGGTGTGCTGAACGGGACGACTTGTTAGAGTTAATAAATCTTAAATAATATCAATATGAGAGGAATTCTGAGTTTGATTTATGGTATGATTGTCACATGTTAGTGAGCAAACTGCTTTGTTCACGTTAACTGACAATTTTTATAACAACAAAGCAGTATCAGCACGATGATTAGAAGCATTTACCAAAAAGGTCCCTTTTCCTTGAAAACATTGATTTCCAAGAATTCTTGTGAAGATTTATTTAGATGCACAATATGGGGGTGATTTGGAACTCACATGCCAATCTTTGTGTTCAAATTTTGTAAAAAATAGCCTTCTAAATGTAAAGAGGCTTGAATCGTACAAATTGTTAGCGTTCTAGTCAATTGTGTTGTTTAGAAGACTGCCAGGCTCAACGCACATGTACCAAGCTGTGACATCTGACTCAGATATGGACACTGGGACTCGTCTCAATGTAATTTGATTTGCTTGTGGCACTTGTCTCGTTGCATATCCCGAATTCTTGGCAAGTGGTGTTAAGGACGAAATGTTCGAAGAATTTTATGAATAACCTTATCAACTACGTTGCTGAAATGTAGAACCGTGCTCTTTTTGGTGAACCTAAAAACTACAAATTGCACACCAAGCACAACTACATATCCATACGGACAGTTCAATGAATCGGCCTGTTTCCTGTATCGTAACCTTTTACTAGGAAAATACTGCGAATATAAGCAAGGGCAAGCGTGTGAAACCTAATTTCTTTGATTATCGAATGAAACAATTGAGTTCTGCCTTTTTCCGGCAGAATTTAATTTTTTTATTTTTATGCGCCCACATTATTTATGTGCCGTCACCTGTCTGGGCATCAGTTGTCTGGGTGTCCGACGTCCGTCGATGTATCTCCTAAACCCCTGCAGTATCTTTAAGAGAGTTTACAGGAGCGTTCAGCTATAAAGTTTTACCTTAATCCTTTGCAGGACCTATGTGAAACGTTGCAAGTGTTGTCCTATAAATATGCTGCCCGCGACACTGACTCGGGCTGTGGCGTTCGCCTTTGTATCTTGAGAGTTATCCTTCGGTTTTTCATGAAATTTAGCAAACATGTTTCTGTTATGAAAATGACAATACCAGTTTGGAACTCGAAGTACTCTGCGCAACCATTATTTTCGGGTGATCCAGTGTGTACGCTCCGAATCATTATGGAAATTGTCAGATATGTTCCTACCGACAAGAGCACGACTGACATGCATTTTCAAATGGGTCCATCTACTGTGGTGCTCCTTAATGACATTTTTTATATCTGCGGCTGATTCTTCTTTAACTCCACCTTGCAAGGATTTTTGGAAATTTAGCAAGCGTATTCATAGTACCTTAACAACAGACGGATGAATCGGACTACCACTTCTCCTCCTGGTGATGTTTGTTTACATTCGCTTGTGTTGGAGTTCCTTGACGGGTTTTCATGAAATCTAGCAAGTGCAACGGTCGACGTTAAAAGCCAGGTCTTATTTGACGATCTGTCAAAAATCTCAGGTCGCCAAACAAAATATGAGGTCGCCAAAATTGGAAACGAAGTCACCGCCACCGACTACTGAGGTTCCCTGTTCGGTGTAACATTCCGTCGACCAAAAAAATAATGGAAAATAAAATAAAATAAAAAGGGCGTGTGGCTGTAACGGCAACCATTTTCCTTGCCCTCCCATAATTTTCCTCGCAGGCGTACGCACATTCAGTCTCTAACCCAGTTATTGCTCTTACCACCGACGTACGCAGGAGGCAGACGACCGACCGATCGTGTCCAATTTTTTCCCAATAATCCCGACTTCTGTCTGTTTACTTCCTGTGGTAATTTCAAGGTGGTAGCAAATGCGTTCAATTCACGAAATAAACGGAACAATTGTGAATCAAAGATAATAATTCTAGAAACACTATAAGTCAACACGAACCATAAAACGAATTTAGAGGAAAATGTTGTCTGACTTTGATACTCGCAGTGACGACTCCGTGGCGGACTTGGAATTTTCCCAGGTCTCCTGAGCACAAGTTTTCTACTTAGGAGACTACGACGTCTTCTCATTTTAGACAGATTCGACATATTCTGTGCCATCTATTGGCCATGTTTATGAATACAATAAACGTTCCTAGAAGAAGACCCTGCATGCGGTGCAATCGTGGGAGCATTTCAGAGCTTCACGTTGCTCTTGTCACGAATACAAGAGAATGCCTAGACTTTCCTGACTGCGCATGGCTCGGGCCCGCCCACGCACAAAATTCTTCTCTCGTGTATGCTATTCCCTTTTCGTAGGGGACACTTTTCGTGAAACATACCCCTGGGGACGATGGATAGTGGATTTTGCAAATAGACAACGTATACAGGGTATGTCTAATCTCTTTCTATATCCAATATTTACCGAGTCCTGTTGAAACCTGTCTATTACACAAAACTGTAGTCGAAAACGGCTGAGGCGTAATGCTGCAAATACAAAGAATTGCTATTTGGTACATGGGCCAGAGGCCCGGTTGCACAAAACAGACAGGGCGTTGGTTCTATAGCTTACTGCTCTGTTTGATTACAACCAGAGTTGATTTAATATGTTTACTATAGAATACTAGAGAACATTCTTGTAAATTCCAGCACATAAGTGATTTATTAGTATAGAACGGTGATTGAGTAGATTCCGGAAAGTTCTAGCATCCGCGGCGGCAGTGTAATGTGGACGTTAGGCTGAACGAGGGCACATTGCTCTAGGGCAAATAGTTTTAGGATACCTCGTAGTGCGAACACTACTCATACGTAGCGGTATGTCAGTTACATGTTATGCTTGCTATCGCATCACCATGATTAACTGTGTGATTCAGCCCAAATTTCCAATAGCCTGTCTGTCGACAGATTTGCCTTTCTCACATTAGCTTTGAACAATTGCAAGCAGCGACAACTTTAGCGAATGTGGATCTATTTCAATGACCTTCTCTCAAGGTGTTGCTCTAGTTCAAACACTTGAAAATACATCAAACCAAATTAAGTTATAATGTTTTTCTCTTTACTTTAATCCATCTGCCTTTTTGGACACAATATTGTACCTCGGCCGAAATCAAAAAAAAAACAAAAAAACGATCGATTACTCTCGTCTATTTCTTGACTCCATTCTTGATGTTTCAGTTCATTTTTCTTTCTTCGTCAACATTCTGAGTTGAAAATATCACGATGAATAAAATGTTTACAAAGGCGCAGTTAGGCAATAACTCGGCATCCGCCCATCTCCAATAGCCACGAAGTGTACCCCAGCTTGAGGACAACCCAGTTCAGAGCCTGGGTGAAACGATTAGCGCGTTGACGAAAAGGTCCTAATTTATTTCAAATAATATTAAGAACTCAACGTATAATTTGCTGCAGGTATTGAACCAAGCTAAAACTTGTGGCAACAACGAAGACAAAATAGCTGAAGAAAGGACAAGCAGTCCACGAATGCGCTGAAAATTTACAGAACACTATTGAGGATATTCAATTGGGATTTTTTTCTTGGAGAAGCCACAGATCCTGTAATCGGGCCTTGGACAGTATGTTTGCTGTTGCTGTGTAGTCATTTCTTTTACTTATCACTGAACGATTCATCATTTTATTAAAAAATGTATAGGAAACAAACGTGCTTTTATGTTTTTTAATGAAGATAACACGATTTCTCAGTTACACAATGCGTCCTGACAGTTAACAGTTAACAAGGTTCAAGCTTTTCATTATCAGAAAACTAGTTTTACAACATTTGAACACAAAAGTTGGCATTTGTGTTAGAAGCATCCTCTATTTTGTTGCTACCAAATAATTTTAAATGAGATCTGTTGGAAATCAGAGTGTTGAGCAAATTTGCGGACATTTTCGCCAACACCGCATACTTTATCTAAAAATTGTCACGGAAACGACTCGGCGTGTTCACTAAACGAAGACACACCATCACACCTAAATCAGCCACGTGTTTGCTCTCAGATTGACGAATATTTAAAATTAAATAAGTTATAAACTTAAATTTCACCAGTCGTCCCGTTCAGCGCGCCGTTGTTGTGGAAACCTTGGAAATTAGCCGGTTGCACTTGGGCACTTTCGTACACGCATTTCTTATACAACGTATGTATTGTTTAGTTTTACTGGTCTTTTCATGTATGAAGTCTTTGTCGATGTACCGTGCGATGTTTAGTTTGGGCTTGGGTATAATACATAACATTTCCAATAACAAAATGCATCATATATAATGTAAACTTCTCCATTGAATCCCTTACAATTATTCCAAAGGTTCCCAAGAAATAAGCTTTTAAAATATTTCATAAAAAGCAATGTCCTTAGTCGAAACTGTTTCTTTAGACTGTTTCTCGATTTCTAAATTCTGTGATGTGTGTGGTTTTGTAATTTTAGTTCTGTAGGCGCGATAGGTCCCGCTGCCTCGATAGCGTCCACTGTTGAAGACATGGCGAAGTATTTGAAGTTTTTGGTCTCTGAGGGTAAGACGGAGGACAACCGTACCCTGGTCCCCTCTAAGGTTCTCCAAGGAGTCTTCTATCCCGTTATGGTTTTACCTCAGCCCTGGTTTGGCGGTGCTATGAGTCTAAACAGCGCCCCTTTTAAATGGTCGTTGGATTATTACGCCAAAGGTTGGATGGTTGGTTGGTACAAAGGTAACGTCAAGTTATTGATAGATTCTATACACAGCCACGCGTAAACATCCCCACAGAATACACAGGAAGAGTTAAAGCTTCTATAAACTTGCATTCCGTCTAAAAAGCAAAATTTTGATTTAGACCAAATACCATAATCAGTCAGCTATTAAAGCAGACACTGGGTACACATGTATGAGTGACCCGGTTTCTTGTGCAAGTCCAAGTGACCACTCAGTATCTATAAAGTAGATCATAGTTTGTAGGATTAATCACATGTTGCAGCAACCTAGTAGAAATTTGGTAATTTAGCTTGGACTTGTGAACTGATCCGTAACTTGGTTAAATAGACATGATGACTAGCCCAAGATGGCGTGGGGGAATTGTGTAGCAAGTTTTCTTCATTTTGTTCGTTAGTATTGCTTATCGCTCGTGTTTTTCCAGGTCACAAAATACTTGCACACGGTGGTAATTTGTTTGGTCACGACTGTTTTATGACGTACATCCCGGGAAAAAAGAGCGCCATCTACACTTTTGCAAACGGACCCTCGTCGATCCCGTCCATTAAAGCCAACATTCTGCTGCACAACTACATTGTTGACGTGGCACGTGGCGACACACCTTGGCTTAATGGCTCTACAGCATGTTCATATCCACAACCGTGGGGAAGTGCAGACAACTTTTACTACAGCCTGCCAATCTTCAACTTCCCGAGGAATCTCTCACTTTCTCGACCCATTGATGAGTACTTGGGCACTTTTGGAAACTTTGCTCTGGGAAATCTTACAGTAATTAAAAATGAAGACGGTCGATTACAGATGAATTATGGCATACACGGAAAATTAGTCTTATATCCTCAAGCAGAGAAAGACAAGTTTTTCGTTGAAGCAAAAGAACCGATGGCGCATATCCCTGAAGTGAACTCTCGATTCAGCAAATTTCGTTATGTCCATTTCGCTGACGCCGTTAATGGGAAATTAAATAAGGTAAACGTGGCCGTGTTTAATTTTATGGACCCGCCAATATTTGTGAGAAATCAAAAACTATCGGATGCCTCAATGCCACACAGTGATCCCTGTGACATCTCTGGTTCACCACAGTCTCCGCCAGGTTCGCGCGTGTTTCTACTCGTCTTGAGTTTTCTTCTGCATCACGTCTATTTGTCGTAGGTTAGCAGTTGACAATTCACAATATTTTAAGGCTGCCAATATGTTTTCAAAGACGCGAGTAGATTTATATTCAAAATATGACTGAAGTGCACGTAGAGATGTTCAGCTAAAATAACGCGTCAATAAGGCATGCGATATTTTACATATAGTTCATCCCACATACATAGGAATACTACTGCCATATCCTATCGCGAATTCACTTCACCTGGCTATGCCCCTCCGAGACCGAAGACAGAAGTATTCCCTAGGTATGTGTGATAACCTATATTTATCCCATATATATGGACTTACTTGCATCCCGCAAAACCTTGTTGCCTTGTGCTCCGGTTATATGAAGTCATGTGTATGCCAATAAAGATTTATTTCCTAACGTATTGATTAAATTTTCAGTTTGTGAAACATACAAGTTAAATTACTGGATAATTAAAAATATCAAACGTTTGTCGGAAACTTAGAAACAATCCATACGGGAATATAGAAGTTGAAACATTACCTGAACAGTTGTGCAACAGTGTGCCGTTTTAGCTTCGATGAATTTCTTAAAAAAAAATGCAGGCGGTCTGATACACGTTGTACCAGACGTGCGCAGGCCTCGCATGTGGGCCCATTGCACTGATCACCTGGAAATATTTTTTTTATGCTTTATTGATATATGGTTAAAACCGAGCTGAGGAGCTAGAAACCTGGCTCAAGGGTTTAGCAGTGTGACCTGGTGGGACTTGAACCCACGACCTCGAGTAAAGAAAGCGGGCACTTATCAACCAGGCCACACTGCCTCTTCCAATTTCTTAGTTTTCTTCGTCCATTTTCTTGTCTTAGGTTTTGGACTGTAAATAGTAATAGAAACATTTCCCCTAGTTGATCACAGCATTGGAAAATAACGGTGGAAACTGTGCTGGTTTGCTGAACTTAAAATAAGGACTGTGCCGCAAAAAACAAGATTTTACGCGCCACGGAGAGTTGAACACACGCTAACACAGGACCACTTCAAATCAAATTGCATTTTTATTCAACTTGGTAGTAAGCCTGTATTCAAAAGTGTTTTTTCGTCAAATTGTTTTTTTTTCTTGATGACGTTGTCTTATTACAACCTGTTCTGTCGCTATTGCTTGGCACTGATGTTTGTAAACGACAGGTTCCTCAAGACAGACAGCCTGCAAGTGTATTGTCGGAATGACAGCCGAAGGCACCTAGACTTCTTTGCCCTATTGGAAACAAAATAAGACCTTGGCTGCTTCCATGTTTTAACCTCTTAACGCAAGTGCATATTTTGGAATTTCTTGATTCTGTGCTTTTGTCTAATCAATCTTGTATCTCATACAGTGCTCATGAAGTTTTTGTCATGAAATGGTTAAGAATACCTTTGTTGTTATGGCACTATTAATATGAAATAAAATTTACAATAAAACGTGTATAAAAGCAGGTCAATTTAATTGTTATTTCTTATGACACGTGCCATGTGTTCCTACTAGGGACGCGCGATCATGAGTGTCTGTAACTGTTTCGGCCCATCAAACACGGGGGAAAGTCAGCGGACTCACCAATTGTGCGGTAGGTGGGGCTAGTTACAAAACGATCACTCGATTGACTGCCACTTTTGATGACCATTGAAGCAACGCCTGCCGATACTGAAACTACTCACCGATATTCTAATAAAATTAGAGCGGTCTAAATCACCTTTCGCATTTGGTCAAAAATTATTGTAGAGGAAGAATGCTACCCCACGGTTCTTATCAGTAACTGCTCTAAAAAAAAACCGGACTAACGAGCGGACAACACTAGTCCAATTAGGTAAGCGCAATGGGACCGGTTTGGCCTGGACCATTTACTCGACCGTCCAGTATCAGTGGCGGATCTAAGATAGCATAAGGGGGGCCCAACATTTTGTCTCGGGCAATTGCGCAAAGCACGATTGCATGCGCGCACCCAGCCTACAACAGGAGGACCCGAATTCCTGGCCGGGGACGTGCACCTCGTACACCTAGGACTGAAAAAGAAAAACGGACAACGGTTGCGCTGGTGGTCTGAACCGGACACTTGCAATCGGGTCTGAGCTCCCCCGTCAGCCGCATGTTAATTGCCGGGTTAATTAATGAACTCCATATTTCCTTACGCTCTTGTTGTTTTTTGCGGCAGCCAGGGGGGGGGCGTCCCCCTCCCCCCCTAAATCCGCCTATGAGTATTCATGCTTTCCCACGCGATTGCGGAATTCTTCCCGTCATTCCACGCACTCTCGTTGTTGTTACTCGTTGCATACTGTCACTGTACAACTTAAAATACGTATCAAAGTAAGTCTAATAAGAATAGGAGAAGCAGTATTACTGGTCAGTTACAGTGGTCCGTAATTTAGAGAACTAGTTTCCTCCACTGAATAACGGGCCTGTTACTCACTGATTGTTAGTTCTCTAAATTAGAGGCCACTATGTCCGACAAGTGTCTTGATGGCAGTGTGTGGAGCGTACTTAGTACGGTGAAGCTTTAAAATTAGGATAGTGGAATCTGAGTCCGGTACGTGGGAAAAGTGATCGTATGTTATCATGCTGATCTGAAATAAGTTCAGATCGCAACCTAGTCCGGACTTTATCAGTGTTTATGCGACAGCAGCTTATTGTAAAACATTTTAGGCTGAATTTCTCATGTTGTGTCATATCAACGAGATACCTAACGAAGCTGAAAAGCACAAATGGTTCATTTTCAAAGGCGACAATGCGATCTCATTATGTATGACATGAAAGAATCTCCTAACTGGTGATGACGCAATTAACCTTTCGCTTCACCATTTTGACAAGGCGACATCGTTTCGTATCTAGTGAACAATAAAACATTTCGTTTGAAATGGTCATAATCTATGGCCAAATCAATTTGATTGACAAGCTCCCACTGATTTAATGATGTCGGAGCTGTAAGCCGTAACAGTAATCAAAGGCATGTCATTTTTAAATTCCAACAGTTTTGCCAACTCTGTGGTGCTGACGTGCACGTATATTTAATGTACAAGTAAAATGAGTTTCCACAATTTTCAAAATTTAAAAAAGTTTAGGTCAGTTTTTAACCGGAAGTAATAATAAAAAGCCACGTCTAAGTCCTTCAAAAATTTTAAAAAAGGAATTTCCATTTCAAATGTTATATTAACTGATCTAAACACAAAACGATCTCTTTAAGCATTAAGAATGGTGTGGGATTTCAGTCAATTTCATCAAATGTCCACATTTTCACTAACATTCGGAAATTTACTAAATCACATTGACGGAACTCACTAGCGCTTCTCTACAATCTGTGCAGGCTCTGTAGAATTATTAACCAAGAAACAAAACACGTAGCTTGAACATGCGCTTGCTTGCAACCTACATTTAACGCTTTTGTAAAGATAATAATATTCCAACAAATTTTACAATTACATTTTGAAGCTCCGTATCGAGCCAGTCATCATCAGTCTTATCTGACCACATCTCTGCATTCTTCACACACCTAAGGTTATTGCAGATGGGGTACGTATAGCAACAGTGGCGGATCTAGGATATCATAAGGGGGGAGGCAACATATTGTCAGTCTCGGGCAACTGCGCAAAGCACGATTGCATGCGCAGANGAACTTCGTACTTTCTGCCTAAAAACAATCGGAGGACTAAAAAACGGGAGCCCCACACACATGTGCACGCGCAAATACACGCATCAAAATTTCAGCCGCATTTTAATTACCGGGTCGGTTAATAAACTCAATATTGCCTCACGCTGTTGCTGTTTTATTTTTTTGGCGGGCCCCATGCCCCCACCCCCCAACTCCGCCCATGAGCAATTCATTATGGTATTAGTAACTTAACCGTCGTCTTGTCACATTTAACATTTATGCAGGCACAACGCTGTCTTCCAGACTTTCAAGGCTGCCATTCAGCAAGTAATAAGTACACGATTTGACGAAGTGGGGATTTTCACTTTCTCATAAGTTCACTAGGCAATCTGACCCTAAGCCATCTCATCAAGCGGTCTTAAGCATGTACAGGAACCACGAGAATAAAATATTCCTTGAGAAAAAATAGAGAGCTGCCGGCTTACATCATTGCTGGATACCAGCTTACACGAGCGTGGTTTTAAAAGCGTTTTGGTCTATTTAGTTGACTGAAAATCGAACATCGAATTTGAACTCTTACTTTCATACAATTGGCCTCATAATATTCCATACCTTGATGGGTTTCTAACTCCGTTTCCGTTGATCCCGACCTGTTCCCATCAAGTTGGCCACGGCATAGTAAATTTAAGAGATTTATCGCTGGGCTTTGGGTTGTTTTCGTTCCACTGATAAACAACAAGATTAAGAGCTCACAGATCAGTGGAACAACTACGATCTTTGCCGATTGTAAAACCGATAGTTACTGGAAGAGAAAATAATTAAATTACGGCGTAAATCCATTATTTACATGCGTATTTTTTCATTCTACTTCTTTGTATAGGAGCTTAACCGAACTGCTCTTTGCAGTGGAGTCGTCCAACACGACAAAGACCCGCAACTTTAGTGAGCTTTTTATTGAGGCTTCATGAGAATCATCGCCTGAACCAATCTTTGACATTATCCACGACTCTGATTACCGCAAAACTCGCTCACAGAACTTATAGTTATGTTGCTGTTTACTGCTTAAATTGTGTGTAAAAGCAATGTTGTTTTTGTATAGATACACTAATTAGAAGCAGAATTTACCCCTAGAATATTCTTGACTGTATATTTGTTTCAAGTGACGAATGGGCGCCACAGCACTGAAATAAGTTGGGGGGGGGGGGGGGGTANGTATAGCCCGCAGCCCCCTATGGTGCGTCGCCCTTGTGGCATGAGGTGTTGTAGATGAGTACAGCTCATTGTCTGCTGTATTTGATTTTTTTGTTTTTCATGCCACGCTGTTGTAGATTGGTAAGGATTTGTATTAGTTGTGTAACGTATAGTAAGGAATCAGAGATGTTGTATTTTTCTCCTCGTGGAAATTTACTAAATTGACATGAAGTGTTATTGATGACTAATACTTAGACCATTCAGCCATTACTGTCCGCTGTAATGTTTCGTAATTTTTGTTTTTCAGGATACGTAGGTGCCACGACTGACTGTAACGCGTATAGCGCGGCGAAACTAAATACAGAATCACGTATTTTCGGATTTCCAAAAAGACAAGATTTTCATTTTGATAACATTTAGCGAATAGTTATTCGCAACCTAGTGAACTGCTTTTATAACGTTCATTGCATTACGGCCTCATCGAATCACTTTCCAAAGGCTTGCTCAAAGTTGACACAAGTGAGACTGTGATATCTGTGGTGTCTTCATCTTTAATCAGTGTTCATCATACCTACCACGAACAAAAATAAAGAACCGGCTGTTACATTAGAAAATCTTTTTAAATTTTGTGCGCATTAGTTGTTTGGTACATATAGGCTGACAACTCTAATGGCCCTGGCATGCGTAACGTTTACATGTATATTCAATTTATGTTGAAAAACTAATTGCATTGCACGCCTATGACACGAGCAAATTCGTGGTAGAAAACCGAGATAGTGTTCTGTGATATGCGTCCCGTGTGTCACAAGAGCTCTGCTGTGAACCATTATGAGACACGAACATTTTTGCTTTCTACGTACAGTGCGTTTGACTTTGAACACCATAAGTTCCAAAATTAAACACATAGTGTTGTGCGCTTTTAGAACAAAATCGAGTTCACAAATTGTAACATTTTTTTGTGTTCCATTTCACGTTCTAAAGCAAAACACACACCTTTGGTGTGTAAACGTAAGAAATCACACTAATAGCCAGTATGATCACGCATGAAAATATCTCGCGAAGATTTGCGCTGTCGATGCCTCCATCCTAGGCCTATTATCCAACCGTGACCTCATTTCGACTTCTGAGCCGTCCAAATAAGGGGTTTTCAAGCGGCTTTGCTAACAATCACTCGGCTGCTTCTGAGTAATAACATTGACAGCTTATACAGCTTCAGCTGACATGGGGCCTTACTCCCTCACTGTCACTGTTCTCTTAGTTGTGAGTTTGCAAGATGTGTTCGGTGTCTTAAACTCGCAACAGCTTCAGGACATCGATGGAATTGTTTCGCAGCTGATGAGGTGCCGCGATATACCCGGGATGGGAGTGGCGGTTGTTTTGAACGGCCAGACTGTCGTTCAGAAGGGGTACGGTTTCGCTGACGTCGAAAATAAAGTCCCATTTACAGAGAAGACCCTATTTGCAATCGCGTCCGTCTCCAAGCAGATGTCGGCGACATTACTCGCCTTGTTGATGAACGAAAAAGGGTAAGTAGTTTGCAAATTTCGGTATTGTCATTCAGTCAGTTCAGAAACGTACCAATAAACAGACTTATTTATCCACAACATGAAAAACCATAAGCTTAGAAAAGTAAGCCTGGATGCCTTTCCTAAAGCACGTGAATTCGGCAGTTAGTGGTCCACACTATTGTTAGCCATAGAAACCGGCGTTGACTGTAAGTTTCCAGTCCGGCGGCATTCTAAGCCATAAATAGTCCTCAAGTACTACTTCAATACCTCTCACTCCGGTATATTACACCATCAGATCATGACACGTTGCGTGAACAGGGGTAAACATTCAATAGAAAATAACAACACAAGGGAGGTGAGGGCAGGTGCACTCCCAATAGTTTGCAGGCGTAAGGTTAAGCCGTGGCAACAGGCATATACGTGGGGCCCGAAGCAGTCGAGAAAAGAAAGACAGCGAAACAGCGAAAAGAGAGAAAATTCGAGAGAGCATTTGTCTACTATCAGTGCTTGATTTACCCTTTGAGGGTCCTGGCCAGGTCATTGTTGTTAGGGGGGAAGGGGTTCATTTTTGCAGCCGTTATCTAAACGCACTTAAAAACCTGCACTTAATCATTCAAACATATCGAGAAAGTCAAGCAAATTTGTTAAGCACAGCTTTTGCAGAGTATACTTCAAAGGATTTTTAAATTAAAACAGAAACTATATTTCTGCAGAGCCATCTGTCGCTGACTTTTTTCGAACTTGTATATCACGTGATAAAAATTGAGAGCCTGACAGAGGGCATCATTTGTTTTTCATTTCTGTTTTTTTGAAATCATAGATCCTTTCTTATTTAGACGCCCAGCCTTGGAGGTGGGACCATTAATGGCATACATGCCGCCATTCTTTTTTTCTCTTGATATCTTCTCAAGGGACTGCTAACGGAGAGAGTCCAAAGATAGAATCGATTACCTCTACTTTCCTGTTTCTGTGAAACCTTACAACCTTTTATGTCAAAGAAGGCTACTTCTTGGAGTGTCACACGCTGATGGAATTAACTGTCGTTCTTTCCATTTTGTTTTAGTGATATTTAGTCTTTCTTATTAAGAGGTTCCATTTCAGACGGAATCCTCTCTCAGAGGTCAGGGGCAATTGCTCCGTTGCCCTCTATAAGTTAGGCATCGTCAACCATTCACGAGGGAAGAAGACAAGATTACAAATTCATCGAAAAAACACAAAACAAATTCGCGCAGTATCAAAACATTCGGTCCAAAAACAAAGAATTATTATACTGAAAAATACAATAGGATAGACCGCCATCGAAGGGTGGAACTTCAAGACCATTGTGAATTTCACGAAAGTAATATTCCCAATGGTTTTATAACGATAAAATGTCGATACTTTTGCCAGTAGTATCATTGTAGTAGAATTTTGTTTGAAGATTGTTACTGGGAGTTTTTCGTAAGAAACTTGCTCATGTCGAACAGACTGACGGGGGTTCCATTTTTGATGTCCGTGTACAGAGTGCACGTCTAACTGTTTAAGGTACTCTAAGTACATGGTCTGGCAATCATAAACGAAGTTTTCAGCGATTTTCGGAGTACAAGTTTATCTCATAAACCGTCGTGCCAAGAATTGTACTACGACACGTGACTGTCTTCAATTTCCACCTGCTGACTGCTGATTCATAACTCTTGGTAATTGACCAATTATTTTGCACAGCCAGCAGAATTAAAAAGAAGCAGAACAGCAGTAGACTATCTATTGCTAGCCCAAGTGGTGTAATAATTAATTCTTTAGATAAAAAATAGTCAACTTAAAACGGTACTATCAGCTGCCTGCTGCGCCCACAGACGACGTAATTACCTACAGCTGAATGATTTCTTGGAACTGAGATAATGGCGGATTTTAAAGTTAGCGAACCGATCGAGTTGTCCAATCTCGACCGGTGAGGGTGTTAACGTAGGATTCTTAACGTAGGATTCTTTTCATACCAATAACTACCCATGGAATGAATTAACACGACTAAATTCGGAAAATTTCTTGGGGCCCCTCAAACCCCACGGGTTGCCTCGTCTCCAATGTTGCCCCGGTTCCCCGTTAATAGTCTACGGTTGAACTTCTCGATACTTTGTCTCGGAGGTCAGAAAGCGCATTGTTTTCACTTACTTAGGTTTGGAATGTCAGACATATTTTTACAGGTCATGTCGGAAAAAGTCGAGGTGTATATCCGTGGAAATATTCCCAATATCAACGGTTTAAAAGTACCGAATTAAAAGGTATCTTCAAGAAAGGGGATCCTGTTCATTTCAAACTAAATTAACCCGACGAACTTGCTTAATATACTCGCTCCGCATTTTTTGTCTTTGATAGATGTCGGAAAAGCGACTCGAACTAACATCACGCAACCACTGAAATTTGTCAAATTTACCCAACATGTAAAGAATACAACTACAAAGATGAACGACTAGGCCACAAAAGAGCTTGATGGATATTGCGCAACGCCAGACATAACTGACATCGGCAGTGTGCATGCGCAGCAGGCAGCTAGCTAGATTGGACTAAGGGGGCTCAGAACAGTTCTCAGTGGGGTTTGCCTATCAGTCAATGCACGGCGTCACTCTTTCTTCACTCTCAAAAACTTTATGCAAGTTTTAGGTCATTTCACATCACAAGCCCTACAGATGAGCACAGAAACTTTATTCTCTCTTGTATTTTTTACCCTTTCGCTCCTACTGAAGAGCAAGGTAGACTAAGAAAAACGGGGGGAACACATAATCGGCACATTTCACCCCAAACTACCACTTTCCTGCCGATGCACGACTAAAGCCAACAATAGATTCTGAAAGCAAACTTCCTACCAATTCCAAAAATGTGATCCAAAAGTACTGTCAACCAACTAGTTTTTTGCAAATCTGGCTTGTTTGAGGGCTACCTGAAATCGCAGCCAATTTCTCAGTCGCTAGTCAGCAATGCACAATTGCAACCGGGGGCCACCATCTTCAAGAAGAGTGCAGCTACAGCCGAGAAAGTGCTCTTTTTTCATTCTCAGCATGTTCACAAACACAAACCAACCACATTCACTGAGCCTACCTCTAGATTTTAATGTTTTGACGTGGCAAAATGGCCGCGGACGCACCCTAACTGTTCAGTGTCACCTAAGACCACGGTACGAGTAGCTGATTTTGACCTTATCACTGGCTTGGGTCAACCAAAGCACTTGTTTGCACAGGTCTCGGACCCTTGAAAAAAGGCATAACTAACAGAAAGTACACTCTATGGGGTTTCTTTAAAAAAGAAGAAATTCAACAAAGCCACGTAGTTTTACCATGGTACATCCACCATGAAAAAAATTCGAGATGACAAAAATGACCAAGAAGCGCGATTTTGGCGTTTTTTTCAATACGTTTATTATGTACACAACCGTAGCTCACAGAAGAACAATACGATGTATGTTATAAATACACAAGCGTACTTCAGTACCATACACACCCCATTCACACCATAATCGACTACAGTCACACTTGTAATTATTAGCTTGTTAGAAAAAACTCCTTCTACAGGGATACATCTTTTTTCTAAAACGCTCATAATTCAAGCTCTTATAGTAAATTACCTTTTCGATGTTATGATATCAAAAAAATTCATTTTCAGCCATTGCAAGCAGGGAGGTCTGGAATTTAACCAAGCCCTATATGTATGACATTTTACTAAGCAAATAACTTCACACTCCCAAAATACATGGCAAAGATTCTCGGGGTCTTTTCTACAGAATGTACAGAGTGGTGAATTAACTATTACCTATTTTAAATAAGAAACAATTTGTGCTAAGAATTCTGAGAGTAAGTCTTATTTGGAACCATTTAAGATTCGTGTCTTTAGTGAACGAAGAATTTAATCTATAAACAGTTCTCCACCATTCATCTGAAAGTTCTCTATTAATGCAGTCTTCCCGCTTACTTTGAAATTTTGTTTTCATACAAGCAAGTGACAAACTTATTATACACACTCTTCTCGTTTTTACATTTGTTGAGTAAAGTGGTAATACACTCTGGGAGGCGAGAAAGAATGGTTTTTGACGAATCCACATGTCTAGGTAAGTTACGAACAGCACATGGCTCGCCCATGAATACAATGAATGGTGGAGAAACTCCATAATAATTACAAAAGTCTTCGTAAGACATCAAAGTACCGTAAGAATCTAACAAATCGTAAATACACACAACGCCCTTAGCATACCAACCCTCATAAAATTTGCATTTCTTGTCAATTGAGGTTTTGGGATTAAACCAAATTGGCCTGTAGGGACGAATTGCCTTGTTAACTGTGAAAATGGCAAACAATTCTCTAACATTTCGAAAATCTTCTTCCCAAAACTGACTCTTAACCAAAGAAGCTAGAGAACGATAATAGGCCTTACCAAAATGAAACACGTTACGTGACAGCAAGACATTTTTAGAAACTAAAATTTTCTCCCAGGCCCTCTCACCACTAAGTATCAATCTTTTGAACCACGAAATTTTAAGGTATTTGATGAATCACTTCAGATGCTAGCGAAAAGTCTTGAATCAAGGTAGTTCTCATAATTTTGTCAGGTTTATTGTCCCAGATGAAACTGTAAATAGTTTATCAATTGTGTCGTCTGACGGCGAGGACAATGTTATCAAGAGATGGACCAATTTTGGCAGAGCAAAAGATTTAATGTCAGCTATTTTGCCAAAAGGTGTTAACGACCTTTTGGACCACTATCTGATTTCACGAATTTTGTCGTCATAGTTATTTGTTAACATTTCTCTTAAATTGATGTGAAAGTTGATAACAAGGGCGGTAAATGAATCTCTACGCCAATAAAGCTGGGCGCAAGCGTAATACACGGAGTTTCATCGAACCAATCCATATTCATAGAATGTTTTAGAGATTCGTTGGAGCCATCCAAACAGAGAACTGTATCATTGGCATACTGTAAAATTTTTAACTGCACTGAGCCTATATTGATACCTTTTACGTTATTATTTTGGCGAAACATTGTGGCCATAATCTCGGCATAAATAATGAACAGATAGAGATAGAGATAGAGAGAGAAAGAGAGGGAGAGGGAGAGGGAGAGAGGGATAGAGGNGAGAGAGGGAGAGGGAGAGAGGGAGGGGGAGAGGGAGAGATTTCGCCAAAACAGTGACCTAAAACCACATGTTGAATAGTACAAAGTTTTGCACCAATCACCAATTGTTTTGTAAAAACTTGGTTATCACGGTTTGGCCCATATATTTTCTTACCTAAAATCACAAATTCACGACTGCCCCGGAGCAAAAAATAGGAGACCGGACCATCATCCGAATGCTCTTTCACTCTAGATTCAAGAAATTCACCTTAAAATATGGTATCACCAACCAGATTTTTGACAATTTCCACTTGTCTAATGGGTTCCTAGATTTGCGCCAACAATTCAACATTCAACAAGGATGTGCTCTCAAAATAGCGGCACTTCCGTATCTTAGTAGACAAGAGCAAAGACCAAATTTCTGGACTCAATTTACTCAAAACAACTTCACTGAATATCATTTGTGGCAATCACTTCCCATGCAGTCCTCAAAAATTTACGTTAAACCCGACACACCCCATTTTATTCATTTTGGGGCAGCGTTACAAGGGCCCGTACCGTCACGGTGGTCTTAAGACTTCATTCCTCAACAGAAATACATACAAGAACGGGTTTTCTGAGGAATTTTGATGAAGGAGGGACACCCCTGCGATTTGCCAATAGCTAGCGAGAAAAAAATGGTCCTGGGCGGGGCAAGGGGGCCATGGCTCCCCTAAAATTCTTTCAGATTCCATTTGTAAGTTTGGGGGTGTGAATGTTTGACGAGAAAAATCCTGGCTAATACTCTGCCCTCTCCCCCCAACTCAAAATCCTGGGTCCGCCCCTGCAATATGCTGAATATTGGAGAGATTGGTGAAGTTTTTGGTGTCCATTGAAATTTGAAGTTTACCTATAGTGATGGTACACAACAAATCGCCTAAAAGTCAATAATTGTGCACAGATCCATTTTCAATTCAAATCTCTGGAGAGTTTAATTCAGTTCCCTTGTTTGCCGATAGCGGAGGTCACGAACAATGTGACCTAGACATCACAAAAGTTTTTGAGCAAATTTTTAGAAAAAAGTCGGTGTCCACTGGGGTGTTAAAAACGGTTTAACGACCAGAAATGTAAAAACCAGTCATTTATTGTTTCGCGATCTGTCAATGCGATTGGCAAGCTCTAGTGAGGACGATTTAACTCGGAATGTAAATTACCATTCCTACTAAACTGCAACAAGCAGTGGCGGTCATGTATTTGCTTAAAAGTTTGAATTCTCAAATTATTGCATCGAGAGACTGACTTCATGAGACGCAGCCAGGTTAAGGTTTTAACAATCAAAATTGTACTGGGTCCTTTTAACACGTTGCTGTTTTTTTAAAGTTGATGCTGTTATTGAATGTACCACATGCATTAGAAAACGAAAACGTACCCATAAGCGGATATTAGATGTCAAGACGGGGCTCCGACCTCAGTTTTCAAAAGACAAACCCTCGTCAGTGATAACCTCGCGGGGCCCGGGGTGCATGACGTCTATTTTTGAAGTACAAACCCTCGTGATGAAAACGTCGGCGCCGTTTTATATCGTGCGCGGAGGGGAGGTCGAGGTCCCTCGGAGCCCCCTAAATCCACCGATACTTACTCTTTGGTTTCAAAAGAGATTGTCTGCCTCCTTCGTCCATTTGTTTGTGACTCGCAAACAAGGGAACTGACCCCTGACCTAGACTGTGATTGTCGAGTACTTACACGACGATCGGCACCATGCGGATGACCTAGTTCACGACTTTCTGGTGTTGGGCATTGCGGGTTTTGCGGTGAGATTCAACTGTCGCTGTGTGATCCGGGACGGCCCTATTGCTTATAGCTGGGACCTACCTTATATTCTGATTTCATTAACAACGAATTTGTTGGTTTTTGATTTACCTGTTTATATAACTACGAAATCTGACTGATCCGTGGATTTTTTAACAGTTAGAAGCTAAAAAGTTTTGTCAGAAGTGATTAGGTATATGCTTCAGTGAACGTTGTTGAATACTACGGTTGGGAAGATCTCTATCGTGAGAAACCTAAATAGCAAAGTACACAAGATGATTTTTATCTATATGAAATAACTTTCAATGATATTGCGAAAGTTTGACAACTCTAAAAGATGTCCCAAAATGTACTTGGAATTCAATTGGCAATAAATGCATTGTTTATCGTCTTAATAAACAAATGCACATACAAGCGATCTGTAAATCATTAAACGCATTGCTCATTAACTCGGGAAGGTTAATTGTCCTTGCACTTCGTTGATGTTTTTAGGTTCCAATAGTATTACGTAATAAATTTCGTTTTCCAAAGCTGAGTCGTTCGTTTGCCATTCCCGTGCATGCAAAACAGGTGATGGCTCAAGCACTCCCTTTCAAAACAAGGTATAGCAAAGCCCTAACAGAATCCGCGTAACCACGGAAACTGAATCTGAACTTCCGGGGTAGTTTTGAATCGTGAGTACATTTTGGGACACCTTGTGTATCATTTGTCCAAAGTCACTAAAAACTGGGCTTCCGTGTTTTAAGGGGTTTTGAAACAGCTCCAAAGGCAGTCACCGTACGGTACCCAGTGCATGGACTCCGGAATCGTCCCAGCTGGTGCGACGGCCGCCGGGCCAATATTTTCCATTAAGAGAGAAAAAGGCATTTCGAGGCCTCTAGAATGCACCAAATGAGAGAATTTAATCCTCAAATTTTCGGGGGAGGCCCTCCAGCTGGAGGGAATGACACAATGCGGTGTATGTAAGCTTTTTAAGTGTCTACTAGATTTAATTAATATTGCATTAGGGCTCTACTACCATCCGACTCTCAGTAAAAGTCTCACTTTAGGCGGTAACATATGAACCCTTTGAAATAATCGGTCTGGCTGCAAAAGTGCTCAAGAAAACGTTAGCAAAAGCTCCCGCAAAAGTGAAACTTGTAACAGTTACCGTTAAAAATAGTGCAAGTGGCCTGACACACGTTGCATCAGGTCTCTCGAGAGATATCTGTATGGCCACCAGACACCTGAAACAATTTTGATGTAGTAGTATACGCATGATATACGGTATAAATATATATGCAAATTAAGACCGAACTGAGCAGCTAGAGATCTCCCTGAAGGGCCTAGCGGTCAGGGTCCAATGGGATTTAAACGTACATTTAACCGACTAGGTTACACTGCCTCTAAACCGCTCATATGACTGGTTTGGCGTTTTTTTGCTATTAGCCAAAAAGGAGATGGCGCAAACGGTACCGTTTTAGCCAGTTTGTGGACAGGGTACGAGACAAAACAACTCCGCAATAAGGAGATTTTTCTTGCGTCAGACTGTTGTTTAAGAGTTACTGGCATGCTGAAATCAGTATAGGCATACGTGACATGCGTCTTGTAAAAAAATAAGCGGGTAAAGCAAGCAATTGATTATTTGCCCAGAAACTTGCCAAACCGTTTAACCAGGAAGACAGCACCCGGGGGATCACTCATATTGACAAGGTGCCCGCAGACGTTTACCAAAAATTGCGGGTAGGCGGTACTTTTTCTGCAAGCATTGAGGGACCCTCGCGGGGGTCCAATAAGCACCTAATTTTCCATACTGTCCCCGGTAAAGACCCACTGCATTGGCGTCAGCCCCGTAAATGGCGCACTAGCCGCTTTCCTACAGAAAAATCTACCCCCCGAAAGGGGGTGGGAATTAGCAGACCTGGCACCCGCAATAGGTGGTCTCTCAGCAATTTTTGTCACACTCCTGCGGGCACCTTGTCAATATGAGTGACCCCCGGGGGCAGTACTAAGACTGGTAATGTCTTCCTGGATTAACAAAATGACAGCTCTTCAAACCCTAATGTTTCATGTTAGAACAAAACATTCTTCTCCAGAATATCATGGAAAAGAAGGATCAAAGAAATACTGCCAGACTTCGAACTGAATTCCGACTTCTTGACGAATATAACTACAATAAGGGACGTCATGGCGCATAGGACTGGAATCGTGTCGAGCGACCTCACTTGGCTACTTGGTGAACTTGACCGAGACGACTTATACAGGCAGGTTTATGAGTTATTTACGTTTTACACGAGAACATTTATCGTTGATTCCTGCGGGTTAATTTAGTTCATTTTCATTGTTCTTCTTTTAGATTTTTGTTTTCTTACCGGATGTAGTCTGATTTTGTGTTTGAAAATATCGATCGCAGAGAAGTTGAAACAGTTTTTAATATGCTTGCATTTACAATTTATTCAGCATGTTTTTACAAACTGTATTTCCCTGTCATAAGACCCACTGTTTATTTTCTTTCAATTGACCTCCATTATCAACGACCTTTCAGTTGACAATTTCTACTGCCATCATCTCTGGAACAATTCAGAGGATCGGTACAAATTGACACAGCAGTGAATTACTTAATTTAACAAGCTCATCACCTCAAAGTTGTTTCTGGAAGTATTACTTTAGCTAAAAAAGAAACAATGTATTCTAAGCACTCCACTGTACGAAGTAATACACACGTAACGCACTCACTGTTATTTGCTTTCTGTTTAGAGAGATAGGTTTACTCTTAAATTTTGATAATTCGTTCAAGACATGTTGGTCCATGTATATTTTGACAGGTTTGCTGTTTTTTTTTTATTCAAAATCAATCTTTAAAGTCACATGCAGCGCAATCCAAAATTGCAAACGTCAAAATTGAAACCACATTTGACTTTTGTAATCTTTCCTTTGAGACAATCTATTTGGCTTTATCATAATCTACGAGTCCTTAGCTTTATCACGAACAAACAGGAACGCCATCCCGCCGTACTGAAAGCAAAACCAAACAAAGAGCTCTTCACAACGAGGAGACGAGTTACGACATTTTTAACTACTTCTTCATCTTGTAATAATCTTGACATTTTTTCATGTAGATAATCGTATGTAATTGAAAATTAAAATTTAAGTTAATTAAATTGAGTTTATGTGTTTGTGTGAATGACTGTATAAAAGTCCTTCGCCATACTCTTTCTTCTACTCCTCTTTCATAATAATCTCGTGTAAATTATACACCCAATCATTGCGAGTTATTTTCAAAGTACATATTTTTTCTGTTTGATACATTGAATTTATGTTGTAAGGACACCAGTTAAATACATTTCATCATATCATTAGTGATTATTGAATAAGACTTGGGTTGGGTGGCCCCAGCGATAAAAACACGAAACGGAACAACGGTTTTCAAAGATGTCACTACACGGGGCTTTCATAATTCTTTTGTCTAAAGTCACTTTATAGAGAAACAAACATCTCACAATATTTCAGGCGTCTTAAATTCAGCAGTGCTCAATATGAAGCAGATTTTCGTGATGTTCTTCGGTACAACAACGTCGTCTTTTCCATTGCTGCGAAGTTGAGTGAAAAACTGGGAGGGAAAACTTGGGAAACGCTCATGGAAGAACGAATATTCAAACCTCTCGGTATGACGGCGTCCACATTCTACGACAAGCAAGCCCCCGACTGGACAAACTTTGCCAAAGCCTATGTGAAATATACCAAAAGTGGCAACTGGACGTTGAGAGATCCTCGAGCTATCAGGTGCGTTTGGCTTATACTTCTTTTATTTAAATATGGTCCAATCTAAGATTTGTCTGTCTCACAATAAATGCTTATATAAGTTTTGCAGCGCACCTTGCGAAATTGAAACTCGCTAGAAATAATTGTTACTGTACACGGTACAGCCGGTTGACTTGACCAATCGGAGAGTTTCGGAAATACAGGGTGTTTTACAGATTTCAATCTGCTCGCCAAGTATTTTTACGGTTTGTTCGTTAAAGTTTTTAAGTTCTGTTCATACCAAAGCATTTCTTTTTATTTCAAATCTGTCAACTACTCGCCACTTTGTCCATTTTTCTCCAACAAGGCAAAGCACGTCTCCCTATTTGGCATGGCAAGACATAGACGTAACACATTTCTCCTATATAGAAATGTGATATTTGACGTCAAGCAACTGACTGAGCGCATGCGCTCATTTAGCATAAGTTGGAGGGAGATTAGAAACTCTATGGTAACCACAGAGTTTTTCTTTCGAGCGTATTTAAAAATCGTGAATTTTGTGATCTTTTGGAAATTTCCTCACAAGAGAAAGTGAGTTACTCTGTGCTAGACTTTGCGAGTTGGTACTTTCATCAGGAATTGTTAGATATTTTTGACGAGCTTTCACCTTCCATTCCTTTTTAAATATCATTGGTATGAGAGCAAATCTGAGGCTGATTCGTGGTAAGAACGTGTCTCATGTTAGTGAGCAAACTAGTTTGTTTACTTTCCGTGACAATTTTTGAAACAACGAAACAGTATTAGCACGATGAGTAGAAGCCTTGACTAAAAAGATCCATTTTCCTTGAAATCACCGATTTTGATACATGCACAATAGAGGGCAGTTGTAACACACGTGCAAAAACTAGCCTTCTCAATGTAAACAAATCTTGAATCTGGTTAATTGTTAACGTCTGAGGCACGAAGCAATCGTGTTGTTCAGAATACGGCCAGCCTCAGCTAACAATCATGTAGAGAACTGTGACTTTTGGCTCAGATACATTGTATGGGTACTGGGACTCGCCTTTCAGCTTTTGTCTCGACACTTATGTTGAATATTTTCTTGGTAAGTGGTGAAAACGACGAAATGTTCGAAAAATTCTATGAATTTATAGCCTTATCCACTACATTGCTGAAATGCAGAAGCTGTACTCCTTTTGGTAAACCGACAAACTATAATTTACACACCAAGTTCAACTTCTTATCCACATGGACAGCTCAATAAATCGGACAGTTTCCACTAATGTGGAACAGACATTTGGAGACGATGGAAACTGGCCTTTGAAAATGGACAACATAATTATATACATGCTACATCTAATCTCTTTCTGCGTCCAGTATTTGCCAAGTCTTGTTGAAACATGTCTGTTACATAAAACTGTAGTCGTAAACGGTTGTAAAGAGTTGTCATTTGTTGTTAGAGTCAAAGAACCGCCGTTGTATGGTTTTTGCTGTGTATTCTATCTCGAACGTATTTCAAACGAACGAGACAAAACCACCGTTGGAGCCAAGTCGTAGTGAATGCGTACAAGATTTGATAACCGCGTTGTTAGTAACCTGGCAGACTTACAAAAGAAAGTGTTTTCTTGTTCTCAGTGGTGCATACGTAAAATTAGCCCATTCACATTCCATTACTTGATAGGTCATGCTGCGCAAAATTTCAACAAGTGCATCTGATTCACATGAATGATAAATTTGGATTTCCCAATAACGGCGGTCTAGCAGTGGTATCGAAGGAAGTAGAGTCCGAAAGATTGTTGGCGGTTTTTGTTTCAACAGTATCTGCGGCGGCGGCTGCGGCAGCGGCAGCAGCAGAAGCTCCGGCAGAAACAGCAGCAGCCCGTTACAAAAAACTGACTTAACTGAGACAAATCTTATATTTAGATACCTTTTAAAATAAAACTTAAATCTTTATCAAACTGTTTCAAGAAAGAAATCTTAAGTTTGATTTAAGTCTTAATTTTGACCATCTTTAGTTTCAAAATTTGGAAGTTAAGACAAATCTTAGACCTAAGTAAAAATGAACTTAAGTCATTCTCTTGGAACGGGCGCTCCATGACAACAGAGAATCTATTGGACGTTTAAATGGAAGTGGTATTGCTTTAAGAAGAGACGAGATCACATAAATAATTTCGTAATTGGCACTTCTATTTCAAAGGGTACCTCGTAGTGTGGACTGCGACTCATACGTAGGGGTGTGCCAGTTACATGTAATAGCTACTATCATATCACCATGACTCATTGTCTTATTTAGCCCACCTTGCTAATAACCTGTCTGGGGACAAATTTGACCTTCTTCTCACATTACCTTTGAACTATGGTAAGTGGTGATACATTTAGCGAATGTGGATATATTTCAAAGACCTTATCTCGAGGTGTTGTTCTAGTTCAAACATTTGAAAACATATAAAACCACATTAAGTAACACGAAACATGTTACAATGTCTTTCTCTTTTCTGTTATCAATCTACAAGCTTTTTGAACACAATTTTGTACCTCGGCCGAAGTAAAAAAAAGGATCTGATTCAGTTATTCTCGTCTACTTCCCCGACTCCATTGTTGATGTTTTAGTTTTTTTTGTTTTTCGTCAACATTCTGAGCTTAAAATGTCACGATGAAACAACCACGTACAATGCTTGTCTGCGTAATCATTGTTACGCAATAACTCGGTAGCCTAACTCTAATAGCCATTCCCACAAAGAGTACCCCAACTCGAGCTCAGAGCCTGGGCGAAACGATTTGGGGGTTGGTGAAAAGGTCATATTTTATGTTCAGTAATGTTAAGAACTCAACGTATAATTTACTTTTTATAAACACGTATGAAATGATATTCATCTTCAATTAGGGACACTCAGAAACAACACATACGGTTGTGATTGGAGCAACGTACTTTAGCCATAGCTGCTAAAAGATAATATATGGAATATCACGCAGCAGATAGGACTCCATTTCAAAATTAATTTTAATTGAGGAACATGTATTAAGTTTCGAGCTATTCTCAACAGCAAAACTCCAATCTTGTAAAAAACAATCTTTAATTCGCTTCTCAAAAATGACAAGTAAAGATGCTTCGCAGCCAACTCCCTGATTGTGTCATACCAATCCAAAACCATAACTTTGCAGCAAATTCCTATCAGATGAAGACCAATTTTTCATACCAGTCTCATCCCGTGTGACAGCTCGTCATTGACTGATTTTGGATTTCGATGTGCTGGCATTTTTAACAATTCAAACCAATATTTGATCAGATTAACAAACAGTTTACATAAATTGGATACCTTCCCAGTTCTCCCAAGACAGCATGATTTGAATAGTTACTTCCAACTCCCAGCAGTTGCTTCTAGAATGCATGGGACATTTGTGTTCCAAGCATCCTTTATTTTCCTGCTATGAAATCATTCTAAATCTATAGGAAATCAAGAGTGTTAGGCAAAAACGAACACTTTCGCTAATACTCTGAATTTTATCTAAACATCGTCACGGAAACACTTCTGCATTTCACTAAACGAAGACACAATCATGCCTAAATCAGCCACGATTTTGCTCTTAGATGTTTAAAATTTTATAACTTACATCAAACCAGTCGTCCCGTTCAGCGCACCACTGTTTCCGAAACACTCTGATTGGCAGTTAGCTGGTTGCATTATTTATTGGGCACTTTCGTACGAGCGTTTCATGTACAGCATATGTATTGTTTAGGCACAATTTTACTGGTCTTTTTGTGTATGAAGTCCTTGTTTATGCATCGTGCAATGTTTAATTTGGGCTTGAGTATGTTTCGTCTGATAGACAACAGTTCCAATAGCAAAATATATACGATACATACATCCGTATTGAAACCATTACAGTTATTCCAAAGATTTCCAAAGAAGTAAACTTAATATTTCATAAAAAGACAGTATACTTAGTCGAAACCGTTTCTTTAATTTCTATGGTATTGTCTGTAGTTTTGTAATTTTAGTTCCGTGGGCGCGATAGGTCCCGCTGGCTCGATATCGTCCACTGTTGAAGACATGGCGAAGTACTTGAAGTTTTTGGTCTCTGAGGGTAAGACGGAGGACAACCGTACCCTGGTCCCCTCCAAGGCTCTCCAAGGAGTGTTCTATCCCGTTATGGTTTTACCTCAGCCCTGGTTTGGCGGTGCTATGAGTCTAAACAGCGCCCCCTTTAAACGATCGTTGGATAGTTACGCCAAAGGTTGGATGGTTGGCTGGTACAAAGGTAAACGTTAAATATTGATATTGATTCTATACACAATCACGCGTAGCATCCCCACAACATATGCAAGAAGAGGATTATAAGTTCAAGCGGGTATAAATCTGTATTCCGTCTTAGAAGCAAACTTAAAGTGTTGCCTTCGAAACGTCACAGGAAAGGGGGGGGGGGGGCG